>JAFEMH010000913.1:0-582659 GCA_022495995.1 Adenophora triphylla var. japonica
AAGCTTATGCAAAGCAAGTTTGAAATGAGTATGATGGGTGAGTCCACCTATTTCCTTGGTCTACAAGTTAAGCGAACTAATGAAGGAATATTCATAAATCAAGCCAAATATACCAAAGTGAGCTGATCAAGAAGTTTTCTGGTTTCTTTGATAATGCCTCATCCTCAAAGCACTCTACGTGGCTACAAACACTCATCTTCACAATGAGAGCGAAGGCCGGCAAGAAAATGGACATGACTCTTTACGAGAGGAATGATTGATTCACTTCTCTACCTAATGTACTAAATTTTAAGCGGACCGGATATTATGTTTGATGTTTGTGTCTCTGTGCAAGATTTCAAGATTATCCAAGGGAATCTCATCTCTAAGGCTGTGAAATGAATCATTAAATATCTAAGCGGCACCGTTAACTCTTAGCTTATGGTATGCCGTAGACTATTCTTTTCAATCTTCCTTGGTTATTTAGATGTTAGATTATGTAGCCCGCCGAGTCACAAGGAAGAGTACCAAAGTGGAACATGCCAATTTCTTGGTGAGAGGCTAGTTTCATGGTCATGCAAAAAGCAAATAGCACTTACCCTCTACTTCCACTACTTTTGAGGCCGAATATATTCTGTCGCCGTAGCCGCCGCTTCTCAAATCCTCTAGATGAAGCTAACAACTAGTAGACTCATGAGATTCCATCTCAAGTCTCGCCCTATCTACCGTGATAATCAAATCTTCCATTATTTCGCCTCAAACAATCCTCGTGATGCAATTCCAAAACAAAACATATTGACATCAAATATCACTTCCTCAAGGATCATGTGTAAAAGTAAGTGGAATGTTATCTTGCTGAAAGTTCAGCATACCGACTTTCAAAAGAATGCTGACATTCTGACAAAACCCCTAGATCGGGGAAAGAGATTTGAATTTCTAAGGAGTGAAGATAGGTGTCATTGATTACCTCGGGTTAATGGATGCTTCAGATTCATCTTGCGGGATCGCTTGTCTTGCTAATCTCTCACTTGCCGTGGGTGCCTTAGATATTTTCCTCGCCGATTATCCTCCCCGCCGATTCCTGCCTTGCCGAATGCTTCTGCCGATATCTATCCTTCTCGCCGGTGCTCTAGTTTATGCCTCGCCAACTACTCAAGATTCTTATCAAGCGAAGCTCCCTCTCTTTGAAGATAAGGTTGGATTCTCTCGACTATCTGCAAATCACATCAAAGTACAATCGGTCACACCTTCTCTCTGACACGTGTGTATGCCGCCACCTACGTAAATCGTGTCAAATGATTTATCCCAATTAATTTTGTGATAAATCTCAGTTAAACAGTGTCAAATTTAAATCTTAAACAGTTATTTTTCTTTCATTTCAACTTCTTTAAAATGGCGCATTAAACGCATTGCGTGCGCATGTATTCCAAGAATTTAAATCTTAAACACTTGAAACTTTTGAAAATCATTTTCAATACAAAACTTTTCCCTCATCTTCCATAACATATTTAAGCAAAGACAAGTATCTCTCAAAACTTTTCGAATACTCTCTCTAAAAATTACTCCATTGGTTTCTGCCTTACTCTTTCTCTCTCTCAAACTCTCATCATTCAAAACATTTCTTCCAACTTCTCATCTAAATCTGGTATGATTAATATTTATTCTGTCAAATATTATTTCTAACTTTGGTTTATTGTTCTTGAGTTTGTTTGGTTTGTTGAGTTTTGCAGATAATCATGAGTAATGAGAAGGATATCTATGGAGGTTATATTGACTCAAGTTTTTTTAACGATGAAGATGATGGGCAGTTCTTGCAAGTTCTTCTTTCTGAAGTCTTGGTTCTTCCTTTCTTAGCTCCTGAAGATGATTCAGAAGTCTTTGTTGATTCAGTTAGGGAATTCTTTGCCTATGCCATTGTTGAATATTCAGATGTGAATGATCCAAACTCCTTCTCCGCCATTAACTCTTCTGTTGCTGGTATTCCTAACTCCGTTACTCCAGCCATTATATCTTCCATTTTTCCTACTCTGGGAAATTATGGTCCTTGTTCCATTGATGATACTGTCTTGGATGAAGCCTGGAGATTGACCAGAGGTGCTGGTCCAAGACTTAGTGGTGATAAGCATTTCAAGGTTCATTATATCAAGAGATTCTTTGCACTAATTGAGATAATTGACAGATGCCTAATCTGTCGATCTGGTTTTCACAGTCATGTTACTGATCTGCGATTTGAAGGACTTTCTGCCATAGTGCTTTGGAAAAAGTTCAACTGGTGTGGATTCTTATTTAGAGTTATAGCTCTTCCAACAAAGAAGTATGCTGCTGATAGACAGAAGGGCTTGGCACATCCAGGAAAAGGGTGCCACTATTGGCTGCTTAGCAGAATTATCAGCAGGAATCCTGCTGTAATTGCTGCTGATTCAAATGCCACCAGCATTTCCAAAACAAAGCTAAAGCATCACAGTGATGCTGATTGGAAGAGAATCAGTAGACAATCTGCTGCTGGTGATGCACCTCTCCTTGTTGGCATAGCACTCGCCGCCGTGAAGTACCTACCCCTGCTATCCGTAAAGCAATTGCATCAGCAGCTGAAAAGAAGAAGAAGAAATCCAAGAAACCCACTTTTGTCTCTGTTATCTCTGAGCCTTCTGCTGCTCCAGCCCCTGCTACTTCAAATCCCATTCTTGCTGGCCCTGTGACAAGAACCAAGAAATTTGTTGCTGAAGCCCTTCCTGCTGGTCCCTCTTCTGTAGCTCCCAAAAGGAAGAAATTGATTAGAGTTGCTGATAAGCCAGAAAAGAAGACAAATTCTGTTCCCATCGAAGTAGTTGAATCCTTTCCCATTTCATCTTTTGATCCCAAAGGCAAAAGGGTTCTGTTTACTGAGCCTTTGCTTGATGATGCCTCCTAAATCACTGAGCCTACCTCTAGAAAGATTGCTCTTTCTGATGAAGATGTCAGCAGAGAAGTTGCTGATAGAAGAAAACTTATTGAGCAAGACTTGAGGAGGAGAATTCCTCTGCAGCCTCTTTTGTTGGACTACCCAAGCTTACCTGACATTCAGCACAATGCCTCTTCTGGTGTAGCTTCTGAATCCAAAATCAGAAAGTGTGTTCCCATAAAAAATCCCTCATTCCATATCTTCTTCAAAAACCCCTGGTCTCTGATAAACAAAATTTCTCCCAATAAATGGGTTTTTCCTATTGATCATCTTCACCCCTTTATCAGGAGATTACTTCAGTTTCATGAAGAGAAGAAAGAATTTGTATTAGCTGGTGTCATTAGTGATTATGTTGACAGATCCAAGCTGAACTTAAATGAAACCTTTGCTGAGAAATTCCCTCCTCTGTCCAAGTATCAGAATCTTAGCAATAATGAGCTTCAGTTAAACTTTGGTAGATACTTTGACATCTTTGCCCTTCTTTGTGGAACCAAGTTTATACTGTTTTTCAAGATCGGATCGGAACAAGATCTCATGGTTATTTCTATTTGGATGCCTCTCTCGTTTTAAAACTCAATTTGGATTTCCATGAAGAAAGATCCCTCTCGCCAAGGGAGTGCAGAGAATGATGAAGATTGGGGATCTCGATATTCGATGCCGAGACTCTTACCCGCAGTCCTCTTGCTGACCAGTTGATTGAAATGTTTGAAAGATGACCCTTGAGCTTATTTCTTACTCTGAAGAAGCCTTGAAAAGAAGAAATGCTAGCTCTTCGTAAGAGAAAAAGGATGATTATTCGATAAGAGCTCGACAAGGTTGCCGATGGACCGGCAAGAAGTGAGGACTCAAGTGATAGCACTGATACCAGCATGACTGAATCTAATAATGACAAACCCATCAGCATTATTCTCAAGAAGAATGTATCTAGTCCTCTAACTTGTGCACACAAATAAAGTTCTCATCCGGCCTTTTACCGATAACCATCTCGGGAGGAGCCTTATCTGCTGCTCCTCCGCGATGAAAATTCTCTGCGAGTTTGAGGAAACTTCGCACACTCAAATTTACGTGGTTGCCGATTTAGGAGGAGGAACAACTTCGATGCTATTTTGGCCGCTGGTCTTCAAATTGAAGAATTTGAGAATGCCTTTTCGAGACCTTTTTGTATACCTCACGAAGATGTTCACATTCCCAGTTTTCATGATGATGCTGTTCAAGAACCTGAACCCATTGCTGAAAGTGGTGAAGATAGCCCTGATGAAATTGATTCTGATTATTATGATGTGATTCCTGCTGAAGTTGAAGAAGCTACCTCTCCACAACTTCTTGGTATAATTCTTTAAAAGATGATTGCAAATTGATGATGCGCTCCAAGTCGGTATACAACTCTGAGATCTATCCCAAAAGATGCTGCTGGTAACTCTCTCTTCCCTCCTCATCAATGACTGATGTGGAGGTCAGGATCTTGGAATATCAAATTTCCATTCAAAAATGCTGAGTTTCTTCAAGGCTCAACCAGCATGAGTCCTTTCTGGCTGAAGTGGGACAAATACATCAAACATGACAAGAAGAAAACTCATGATGTTTCCCATGCCAAAGTAAAAGCCTCTCCTCCAACTGTTAATCAACCTGGTTCTCTTAAGATTCGTGGTGATATATGACCTCTTGGTGAATCTCCAATGGAAGTATGCATCTATTCAGGTTGTATTAAGAGGAAATGTATGATGATTAATGATTTGGTGACATATATTCTTGAGATCTCTCCTTTGTCCCCTGCTGGCCTTCTAAAGCTAGTTTACCAAAGATGCTCTAGCCATTACTCGCCTCTTTATGCTTCCAAAGTCAATCCAAGAAGATCATGCGGTGGATACTGGCAAGATGATGCGTCTTGGCTTCATGCGTATCCTGCTCAATGGAAGAGCATTTCTGAATCTTATGTTGGCGTTCTTCCTTTCCCTGGAAAACAATGGTCAGATGTTTCTTGACCCTCCTCTGTCTACTAATAAATCTCTTGTGGTTCATTCTGGTTTTCCTCTACTTGTCATTCCCCCTGCTCCAAGATTTGCTGATGTTCCCTTGATAGTCAACACCATTATTCCTGCTAAATTCCTTCCTTCTGCTAATAATGTTATTCCTCTACTGGTCCCTTCTGTTGATTTTATCATTATTACTGATGAAGATTCTGATGTTGATCAGACCAAGCTTGCTCCTATCAACACAATGCATGGTTATTTTGCCAATCAGTATGGCCATCTCTCTGAAGCTTTTAAGCCTGTTCTTCGGGCTGATATTGGTAATCTGGGACTGTATCTCCATGATAATCTTGATGAAATTAAGAGTGTTGTGCTTAATTCTACTCAGGAGGAGGGAAAAGCCAACAGAATTTCTGCTAAAGCCAAAGTCATCAGATCCCCAGCCAGAGCTCTATCTCTAACCCTTGATTCTATGATCAGTGAAGAAAAAATTGAAAAGCTATGTGATTTAGTTGACAACACTCTCAAGAATCAGCAGCTATTAGCCACTGTGAATGAAAGACAAGATCACATTATTCAGGAGTTAGAACTTAAACTCACGTCTGCTGAAGAAAGGGCTGCTACTGCTGAGGCTAAGCTTTCTGAAGCCAATCTGAAGATAGCCAAGCTTAAAGGGAAGAATGAAGTGCTGATAGAGTAGTATAAATCCAGTAAGAAAAGGAAGGCAGAAAGGATAGAATCAAAGAAAGAGAAGAAGTCAATGTCTGGTGCCGATGCTGCTGTTGCTGACTCTGCTGATATCTAATCTAGTCTTGTAACTAATGATATAGATATCCTCTCCTAAAGCCTCAAAGACTATATCCTATGCTAACATTTTTTTTATCTCTATTATGTGTCTTTTGCTTAGTCATAATATGTTCATATATCTGCAAATCTAACCTTCTTGCAGGTACCCTCTCCTCAAGACTTAGGAAAATTCTCTCACATATTTTCTTTCTTTAAAAACTTTTGCCTTTACAGTTATCATTTGTCCCTTAGCTTAGGAGATAATAAATAAAATCTAAATCCTTAACTCAGTCTCTTATCTAGGCTAAGTAGATGATTCTGTTTAGGGTGATTGGACTTAAGCAATTAGGAGGAGATTGTTAGGTCAAATATATGTGTAGACTTAGAATTGCTTAATCCCAATCATGTAGTCAGTTAGAGACCCCTAATTTAATTAGATTTTATTTTTGGTTCTCTTGCTGATGCTTTTGTGCTAGTGTATCAAGTTCTTCAGGATGACAACTTACTAGTGAAATTAGTATGGTAACCAGCAGAAGGAAATCTCATTCAGCAACATCTCTCAGCAAGATAGGTGACTAGCACTCACAAAGACTTTCTTTCATAGACGGTCTACCAGTGACAACGGTCATATCTCTATCTCTTAATTGTACTAGTTTCGCTAGAATTAGTTAGCATCTTTCTCGCTAACTCCATTCTCGCTAGTTCTCGACACGAGCTATTTTTAGCTCTACTTTGTCCTTTGTGCTCGTTGGCGGTGTAACCGGTTGGGATAAAGGGGTCTTTACCCGCCGGACTATGCCAAAATGCATGTACCTTGTATCTCGCTTCCATTAAATGCAAAGATATGGCATTTATTGATCCTCACCTACCAACCTTGAGATTCAAATTTCCACCTAATCCTTCAACATCAACTTGCTCAAATTCTTCCTAGTATATATAGAAGATATCAAGGCATTGAAGAGGGTTGGTTGTTGCATTGAAGATAATAGAGCTTGAAGCATTCATTGAAGCTCAAGCATTCAAGTCCAGAAAATCATTAGACATTTAATAGGACATACACTCGTGCACAACTCAATCAAATCTGTAAGCATTCCCCAACAAGACAATCATTGGAATGCATTGATTGAGATTCACACACACACCTAAGTGAGATGAGTTCTTGAACTTACCACTTAAAAACACTTGGTCAGTTTTTGTCTTAAGATCCATCAGTAGATTCTAGACTTAAATCTTTGTGACCAGCAAAGCTGCTCTTGTAATAGACTAGGATAAGCTGATAGTGAATTTCTCTCAAAATCCAAGTTCTGACCAAACTTGGTAGAGGACGTAGCAAAGATTTAAAGTGAACCTCTCCAAATACCGTGTCTCTGTCTTTACTTTTCTAGCTTAACTCTTATCTTGCCAGTTAAACTCTATCATCTACAAACTGTTCATCTTACTGATTTCATAAGTTTTTCCTTATACCAACTTGCATCTGCATAAAGTTTTAAGAAATACCTTTGTGTTTGTTAGTGTAATCTGCAGGTGATATCACAGATGATTTCCCAAAAGTCCAGGTGATATCACAGATGATTTCTTGGACTGAAAATTATATAGTTGTATATTTCTTGTTTGTTATTTAATGGACTAACGTGCTAATATGGTCTGTATAATCTATGGTTTATGGTTGTATTTCAGGGTGCAATAGCATCAAAGAAGGAGCTAGACACGTGTGGAAATTGGAAGAAAATAATTAATACATTTTATGTATTAATTCGTAATTTTGGCAAACAACAACAACACGTGTGTGGACTTTGTCAAAGGTTGTTGCTGAGTTATAGAAAAAGTACAAGGATGATAAAGCAAGGGAGTACAAGGCATGGAAGCATGGCTTGAGGATTCAACAACTCGTTTGCTACAAAATAGGAAGTGGGAGCTAGAATTGTGGAAACAAATTAACCCACTCTCCCTACACTTCCTCCACGTGCAAGACCAGCCCCAATGCTGTTATTGGAGTAGCCTTCAAGTATTTGAAGACTATAAATAAGCTTGGAAGGTTTATTTGAAGACATGCCAATTATTTCATCACATTCACACCTTCGAAAAGCTTAGAGATAGAGTTTTTTGTTTGGTTCTTTTTAAATCCTTTCTCCCTTGTAATTTCGCACTTGATTACTTTGGTATCAAGGTGTGTGAAGGCTAGGATAGGATTCCGTTCTTTATCTCTTGTTCCATAGAGCTCAAAATAGATATAGCTATAGGGAACTTTCGGCTTTGTAAATTCATTCATAGTGATTATAAAGTCTTGCCTAAGAGGCACTCTCAAGTTATATTTATATAACTTGAGAAAACAATTTTGGTGTTTTATTCCGCCGCAAACTCTTTTACAAAATTGTTTTATTTTCGAAGTGTGTGTGTGTGCCATCCCAAGTGCTATCGTTGGTGCTGTTATCACCTTGGATATCACTTGTGATTCAAGCCGTGACAATTTCAATTGGTATCAGAGCCTCTCACTTGACGATACTAAGTGTTTGGTCCTCTTTATCATGGCTTTTGATCCCGCAAATCCAAACCAAAAACGTCTTCCCGTTTTTAGATGGTTCGAATTATGCATATTGGAAAATTTCGCCTTCGCTCGCATATCAAATCAATTGATCTTCGAGCATGGCGATCTATAGTTCATGGGTACTCTCTTCCACTCTTACCTCCCGATGAGGATGGTGATGTTCGTGTTAAACCCGAAGGTGAGTGGACGAATGAAGAGATCACTCTAGCTAACTATAATGAGAAAGCTCTTAATGCTATCTTTGAGTGGGTTGACATGCATATTTTTAAACTTATTCAAAATAGTTCCACAAACTCAAGAAGCTTGGGATATTTTACAAAGGTTTTGTGAAGGTGATTCTAGTGTGCGTGAAAACAAACTTAGAGGTCTTACCGGCAAATTTGAAAGGTTGAGAATGGGTGAAAGTGATACCATTTCCTCTTATTTTGAAAAATTGTTTGACATTGCTAATGAGTGTCAACTTTTAGGTGAACCTTTACAAACAAACAATTGGTTTCAAAGGCTATTAGAACTCTCCCCGAGCGTTTTAATATTAAGGTTTCATCTATAGAAGAGGCTCACAATCTTTCTACTATGAACATCAATTCCTTAATGAGCATTTTAAAAATTTTGAGTCAAACCTTACGAGCAAAGTGAAGCTTCTAAGGGCAAGAGTGTTGCTTTAAAAGTTCAATCCTCTAGTGGTTCAACTAATGAGGATGACGAAATTTTTGAGGAATTAGGTGAAGATGCCGTGTTGCCTTACTTACCAGAAATATAACTCAATGGTGAGAAAATTTAACAAAGAAAATGTGCAGTAAAGGCTAAAGAGCAACAAGCCAAGGTGTACAATTCAATGCCCAAGAGGACATTTCCATCTACTCGTAAAGGTGGTCCCATAAGGAGAGCATCATCGATCAATCCAGTATCCGATCCAAAATACCTTGAATCAATCCAATGTCATGCTTGCTCTAGATGGGGTCATTACTCAAAATGAGTGTGCTAACACTCTAAGGAAGATGGGAAAGAACCTATGGGTTTCTCTCAGTGACAATGAGGATGAGGAGACCAATCAATCAAGATTCGTATCAAACAAGAATGGTGGTCACAAACCGTGACTGGATTTTGTCCGATACCCCTGTGTGATATCCAAATGGGATAGCACCCGAGATATCATCCAACAGTATACGCATTTAAATTTGATAAATGCCGCTTGTTTTGTGGGTTCTGTTAACATGGATGCAAAGTGTTGTTCACAAGATGAGAAGGAGTTCAAAGAAGGATGAACTCATTTGTGGTCTTAAGAACCTTTGCAAAGAATTGGTGGATGAATGGAAGAAAGAGAACAAGAAGGTGATCTCTCTCGTCCAAAGAGGTTCAAGACCTAACCGATGGCTTCGACTAGATTGGAAGTTCAACTCACAAAGAAGGATGTGGAGCCGGACAAAGTCAAGAGCAAACTTACTCTTGCCGAGACAACATTCAAGAAACTCAATACGAGTTCTACCAAGTTAGATGCAATTCTTGGGTTGTCCAAACCACTCAAGGCAGTATGGGTTTTCAAGAGTCTTTAAATGCTATTACATCTACTTTGTCTAATACGTAAGATAAGTTAATTTTTGTTAAAGAAAGAGATCATGTTGAACCAATATCTTCCGATAAGTCTTCCGACAAGGTAAAAATATGTAACTACCGTTACTCTACCGGACATTTGAAAAATGATTGCAAAACTCTCTTAAAGAAACAAATTCAGCTTCCGCGTGTGATACCCGAAGTGCTACCTAGCATGTCGATATCACTCACAAGAAAAATTATCAAAGTAGGAAAGTGTGGAAACCTAAGTCTAATCTGATATGTGATGTTGTATGCACCGCCTTAAAAACTAATGTTGAAGGTTCATGGTATTTTGATAGTGGTTGTTCTCGTCATATGACCGGAACAAAAATATTTTTAAAGGAATATGAACCTATTCAAGGTGGTAGTGTAACATATGGTGGTGGTGGCAAGAGTAATATAGTAGGAAAAGGCGTATTAAATGTACCTGGATTTCCCGCTTTGAAAAATGTTTTGCATGTTGATGGACTCGGTAACTAATTTAATTAGTATTAGCCAACTTTGTGATGACAACCTTGAAGTAAAATTCAATAAAAACACTTGTGAAGTTTTTGATTGTACCAATAACCGTGTTATGACCGGTACTAGGTCAAGTAATAACCGTTATCTTGTTGAGGATAAACAAGTGTGTCATTCTCGCGAGGGTTGATGATGCTACCTTATGGCATCAAAAGTTGGGTCATGTCCATTTTCGTAACATTGTGAAACTCATTAATGCCGAAGCTATAAGAGGTATACCTAGTCTGGACATTAGTACAAAAATCATATGTGAAGATTGTTTAAAAGGTAAACAAACACGTGCTACCCATAGTGCTACCCAACATAATGAGGAGTATTCTGGGACAACGCACCGTTTTCAATTAATGCATATGGATTTAATGGGTCCAATGAGGTAGACAGCTTAGGAGGTAAGAAATATACTTTTGTAATAGTTGATGATTTTTCTAGATTTACTTGGGTATATTTTTTAAAAGAAAATCGAAACTTTTGAAAAGTTTAAAGTCTTACATGCTAAAATCAAAAACATGTTTTCTCGCTCTTATCATGCGAATAAGGTCTCGATCATGGAACGGAGTTTGATAATTCATTGTTCTTTACTTTTGTGAATTAAAAGGAATTAAACATGAGTTTTCGCTCCTAAAACACCTCAACAAAATGGGGTGGCCGAAAGGAAAAATAGGACCTTACTTGAGATGGCACGTGTGATGTTGTTTTCAAAAAGAATTTCAAAAGATTTTGGGCCGAGGCCATAAACACAAACTTGTCACACGGCCAATAGGGTTTTTCTAAGACCTGGTACTAGAATGACACCTTATGAAATTTTGAATGGTAGGATACCAAAGGTTCATTATTTTCATACATTTGGGTGTGTGTGTTATGTTCTAAAATGATCGGGATTACTTAGCTAAATTTGACTCTAAAAGTGATAAGGCTATATTTCTTGGGTATGCTCAGACAAGCCGAGCATATAGGGTTTATAACCTTAGGTTAAAAACCATTCAGAATCAATTAACGTTGTTTTTGATGATTTAGCAAGTGTTACAGTGATGGAGTACAGAATCTCCATTAATATTGCCGGGAAGAACTCGGAGAATCAAAATCAAGTAAGTGATACCCTGTGTGTGCCAAAGTGTTGCCACCGATGGGATAGCATCTCCGGTATCACCCAAGACCAATCCAAGAATCGAAAAGGATGAACAATGATGATGATCATGTGCATGAAGACTTGAGAAGGGATCCACCAAATAGGATCGAAGAGACCATCCTTCCTCTCAAATTATTGGAGAAGCTAGTGAAGGGGTACAAACAAGGAACAAAGGACATTTTAGTGACCGTGAAATGGCAAGGTATGTGTGTATGTCCACCACATACCACAAGGTAAAATATTCCTGTTTTGTCTCTTCTTTAGAATCCAAAATATTTCAAGCTTTAAAAGATAATTTTTGGATACAAGCCATGCAAGAGGAACTTGACCAATTTGCTCGTAATGAAGTTTGGTGTTTAGTACCACGTCCTAGTAATACAAATGTTATTGGTACTAAATGGATTTTCAAAAACAAATCGATGAGCAAGGAAATATTGTTAGGAACAAAGCTCGCCTCGTAGCACAAGGTTACACCCAAATTGAAGGTGTTGACTTTGATGAGACCTTTGCTCCCGTTGCTAGAATAGAATCCATAAGACTCCTCTTGGCTATAGCTTGTTTTCTAAAAATTACTTTGTTTCAAATGGATGTTAAAGCCGCCTTTTTAAATGGTTATTTAAAAGAAGAAGTTTTTGTTGAACAACCAAAAGGATTTGAAGATCCTAATCTACCAAACCATGTATATAGACTTGATAAAGCTTTATATGGCTTGAAACAAGCTCCACGTGCATGGTATGGTCGCTTAACCTCTTTCTTACTTGAATATGGATTCACAAGAGGTGAAGCAGATAGGACCTTATTTATCCTAAGGCATGGCAAAGAAATAGTCATTGTTCAAATCTATGTTGATGACATAGTCTATGGCTCTACTTCTCAAACGTGTTTAAAAGATTTTGTAGAGGCTATGACATCAACATTTGAAATGAGCATGATTGGAGAGTTAACATTCTTTCTAGGCTTGCAGTGTGAAACAATCAAATGAAGGAATATTCATTTCACAAAGCAAGTATGCAAAGAGCCTAGTAAAAAGGTTTGGGTTGGAAGGAGCAAAAAGTTCAAAATCCCCATGTGTTCTTCTCTCAAACTTGGTAGAGATCAAGTAGGCGAGGATGTTGATCCTACTCTTTATCGTTCAATGATAGGTAGCCTTCTCTATCTCACTTCTAGTCGTCCCGATATCATGTTCGCCGTGTGTGTTTGTGCACGTTATCAAGCCAATCCTAAAGTCTCTCACCTTAATTCTGTCACAAAAGATAATTAAATATGTTTCAGAACAAGTGAATTAGGGATTTGGTTTAGTAAGGATACTAATACCAATTTGGTTGGCTTTAGTGACTCTGATTGGGCAGGATATGGATGATAGGAAGAGTACTAGTGGGGGTGTTTTTACTTGGGCAACAATTTAGTTTCATGGTATAGTCGTAAACAAAATTGTGTTTCTCTCTCCACAAATTCGAAGTCCGAGTATGTGGCACCGGTAGTTGTTGTTCACAACTTATTTGGCTAAAACATATGTTAGATGACTATGGCCTAGAGAGTAATTCTTTGACTATGTACCGTGATAACCTCGAGTGCTATCAACATTTCAAAAACCCAGCTCAACATTCCCGTACCAAACACATTGACATACGTCATCATTTTCTTAGAGATATGGTAGATAAAGGCCTAATTAATATTGATCATATTGATACTAAGTATCAACTGGCCGACATCTTTACTAAGGCCTTAGACCACGAGAGATTTTCTAGTTTGAAAAGATCTCTTGGTCTTTGTAATCTCTCGAAGTTCTGTTTCGTCTCGTGCTACCCTGTGTGATGTTATCACTTAGGGTAACACTTGTATATTAGTGTATTTTTTTTCTTTGGTTATTTACTTAAAAAAATACTTTATTATTTGTTTAATCTAGCTAGCTTAGTTCTAACTCGTGGCACATGCCGACCTTTTTGTTATGGTAGGTTATTATTTAGGTTAGCACGTCCGATATCATTCCCCTTCATATGCTTAAAGTGACAAAGTCACTAATATTTTCTTTTTGATAAATAAAAGGCAAAGGCATTTTTTCATACTATTCTCTCGAGCTCTGGGCACGGTGTTCGCCGCAACGATGTACTCTTGCCAATGAGAAGGTATGAGGTGATTTATGCCGAGTATTAGGGACATGGAGTTCGCTACTACAGTGTACCTTACTTGAAAGGCATAGATCACTTGGTCTCTACACTTGAAATATAACTTGAAGCACGGAGCTCGTTACTACGTTGCTTTCTTGTTTAAAGAAGTGTATTGAGACGTGTTTAACAAGCAATGTACTTAAAACATTATATATAGGCATATAATGCCTAAAGTGCATGAAAATGCTCACTTGTTATGCCCGAAGTGTCTAAAAAAGGCTAAGCTTATTATGCCTCAAGTGTTTGAAACTGAAAAAAATATTTATCAAGGGGTTTTATATCATATGTGTTATCCTACGTGTTGCCATCATTGCCTTAACACATTAGTGTGTGCTATATTAGTTTTTTATTTATTTTCGAAATATTGTTGATTAATTTCTCAAAATCTGAAAGTCTTTTTAATTAAAGAGTTTACGATTTTGAAAACGTCTTCAACAAGTTTCCTTTATTTTTTGGTAAACTTAATTAAGTAACTAACCCATATTTATTTTTTTTGCTTATAATGTTTTGGGCTGAGTTACAAATTATTTAGTTTACTTATTTTTTTATTGTTTTACGTTTATACTTAAAAAAAAAAAAAATATTTTCTTTATTTTTTAAATTTTGCAACCGTGTTGTTTTATTTTAAAGGGGTTAAGGTTTAAAAGGAGTGGTTAGGGTTTCTTTCGGTTTGAGTGGATAGGGATTAATGGAGAGATTTAATAGGGATAGATTAGATAGATGTCTAATCAAATTAAAAACTTGTTCCCTATCTAATCTCTCACTCTCCTTCTTTCACTCAACCTCCTCCGTTTCTCTCTCTTTCCGTTACCTTCTCTCTCTCTTAAACCCTCGGTGCAACGCCTTCGTCTCTTCCAAAAATTCTAGGTCAAAAATACGTTCCAAAAATTCCCTCAAATCTCCATGGCATCTCCATCCAAAGCTAGTACCGAACCTTCCCACACGGACCAAATGGACATCTCACCTAGCATTGCTCCATCCGTGGCATCTCGAGTGGCCATGGAAACTTCCCCAATGATCACTCCAAGCTCTTCTCCACCAACAATGGCGATTGTTCCTACCTCTGGCCCCATTACCTCGTTTGATCAAGGCATTCCTAAGGTGACTCTCATCCCTACCGAGCCAAAAAGGAAGAGGAAAGCCCCAACCGCCAAGTCCGTCTCCCCAAATCGCAAAAAGGAGGTCTTCCAACCGCATTAGATCAATCAAGTCCAAGGCAACTTCAAATACCACCTTGATCCGGTTGAAGTCTCGTAAAGCTCTATTGATGTGTCCTCACCCCATGTGAGTGACGAGAACTTTGAAGCAAACAAGGAAAAGGAGCCTTCGTGGACTCATTTGATGCTTGGGTAGATGGTGATGAAGAGGAGACCCTCTCGATTATCGTAAAAGAAGGCCAAGGGCAAACCGTGAGTGCTACCGTAAGTGCTAGCAAGAAGAGGATATCATCCGAGGTAACACTTGCCCCCTCTTCTCGTTCCTAAACATTCCTCTAGTGATAATTCGTGATGAGGTTACTCAAACCGAAGAGGATAAAGCTTTTCCAAAACCTTTTCTTACTTTGGAGTATTATAAAAAGGAAAATATGGAACTTTGGTTGAATAGTCTAAGTAAGAGAATTTTAAAAGAGAAGCACATTGATGAGGGTCATTGGAAAAGGAAGGAGTGGTTCAGTTTTTAAAGGACAGAATTTTATTAATGCTAATAATCATGCATCGCTTTTGTTGAGAGTGTTATTCGCAATTTCTTTGCCAATTTGCATGCTCATTTGGATGATGAAGGGTCTCGCTAAATATGGAAAAGTGTTTGTTAGGGGAAGAGTCTATTCTTTTACTCCCGCCCGATTAACAAAGTTTTAGGCCTCCCTAATGTAGATGATGAGAGCATTAGGGTCAATAGAGATGAAATGGTAAAATTGCTCACTCACAACAAACTCAGCCTTGGCCTTTGAAAGAGAAACTTCATGCTTCTAGATTATCTTCTCTCTATTCTCGTACTACACAAACCGTGCATCTTCAATTGGCTTCCTACAACTAATGAACCTATTGTGACTTTGGAGCATGCGAATGTGTTGTATAGATTGGGTAAAAATTTAAGGATTAACTTTGGAAGATTAGTGTTTAAACACTTAGCTTCATGGGGTAGAAAAAGGAAGTGAACATTAGCTTTTTCCCCTATCCTTCTCTAATCTTCAAAGTTTTGGTATTTCAATCCTTGCCCATTGAAGCCTCCGATGTTTTTACCACTCGAACCCGAGTACTATACCATTGATCAACAACCGAAAAGGGTAAAAGGTATACAAAAGATCTTCCTTGGAACAAATCTCGATGAAACAACCCCCCGCTCCTCCCAAAGGCTATCTCACGTGATACCCCAAGTGCTTCTCAGTGTGTCGCCCTCATACTTTTGCAGAACCGATGCCGCAAGTATTCGAACAACATGATAAATCTTTTGGGCAACTCGACCATCAATCCCAAAGGCTACAGCTTCTCAACTTCCCGCACAAACAAATAAGTGCAATAGGAGAACTTGCCGAGGGACGGGCTAAGCTTAAGCAGTAATGTATGCTTTTATTGATGAAATTTCTTCCCAAACAGGGAGGATCTCGCCGCCGGAACTTCGGAGCCGGTGCTACCGCAGTGCTACCACCAAGCCGGCCCAAGTGATGGTGGAAGTGATAGGGAAGGAGATCAGAGGAAGAAGAGGAGTTTGAAGAAGAAGAAAGCCGAACCTCGAAGGTTGACAAACCCGAAGGTTGATGTTGCCACTATCATATGGGTGACTATTTTTGTGGTGGTCCTACAAACAATGTTTTTATTTTGGTGATGGTGGTGGTTCTTTAAACAATTTACTTTTATTTGGTTTATTTTTGCTAAAACACTTTAGTTGGTTTGTTAATAACTTAATCTCGCTAGGTTGTTTTTTTGCTAGTTTTTGGATGATATTTGCTACAATGGTTATGGTTTTTAATGGTTACTTAGTTTATTTCGAATACTTTTTAAAGTTTGAAAAAAATTAGTTTATTATGATAAATCATTGTTTAGGATTAGCTCCTTGATTAAGGGGAGTTAATTTTTGTGGAGATATTATTCGTGTTCTATGCTCGTACATTTGTATATAGACTAATCCTACAGACAAAGAAAGACATTGAGTTTGGAAAGAAATATCCAACTAAGGGGAGATTGTTAGTGTAATCTGCAGTGATATCGTAGATGATTTCCCAAAAGTCCAGGTGATATCACAGTATGATTTCCTGGACTCGAAAATTATATAGTCAGATATTTCTTGTTTGTTATTTAATGGACTAACGTGCTAATATGGTCTCGTATAGTCTATGGTTTATGGTTGTATTTCAGGTGCAATAGCATCAAAGAAGGAGCTAGACACGTGTGGAAATTGGAAGAAAATAATTAATACATTTTATGTATTAATTCGCATTTTGGCAAACAACAACAACACGTGTGTGGACTTTGTCAAAGGTTGTTGCCGAGTTATAGAAAAAGTACAAGGATGATAAAGCAAGGGAGTACAAGGCGTGGAAGCATGGCTTGAGGATTCAACAACTCGGTTGCTACAAAATAGGAAGTGGGAGCTAGAATTGTGGAAACAAATTAACCCACTCTCCCTACACTTCCTCCACGTGCAAGACCAGCCCCAAGGCTGTTATTGGAGTAGCCTTCAAGTATTTGAAGACTATAAATAAGCTTGGAAGGTTTATTTGAAGACATGCCAATTATTTCATCACATTCACACCTTCGAAAAGCTTAGAGATAAAGTTCTTTGTTTGGTTCTTTTTAAATCCTTTCTCCCTTGTAATTTCGCACTTGATTACTTTGGTATCAAGGTGTGTGAAGGCTAGGATAGGATTCCGTTCTTTATCTCTTGTTCCATAGAGCTCAAAATAGATATAGCTATAGGGAACTTTCGGCTTTGTAAATTCATTCATAGTGATTATAAAGTCTTGCCTAAGAGGCACTCTCAAGTTATATTTATATAACTTGAGAAAAACAATTTTGGTGTTTTATTCCGCTGCAAACTCTTTTACAAAATTGTTTTATTTTCGAAGTGTGTGTGTGTGCCATCCCAAGTGCTATCGTTGGTGCTGTTATCACCTTGGATATCACTTGTGATTCAAGCCGTGACAATTTCAGTGTTCAAAACCAAGCTCTAAACATTTTCTTACCGATTTTGTATGAGTTCAAAACTAAGTCACATATTTTCCGCTGTGCTTACTGATCTTTATATGCTCTACTGATTAGTGACTTTGATTTTCACAGTATTTTCTTTTAAACTGCAAAAAGGCTATTCACCCCCCCTCTAGCCTATTTTCTTACCAATTGGGCCTAACAATTGGTATCAGAGCTTGTCATTTTTGAAAGAAATTTCCTAGCCTTACAGCTTGAATTGCCGATACCATGGCAGGAAAAATTATGCAGTCATTCAACATCACTACCATACTGATGTTGGACGTCAACGAATTTGGTGTTTGGAAATCCCGAATGATAAAGTACATGAACTCCATTGATGACCGATTGATGAAAGTGGTGGAAGGAGGACTTATTACTCCTCTAAAGGTTCAAACCACCTACAAACCTATACCCTCCTCTCCTCTGACTGCGCATGTCGATACTGCTGATGAAAAAGAAACTAATGTCCAAGTTACTGAGACTTTAATTGAGAAACCAAGACCTATCCACTTCTAATTCTTCTAAGCCCTATGCTGATTCTGAACCTGGCCTCCTCTAGAATCTTTAAGACAAGAATCAGTAAGACAAGACCTACCAAGAGAAGTGAGACCTCATCGTGACCATCCTCTTGAAAATGTCATTGGTGATGTCTATGGACTAAGAGTGACCAGAAACCTTAGCAAAGCCTTTGATGAAAATCTTTTCTCATCAGCAATGGTGTCTGAAATTGAACCTCAGAAGACTGAAGAAGCCCTTGCTGATCCAAGCTGGGTGGAAGCTATACAAGAAGAATTGAACCAGTTTAAAAGATGTAATGTCTGGGAACTGGTACCTAGACCTTCCTCTCAACAAGTTATTGGAACTAAATGGGTATTTAGAAACAATTTGGATGAAGCTGGAAAGATTACAAGAAAGAAAGCTAGATTGGTGGCCAAAGGATATCGACAAGAAGAAGGGATCGATTATGATCAAACTTTTGCACTAGTAGCAAGATTAGAGGCTATAAGACTTTTTCTTGCCTATGCTGCCTTCAAAAAATTCAAGCTATATCAAATGGATGTGAAAAGCGCTTTCATAAATGGAGAACTCCAAGAGCTGGTTTATGTTGAACAACCACCAGGCTTTGAAGACTCTAAGAAGCCCAATCATGTCTACTGATTGAAGAAAGCTCTTTATGGATTGAAGAAATCTCCTAGGGCTTGGTATGAAACTTTATCCAAGTTCCTACTCAGTGACAGTTTAGGGTTTACCAGAGGGAAAATCAACACAACTTTGTTTGTTGCTAAGCATAAGGGCCATTCATTGTTTGTTCAAATATATATGGACGAAATCATCTTTGGGTCCACAAATGAAGCCCTCTGCAAAAGATTTGAAAAGATTAGGCAATACAAGTTTGAAATGAGTATGATGGGTGAGCTGACCTATTTCCTTGGTCTACAAGTTAAGCAAACTAATGAAGGAATATTCATAAATCAAGCCAAATATACCAAAGAGCTGATCAAGAAGTTTTGTTTTGATAATGCTCATCCTCAAAGCACTCCCATGGCTACAAACACTCATCTTGACAAAGACGAAGCTGGAAAGAAAATGGACATGACTCTTTACAGAGGAATGATTGGTTCACTTCTCTACCTGACAGCCAGCAGACCGGATATTATGTTTGCTGTTTGTGTCTGCACAAGATTTCAAGATGATCCAAGGGAATCTCATCTGCAAGCTATGAAAAGAATCATTAAATATTTAAGCGGCATTGTTAACCTTGGCTTATGGTATGCCAAAGACTCTTCTTTCAATCTTCTTGGTTATTCAGATGTTGATTATGCAGCCTGCCGAGTCACAAGGAAGAGTACCAGTGGAACATGCCAATTTCTTGGTGAGAGGCTAGTTTCATGGTCATGCAAAAAGCAAATAACTACCTTTACTTCCACTACTGAGGCTGAATATATTGCTGCAGGTAGCTGCTGCTCTCAAATCCTCTGGATGAAGCAACAACTAGTAGACTATGAGATTCCATCTCAAGTCTGTCCTATCTACTGTGATAATCAATCTTCTATTTCAGTCTCAAACAATCCTGTGATGCATTCCAAAACAAAACATATTGACATCAAATATCACTTCCTCAAGGATCATGTGGAAAAGGATAATGTTATCTTGCTGAAAGTTCATACTGACTTTCAAAGAGCTGACATTCTGACAAAACCCCTAGATCAGAAGAGATTTGAATTTCAAAGGAGTGAGCTAGGTGTCATTGATTACTCTGGTTGATGCTTGTATTCATCTTGCCGGGATCGCTTGTCTTGCTGATCTCTCCTTGCCGTGTGTCGATATTTTCCTGCTGATTATCCTCCTGTCGATTCCTGCCTTGTTGAATGCTTGCCGATATCTATCCTTCTGCTGGTGCTCTAGTTTATGCCTGCCAACTACTCAAGATTCTTATCAGCAAGCTCCCTCTTTGAAGATAAGGTTGGATTCTCTGACATGCAAATCACATCAAAGTACAATCGGTCACACCTCCTCTCTAACACGTGTGTGTGCCGCCACCTACGTAAATCGTGTCAAATGATTTATCCCAATTAATTTTGTGATAAATCTCAGGTAAACAGTATCAAATTTAAATCTTAAACATTTATTTTTCTTTCGTTTCAACTTCTTTAAAATGGCGCATTAAATGCATTACGTGCGCACGTATTCCAAGAATTTAAATCTTAAACAGTTGAAACTTTTGAAAATCATTTTCAATACAAAACTTTTCCCTCCTCTTCCATAACATATTTAAGCAAAGTCAATTATCTCTCAAAACTTTTCGAATACTCTCTCTAAAAATTACTCCATTGGTTTCTGCCTTACTCTTTCTCTCTCTCAAACTCTTATCATTCAACACATTTCTTCCTACTCCTCATCTAAATCTGGTATGATTAATATTTATTCTGTCAAATATTGTTTCTAACTTTGGCTTATTGTTCTTGAGTTTGTTTGGTTTGTTGAGTTTTGCAAATAACCATGAGTAATGAGAAGGATATCTATGGAGGTCATATTGACTCAAGTTTTTTTAACGATGAAGATGACGGGCAGTTCTTGCAAGTTCTTCTTTCTGAAGCCTTGGTTCTTCCTTTCTTAGCTCCTGAAGATGATTCAGAAGTCTTTGTTGATTCAGTTAGGGAATTCTTTGCCCATGCCATTGTTGAATATTCAGATGTGAATGATCCAGACTCCTTCTCCACCATTAACTCTTCTGTTGCTGGTATTCCTATCTGCGTTACTCCAGCCATTATATCTTCCATTTTTCCTACTCTGGGAAATTTTGGTCCTTGTTCCATTGATGATACTGTCTTGGATGAAGCCTGGAGATTGACCAGAGGTGCTGGTCTAAGGCTTAGTGGTGATAAGCATTTCAAGATTGATTATATCAGGAGATTCTTTGAACTGATTGAGATAATTGACAGATGCCTAATTTGCCGATCTGGTTCTCCCAGTCATGTTACTGATCTACAATTTGAAGGATTTGCTGCCATAGTGCTTCGGAAAAAGTTCAACTGGTGTGGATTCTTATTTAGAGTTATAGCTCTTGCAATAAACAAATATGCTACTGATAGACAGAAAAATCAGTTTCTGGGCTTGGGCACGACTCGTGCCCTGAAGCACGAGTCGTGACCATGTCTCTTGAAGTCGTGCGACACCTTGTGTCTGGTGGGAATAGTCGTGACCAATCCCAGGACGACTGTATCTGGTGGGGGTGTAATAGGGCACGAGTCGTGCCCTAGGGCACAAGTCATGCCCTACCCTGCAACCTGTGAACAATGTTTGAAGATTTGCACACCTAGTCTAGCAGGCCTATAATGGTGCACTCTTTAACTACGCATTTATTACAAGTTTAGTACTACACAATGGAACTTAAAAGGGTCCAAATAGATATTGGGAAGGGCTTTAAATAATGTCCTGAAAATGCTTGGAAGGCAATTACGAAACTTGAACCAAAGTTTATAAAACTTGGTAAATTGTTCTGGAACCTTTAGAGAAGGTGTTTAATTTTATATAATGAATGCATAGGGCTACTTATAGGGTGTTGTATCTCTACGTGGTTAACCCTAGATGGTTATTGGGTTATATAGTGCATAAATATAGATAGCACTACTGCATTGGTTTGGGCAGGAGTGTTAACACACTGTTACTGGATTATAAATTGTGTAATGAATATGTAGGACTTATGTGATATACATTGTGCCATAAGTGTTTACATATTCAATATTTGTGTTCACATAGTGTTTAATACCTGTTGCACTGTTCATTTGGTTGAGCATGAGTATTAATACCATGTCATTGGATTTTGTTGTTATTCAATAGTGTTGAAATACATGTGCACTATTGTGATTGATTTAACATGAGTTATAGTTCCATGTTGTGTATATTGATGTCCCATGGAGTGGACTTATTTTCAAGTATCTGTTATGTGCTTGAATATGGTGGTTTCAGCTGATCTTTGTGGGGGTATATGGAATAATATCACTTATGAGAAAATATTTCATAAGGTGATTAGATTGCCTTATACCTGTGACCTCTCCCCCTTCTATGGCAACGGTTTGGGGGTGCGCAGCTTCTGTGTATATGTGCAATCAGTTACAGATAGCTGATAACTTATATGGATCTCCGATAGAGATCGTATAAGCCGTGAATATGCAAACAGCAGTTCATGAATGAGAGGAGGATTACTCCCACCGTTGTACTACAGATGATTCAGATGGGAAAGGTAACGTAATGTGTTTACTATTTTCCCAATGTGATATTGGCAACCTAATTATATGTTGCATACTTGATTTTGGGCAACCTGATTGTGTGTTGCATAGTATATGACTTACTGGTCAGATGGAAAAGGTAACATAATGTGTTTACTGTTTTCCAATATTGAGCAACCTGTTTATGTGTTGCATATTGTATGGCATATTGCTGCATACATAATTGCTTGCTGAGATTTTATCTCACCCCTTCTCCCTTTATTGTTTTAGATCCCGCTGAGACAGGAGGACCGGACCAGTGAGGCCGGGGAAAGAGTTTGGACATCTTTTGGGTTGTCAGGGTTTGTGTTGGTTTGGGAGTTGGGGCTGGATTATGGTTGTTATTCTTTTGGGAAATGTTTTGTATAAAGTTTTACAAACATATTTCAGTTATATTGTGCTGTAAGTAAACTTAAAGTTGGCTTGTTTTATGGTTGGCTTGTGTAAGCCTTTCCAGTTGTATAGTTTGTAAACAGGTTGTGTTTGGTTTAAAACAGGTTTATATATCGCCTTCGAGTAGAGAGGTTATTTTGAAATTGTTTTGAAAAAGGGTTGTTTACTTTTCCAGTTAAAGTAAAGAAAAGTTTTTTTTTTGAAATGGTATATTTTGGGACCCTCCATCCTGGGACACGGTTTATAGGTCCGGGAGTTGGGAGGTGCCCACAGTTGGTATCAGAGCTTTGGCTAGAAGTCAAGGGTAGATGTCTAGTCTAAGGGGGAGTGTGTGATATCTGACGCCGAGTGTTTAATGCAGGGATTATTGTAAAGGCCGGGACTGGGGATGACCAGCAGAGAGATCAGGGGAACATCGGTGATCAGGGAGCTGGGGGAAACCTAAATACTGAGATGATGGCTATGTTTAGGGTGTTCCTTCAGAACATGGCAGCTCAGGGGTAGGCACAGCAATAACCTGAGGTAAGGCCAGCACAGGGGCTAGAAAAGTTCATCAAATTGGCTCCACCCAGTTTCAACGGGGATCCAGATCCATTGATAGCAGAGAGGTGGCTAGAAGCTATGAATAAAATCTTTGTTGCAATGGAGAGTACAGATGAAGAAAAAGTAAGATGTGCAGTGTTTAAATTAGAGGGTCCTGCCGAGCATTGGTGGCAAATCCTTAAGGAAAGCTGGGAGCGGGATCATAGGCCCCAGACTTGGGACAACTTCACTAGCAAGTTCAAAGAGCATTACATACCAGTGATCACCAAAGATAAGAAGGAGGTAGAATTTCTGAAACTTGAACAGGGGGCAATGGCAATAGCACAGTACTCAGCTAAATTTACAGAACTGGCAAGGTATTGTCCACACCTAGTACCAGATGAAAGCAGGAGGGTCTACCGATTTGTTAAAGGATTGAGGTTGGAATTCAGGAAACAGTTGCTGACTCATGATTTTCCTAATTACCAGGCAGCAGTTAATATGGCCTACAGAATTGAGAAAGACATTGAGGAACATAAGGGTAAATCAGAGGCTAGTGGAAGCAAGGTTAAGTCTCAAGGCCAGAGTTCAGGGTAGGGCAAGAGTCAGCCTAAAGCTTCAACTTCTGGAGTGGCTAAGGGAGGAATAGCCACAGTTTTAACAATGCCTGTATCGTGTTAATTTGGGACTATTTGCAACTTTTGCAAGAGGATAGGGCATTCTGAAGACAACTGTTGGAGGAAACAGGGTAAATGTCTGAACTGTGGAGAGATGGGGCACTTCAAAAAGGATTGTCCTAGATTCAAAAAGGGGCAAGCTCCTGGTGGTAAACAGCAAGGTGACCAGCCCAGAGGTGGTGTGAAAAGAGATGTTGAGGGAAAACCAAAAGAGAAAGTGCAAGGCAGAGTGTTTGCCTTAGGCCGAGGTGAGGTAGATCCCACTGCGGTGATTAGAGGTATTGTCCCTGTCTCAGGGGTCAGGGCTCGTGTTCTTATCGACCCTGGATCGTCTCATTCTTATGTGGCATCTCATTTTGCATTTACATTGCATAAGTTGCCTAAGTTGTTACCTTATGTGTTAGAGGTTTCTACTCCTATAGGATAGCACCTCGAATCCTCTTTGATCTATCATGAATGTGAGGTGATTATATGTGGGCATGTATTGCCAGTGGATTTGGTAGAGTTACCAATCTGAGATTTTGATGTTATATTAGGCATGGACTGGTTAAGTTCTTGTCATGCCTTGGTGGACTATCGCAGAAAGAGAGTCACATTTTCTATGCCTGATGTGACTGTGTTTATGTTTGATGCTGATAAATCTTTATTTGGCATTCATGTTATTTATGCACTAAAGGCTAGAAAGTTGTTATCAAAAGGGTGTGAGGGTTACTTGGCATATGTATTAGACTCTAATAAGAAGTCTCCTGATCTAGCTTGTGTGCCAGTTGTGAATGAGTTCAGTGACGTATTCTCAACTGAGTATAGTATGCCTCCAGATAGAGAAGTGGAGTTTTGTATTGACTTATTGCCGGGTACTTCACCAATTTCTAAAGCACCCTACAGAATGGCTCCAGCTGAGTTAAAAGAATTAAAAATTCAGTTGCAGAAGTTGTTAGACAGAGGTTTTATTCATCCCAGTGTGTCACCCTGGGGAGCACCAGTGTTGTTTGTTAGGAAGAAGGATGGTACTTTGCGGTTGAGTATTGATTACGTATCATCAATCAAGCTACTATTAAGAAAAAAATATCCTCTTCCTCACATTGATGATTTATTTGATCAACTCCAAGGTTCCGTTATATATTCTAAGTTGGATTTACGTAGCAGATACCATCAGTTGAAAATCAAGCCAAATGATGTTTCTAAAACAGCTTTCAGAACAAGGTACGGGCATTATGAATTTCTTGTTATGCCATTTGGGTTGACTAATGCACCAGCTGTCTTTATGGACATGATGAACAGGATTTTCAAGCCGTATCTTGACAGTTTTGTGGTAGTTTTTATTGATTATATCCTGGCATACTCAAAATCCAGGGAAGATCACGAGAGGCACTTGAGAATTCTTTTATCCGTGCTTCGTGAGAAACAGTTATTTGCAAAGTTCAGCAAATGTGAGTTTTGGCTGGAACAAATTTCTTTCTTGGGTCACGTGGTATCCAGTACTGGTATTGCAGTGGATCCTGCAAAGATTGAGGTCGTAGTCAACTGGAAACAACCTTCTACAGTGACAGAGGTTCATAGTTTCCTTGGTTTAGCGAGGTATTATCGAAGATTTATTGAGGGATTTTCGAGGATTGCAACTCCGTTGACCAGATTGACTCGGAAGGATGTACCATTTATCTGGGATGCTAAGTGTAAAGCTGGCTTTATTGAACTGAAGAAGAGATTGACTTCAGCTCCTATTCTTACACTTCCAGAGGGTTATGAGAACTTTGTTATTTTCAGTGATGCTTCTAAAGAGGGATTGGGTTGTGTTCTTATGCAAAATGGGAAGGTAATTGCATATGCTTCAAGGAAGTTATCACCAGCGGAGCAGAATTATCCTACCCACGATATGGAGTTAGTTGCCATTGTTTTTGCATTTCATAAGTGGAAACATTACTTGTATGGGTAAGAGCCTGAAGTACTTGTTTACTCAGAAGGAATTGAACAACAGACAGAGGAGTTGGTTGGAGCTTCTGAAGGACTATGATTGTGTCATTTCTTATCATCCCGGGAAAGCTATTGTGGTGGCTGATGCTATTAGCCATAAGGCTCATTTATCATCCTTGGTATCTCGGGAAGTGAAAGGTGATATGTTGTTTGCTAATGTCAGAGCTGTTCCTACTTTATATGGGGATCTTATGGAAGCTCAGTTGCATGATGATGAGTTGAAGAAAATCAAGGAGAAATTGCAAGATGGTAAGACTGGGGAGTTTTCATTGAACAAGGATGGAATTCTAACCTTCAAAGGCAGGATTTGTGTACCTTCTTCCCCAGAAATCAAAAGGCAGGTATTAGAGGATGGCGATAAGTCCCGATTTGCTATTCATCTAGGAAGCACCAAAATGTATCAGGATTTGAAAAGGGGTTACGGTGGAATGGTATGAAAAAGGAGATTGCGGAATTTGTATCAAAGTGTTTGACTTGCCAATAGATCAAAGCGGAACATCAGAGGCTAGCAGGATTGCTTCAACCCTTGGATATTTCGGAATGGAAGTGGGAGGGAATTTCTATGGATTTTGTGACTGGATTGCCTCTTACTCCGAGGAAGATGGATGCTATATGGGTGATTGTGGATAGACTGACCAAATCAGCTCATTTCCTACCAGTTTCAACCAAGTACTCATTGGAGAAATTGGCTCAGTTGTATATCCGTGAGATTGTGAGATTGCATGGAGTACCTGTCAACATTGTTTCTGATAGGGATCTGAGATTCACCTCGCGGTTTTGGAGGGCTTTGCATGAAGCCTTGGGGTCCAAGTTGAGTTTTAGTACATCATTTCATCCTCAGACTGATAGGCAGACTGAGAGGACCATTCAGATTCTCAAGGATATGCTACGAGCTTGTGTGATGGACTTCCATTTATCGTGGGAAGACCATTTGCCTTTAATGGAATTTGCCTATAATAATTGCTACCAATCCAGCATTGAGATGGCACCATATGAGGCACTGTATGGGAGGAAATGTAGGTCCCCAATGTGTTGGGATGAGGTTGGTGAGGCTAAACTTTGGGGTCCAGACTTGGTTAGAGACTCAACTGAGAAGATCAAAGTGATCTGTGACAGATTAAGGACAGCCCAGAGTTGCCAGAAGAGCTATGCCGACACTAGAAGAAGGGAGTTATCCTTTCAGGTTGGTGATTTGGTATTCTTGAAGATCTCACCATGAACGGGGATCAAAAGGTTTGGCAACAAAGGGAAATTGGCTCCTAGATTTGTTGGTCCTTTTGAGATTTTAGAGAAGGTAGGTGAGTTAGCCTATCGATTGGCTCTACCTCCATCTCTTTCTTCTCTCCATGATGTGTTTCATGTGTCCATGTTGAGAAAGTACTGTTATGATTCCTCTCATGTTCTGAGTTCTCCTCCTGAGGATGTCCAGGCGGATATGACTTATGTAGAGGTACCATTGCAGATTTTGGAGAGGCAGGTCCGGGAATTGCGTACCAAGAGTATTCCCGTGGTGAAAGTTATTTAGAAGAATCACACCATTGAGGAAGCTACTTGGGAATTGGAATTTGAGATGAGCCAGAAGTATCCTAAGTTGTTGGATCATTCAGGTAAGTGAAGTCCAAATTTGGGATGAATTTTATTTAAGGGGGAGTAAGTGTCACGATCCTAAACCTAGGCACATTTTGGTCACACGTGAAGCACGTGGGGTGGGGTTTATATTGCATCTCATCCTTTGCTCTGTGTTATTTGGTTTTATTACGTGTTTATTTTGAGAATTTTGATGAACTATGTGGAGTAGATGTTATTAAAGTGATTTTTATCATATAATGTCTAAATAAAAGAAAAGAGAAAATTTGTGTAGTTAATTGATAAAACTTGAATTTTGAATTGAAAGTGTTATAAAAGTGTTGAGGAGCTTAGGTGTAATTATAAGTTCAAGGTAGTGGCTTGTAATTGTTTGAAACCTCAAGGAGCTAGAATGAAAAATGTTTTATATATATATATATATATATATATATATATATATATATATATATATCCCTTTTTAGCTTCTTCAAGAAGCCATTTTAACCTCCTCAGGTTTTTCTCTTTCTCCCTATGTTCTAGAAAGCTTAAACCCTAGTTTAACTTTTAAAAATCCCAGAAATTCATCCTTTGAGTTGTTGTTGATTCCAACTTCAATTTCTTGCTAAGGGAGTTGAGTAGAGCAAGTATATTCGATTATATCTTCATTTTATTTTGATAACTTGTGGTAAGTTGTTATGGTTCCCTTCAATAACTGTTCATGCCTTGTATAAGGATGTTATTATGAGTATATGATGTGTTTCTGATGATTTGTGGCTTGTAAAATGATGAACTAGGGGCTGCAAATGAGTAGAGTGAAAAGTGATAAGTTATGGGTTGATAATTGATCAAGGAAGGTTTGGATTAATTGTAAGGTTGTTGTATATATGTTATGGGGTATGAAGGGAGTATAATATGGTCTAAACCATGAGTTTATACTATTTGGGATGACCTTATATGAGTTGAATAAAAACTGGAAGTTGTTGTGTTGTTGCTGCTGATGTTGCAGCTGAAAAATCAGTTTCTGGGCTTGGGCACAACTTGTGCCCTGAAGCACGAGTCGTGACCATGTCTCTTGAAGTCGTGCGACACCTTGTGTCTGGTGGGAACAGTTGTGACCAATCCCAGGGCGACTGTATCTGGTGGGGGTGTAATAGGGCACGAGTCGTGCCCTACCCTGTAGCCTGTGAACAATGTTCGAAGCCTTGCACACCTATTCTAGCAAGCCTATAATGGTACACTCTTTAACAACGCATCTATTACAAGTTTTGTACTACACAATGGAACTTAAAAGGTTCCAAATAGATATTGGGAAGTGTGAGTACCCCGACCCGAACTCATGTTTTGGGTTC
Organism: Adenophora triphylla var. japonica; assembly: GCA_022495995.1. Lineage (NCBI taxonomy): Eukaryota > Viridiplantae > Streptophyta > Magnoliopsida > Asterales > Campanulaceae > Adenophora > Adenophora triphylla. Next base: position 29,062 of record JAFEMH010000913.1, read on the forward strand.
ACTTTAATTGATTTTTGGGCTTATGAAAGTGCTAAAGAAGCAAATTAAGTCCAATCATCCAAACAGCCCATCCAACCCATTGGACCTGCCAGCCATTCGGCCCAAGTATGTCAAAATGATGTACGCTGTCGTTCGACATGGGATGACACTAAGGCGATTTAACTGCCCCTGTCGGACGACATAGGCCTTCCCATCAGCCTGCCTATAAATACAAGGCATGACTGATCATTTAGAGGGGACTTGGAGAGAAGATTGGGAGGATATCAGTATAATAGAGGGTAAACTCTGCACAAATAGAGTCTCTCTCTCTCTCACACACACACACACTCACCTCCCTCCTCACACACACACATACACCAAGGCCAAGATCCAAAGAAACCCTCCTTGTTGGTGTGTTGAAGGGGTAGACACCATACTACTGGTGATCTTACCTTGTGGACTACAATAGGTAGCCACTAAACCTTTCTCTCTCTTTAAATAACTCTTTAATACATTCGTACTACCTTGCATGTTTACTTGCTTTAATATTATGTAGAAATCGGGATTTTTGCATGATAAAGGTGGTGGAGAAGTGAATCTTCAATATTCACTTCTCCCCACCTTAGATCTGGACATTTGGTGGCATAAACACCATTAAAGTTTGAGTCTTTACTTAGTTCCATCGAGTTAGGAGGTGATGGCTACTTCAAAGTGGCCATAAACATGTGATTTATCACATTTGGCCACTAAAGCCATGTGATCCTCCCATAATACTCATATAATACTATTATATTATCAAGCTACGCTAATAAAAATGCTTGGTTTGCTTTGAGAACAAAGGGGGAATCAAACAGACTGAAGGGCACTGAAATACTCCTGTCGGACGACACAGGACTCTCTGGAGATCCTGTGTCATACGACATGGAGCTCCCAGAAGGCTATAAAGCCATTCTTGGACTTCAGATCTGTCAGATTTAATCCCTTTTGTAACTCAAAGCCTACCTAAGTATTTTCTGGCTCATAAGCCACTATTTGGGTGCCTAAGGTCTGTTTGGGTAAGATGGAGGCGGTTTGTCATATGACATAAACGACTTCGGATGTTCTATGTCATATGACATCCGTATCATTAAAAGTCAATCATGACTTTGCTCACTCCTATCAACCCCCAAACTGAGCTTAGACCTCCAAATAATGTCTTCAATGAGTGAAATAAATGTTATTCCAGTTTCAAAATAGCTTGGTCATTGTAAAAGACAATCTGACCATGAGGCATCATGTCGTCCGACATCCACTTTCTGGGAGGTCCTGTGTCGGACGACATCAGAGCTCTCTGAGTAGATTGTCTTAACCTTCTGCCTTTTTATGAAAATCATAATATGTAAAGGGTGTGGCCCCCTGTCATGGCTCACAAGTTGTATTCAGTCTTTACATCATCAATGAAATGCCAAATTTGCATGCCTTGCTCATCGACACATATTGCACACACACTTTGAATGTCCATAATTGTCCAATGTTGATTGAAAGTCTCGAAAGAGGTGTGTTGGGTGAACTCTCTAGTTCTTCCCAAACACGTAACCAGACTCCCGAACCCAAAAATCTCTTAAAAATAGGTTTTTCAATGTTTTCCTTTAAAAACGGCGTGGCGACTCCCAAAAACCGAAAATTTCAAAACTTATCATCACATTCAAAACATAACAATAATTTTTCGGGCGAGCGTTCATTCAGTGGCGACTCCGCTGGGGATTTACATTGAAAAACTTTTTGTTTTTTTTTTTTAAAAAAATGAATGAAGACGATACTTGGTATATAGGTGGAAACCACTGACCTTCCTGTATCGCTCCCTAACCCGGGGCTTGGGATAAACGGTGGTCTAACAATCCCACGTACTAGTGTCATTCTTCTGTTTTTGAAAAAAGAGAAAAAGGTTTTTCTTAAGAGGGTCTAACTTTCTTTAAATCAACTTGGACAATTTCTACATTCTCCTTGTGTGCGCACTTATGTCATTTTGTGTGCCCATATGGGCCTTGCCACGCTTCTATGCTTTGGTATGTGGTACCTTTGGGAGCCGGGACTTCCCCCTTTGCTATTTGCTCTTCCCGTTGATCAGAACAGGGCAGGATGACGCTGGACTACAGCTACTGGTAAATTCTGACATTTGGGGCAGTCCCCTTTTGTCATGCTTTGACTCATTCTCTTGTTTTTCCTTTGCATATTGCATAAAAAAAAACAAAAAAAATCTTTTACAAAAAAAAAGCAAAAAAATATATTTTCCTAGAAAATACCTTCACACTACTCCACGCTACCCGCACATAGAGTTAGAACCCGGGAGTGTACGGACGGCATCGCGGACGGTGACGTGTTTCGCCTACGTTTGAGCGCCTAAAGTCCTCCTAGCCAGTGAGTCAGCCAACACTTGTCCGTGACACACTTTCTACCGTGACCGGTTGGTTTTTGGCCAATACTTTTCAAAGCATTTACAAACTTGGTTTTCAAAATTTTCTCACAAAGTCCGAGTCATGCTTCGTCTCCAAAAATCTTGGCATACTCTCCCTCTTCATGTCGGAATTACGACATAATTCAAACGTGAGTACACGTTAAGACCTCTACATATCTCGACGTAGGTACATATCGATTTCTCGACTTGGCTTCATAAGAAGTCATGACGCGTTCTCAACATGTGTCAACGCGGGACCATGTCGAATTCTTAACGCATACTAACAAGAGTTATGCCGAAATTTCGCCACCAAGTGATGAGAGGCCATGCCGGATTTTTCAACTCGAAATGAGGAGAGGTCATGCCCAATTCTTCCAGGGTTTTACCTGCAAATTGCGGTCTCGTACATTCAAACGTACTTTTTGACCCTCTCTCCTCTCGAGTCTAGACGTTGACTTGGACTTGGTTTTGAAAACCCGAGTTTGACTTGTTTTGGCTCGTATGCCCATAGGTTCATTCTCCCTTTCGATTGGTGGGTTCCACGTGCCCTATAGGACCTCTGCCGGGATTGTCCATCCCGGAGGTGCAATACAGGTGGAATACAGAGGGTCTATAGACGTAGTGATGGAACCCACTAATCCAGGAATAGCGTAGAATGCGAAAAAGAAGGTGTCCCCCTTTTCCAACCATTCCTAGGATTAATAAAAATCATTTTTACAAAAAAAAATATATATAAAAATATAAAAAAAGAGCATATGCACAAGTCCGTCCTAAGCCTATCCTCTCCCCTACCTAAAGCCATTCTCTCCCCTTTCAGCGAGCAAGTATTGGGTCAGGGTTCCGGGTGGTCGGTTAATCAGTTTCTCTCCAATCAGAGGATCGTTTCCAACAGTCTCAGAAATGGCAGATTCGCAAGTTTCAGCGGGTTTGGGTTTGAATACGGGTGTTGATCCAGCTCAGAGTCAGAATGCCAGTCAAGGCGTAGGGCCAGGTCAAGGTCAGAATGTGGGACAGGACGTTAAAGGTCCTAAATTTGGATTCCCTCTCAGCTCTGAAAGCAGTGAACAAACCAATCCTCCTTGGTCTTACTTTAGCAGTTTCTTGCAAGAATATGAAAATCGTTATTTCTCAGAGGAAAAGAAAGCCGATACCGCGGAACTGGGGCTGTTCAGATAAAATCACGAGAAAGTCATTTACACAAGATGGCTAGAACAATCAAAAAGAATCGAGCAAGAGAGCTTCAGACAAGCACCTGTGTTGAGACTCATTAGTAAGGAGGCCGACGCCCACCTTGAGTCAATACATCTCTGTAAACTGGCTCTTGGGGAGACCGGATACAACCCTGAAGACAGTGAGGACGAAGAATCGGAGGAGGAAGATTGTTTCTATATTCTACCCGGAGTCAAGTATGTACCGCCCCCTCTCACTCTTCCCCCGCAATTCCTGGGAGGAGAAGCTGATTCGCAAATACCGCTTCCAGCCTTGGGGGCCTACGACAATTTCTGTTATTGCACGTGCCCATCCTCCCCTTTCGAATATGATCAACGCTCCATTTTGACTGAAGTTCAAGAAATGTGGGATGACAGTTCCGATGATAGCAATGATGATGATGACGAAAAGAGTGAAGAACCAATTGAAGCCTTAAGCCCAGAGTCCACTCAGAACGATAGTGTTGGGAGCGACCTCATGAGTGTAAGGCATAATGGTTGGTTGTCGGCCAGCGACGACGAAGGGTCACCGATAAACGAGATGACAATGGAAATCGACCCCTATGAGGAATGTTTCTCAAGATGTGACTGTGGCCAATGCCCGAACACCTCGGAGGATGAGCAGCAGCCTGACCCAGCTGAAGATGAATATGAGTCCGAGATATTGGAACACAATGTCCCCTACGGAAAGCTAATCGGTGAGTGGAAGCAGTTCATCGAAGCATTAGTTGAAAAGGCAGGATTCCAGCCTCCAGCAGATAACGAATTTGTGAACGTCATTGGATCCCTCTCTTCTTCCCCTACAATGGACGACATCAAGACTGTAAGAGTCACTGCCGAACCCCTTGAGCACACTGAGTGCCTGGAATCACTCAAAAGGGTTATCGATTTGGAAGCTACTCCCGTTGCCTTTATACCTATGGACCCGCACGACGCCTTCCTAATTGCCCCAATACCCGAGAATGGACCCCGAGTACTTCTCATTTGGACTCAGGTAGCCCGAGCCACGGCGTTAGACCAAAAAAACGGACATTTTCAATCTTTCACTTGCGGTTGCTCAGCCTGCAAGAATGAGAGAAAATTGGTGTACGAAGAAATGGAAATCGACAGTCAGAAAGTTATAGAAGTCTCGGAGGACGACTATGTAACCGAAGACATGAAAGCCATGGATTTTGCTGGGGCTGGGTACGTGGACGTCATGGAGTTCAATACCGCCTATTATGCTTTGGGAAAGGGATTTTCAAAAGTCCAATCCAAGCAAATGGTTGAGGATCTGTTAGAAAAAGGAAGGTTAACTCCTGTCCTCCCCGATGAAAGGGTAACTATTGTCAGATCAAGCCCACCCAGTGGCAAAACAACAATTCTCGTCAGAATTACCAAAGGGGAAGTCACTTTCCCCGAGTGCATCTCAGCTTTGAGGAAGGTCTTAGATACCAGCACGATGTCTGATACACCTCCTACTCAAAATACCACAATCATCTCAAGCGCTGAGTGTTACAAGAAGAGTCCAAGAATGCTGCATGATATCGGGAATGAAAAGGAAAAATTGCTGAGCCCTGGAAGTAGTAGCTCTCGCTGCATAATAGCCTTCACGGACTTTGACCTCCCCCAGTTCGGAGCTGATCATAACAAGCCTCTCTTCATCACGGTCCAGTTAGGTGAACAGCGTCTTCCCCGAGTTTTAATTGACAACGGGTCTGGGATGAACATTCTCCCGGCAAGAATCATGGGCCTACTCGGCATCAAGTCTGCAGATTTGAAACCTTCTTCCCTCACGGTTAAAGCATACGATTCAATGTCTCGTCCAATACTTGGGGTTGCTACTTTAAACCTGTGGTTTGGTAAGAAGACGATACCCGTGGAATTCCGGGTCCTTGATGTCCCAGCAACCTTTAACGCTCTGTTAGGAAGGCCATGGCTGCATCAAATCAATGGGATCGCCTCAACTCTGCACCAGTGTATCAAGTTTGTTCAAGATGGAGAGATAATCACCATTCGTGGGGACAGTGTTACCACCAAGCTCGATATGGGTGAAGATGTCGCAGCTTTGTTCGAGGAAGCAGATTTATCAGAAGTAGCCGGGGCTGGTCCACTGATGGAAGCACCGTTGATCGATTTGTGCGAAGATACACCGCCAATGACAGGGGCTATTACTAAAGATCCTTTCAGCATGGTTGACCTTCTGACCGGGGATGATTATGTACCTGCAACAGATCTTCCGACTGGGAAAGACTACGTATCAGTGATCGAGTTTGATGGGGACAAAGAAATTGACCCACGCACCTTCGTCAGCACCTCAGAGATGCCGCTCCGGAATTGGACTTCCTTCAAGGGACCGATCGCCAGCCGAGAAATTATGATGGAAAAGCTCGGGCTGACCCCTCGTCCTGGTGTGTCTGAGTCTAAGCCTGTCCCTGTAATCCTGAGTCAGTCCTCAGAGTCTTTTGTTATTGAGTTCGAGTCTCTAGATAGGTCTGACACTCTCACGGCTGTGAATACCCCGTCCCGATGCAACGCGCATTCGGAAGTTTGAAATAAATAATCATATAATGTCGAATCAAAATGGGATATTCATTTAGTGACACTCGCTTTAAACCATATTAAAATATTAGTTTAAATTTGAGAGTCGCCACGCCACTTTGATATAGCCCAAAACTTTGAAAAAAGGCTAAACATTTGATTGGGTTCGGGAGTCAAGTTACAACAGAAGAAGAAACGCTATCACTCCTATTGCCCGACGGATCGGTCTTTCTAGCATGTGGGGTGTTGGTTGTGTGCGGTGTTTACAGGAATAGATAGAAGAAACGGGATCATGCATAAGGAGGAAGGGAGAGAAAGAATTAATTAATGATCACACCCTAGAACCTTTGATTTAGGCCCTCGGAAGGTGCACTAATCAACGTTCATCCTTGGGGGATTGTTGATCATGGGATAATTATTACTAAGGTGGAAGGTAAGAAATAGTTCCTAGATCCATTGGGTTTTCTTGGGCGAAACCTTAGATCATCCTTGGCTATGCATATTTAAATATATTAAAAAGGTCCTAAATCTAACATAAAGGCACAATTAAAATATAATAAGCATGCGAATATTATGGCAATAATAATAATAATAAGGAACAAAAATATTAATAAGAGCCTTACCAATTGTAGCAAGACTTTGGGACCGAATCTAGGGCGATTCGAAGGGAATGGAGAGAAATACGGACGAAACAAGTGTAGTCCTCGTTTCACCGGAATAAATTGTGTGTCAAAAACTGTAACCGGGCACCCCTATTTATAGTGCTTCGGTATTTGGGCTGGGCCAAAGAAAGGGTCGATCGGTCTTAAAAATAAGGTTCGATCGGCACAAAAAGAAAGGGTCGATCGGCCTTAAAAATAAGGTCCGATCGACACAAAATAAAAGGTTCGATCGGCCATTTAGAGGAAGAAGGGCCGATCGGCACTATCTCCTGGCGTACTTTCCACGCATGCGGATGACGGCGGAGGAGACAGAATAAAGGGATTCTTTTTTAGGGTTTTATATTAAACCGGGCCCAAGTATTTAGAATACCTTTTTTCGGACCGGGTACTAACAACGGCTGATGATCATCGCTGTGTCTTTAACTCTATCTTCCCTTTTGCATTGAATGAAATGGTTGACCTTTCTGCGTATCCCTTAATTCCCACCTTAACAAATGATAAGTTAACTAAGACAAATCTTAATGACTTAAAAGTGGTTAATAATGATTCATTTGAAGAGGACACAGACTTTTTAGATGAAAACTTTTTAAAAGATAATATAAAGCAGGTTTTTGACCGAGACGACAATCGGGCCCAAGCTGCCGATGAGGTATTAACTACAGTGAATTTGGGAACTACTGAAGAGCCCAAAGAGACACAGATTGGCAGTTTCTTCACCGGGAAAGAACGGGAAGCCCTCATTGATCTGCTCAAGGAATATGTGGACGTATTTGCCTGGTCCTACAAAGACATGCCCAGGTTGGATACTTCAACTGTTGAGCACCGAATACCCCTGGACCCATAAGCCAGGCCAGTCAAGCAGAAACTTCGTCGGATCAAGCCAGAATGGTCCCTCCAAGTCAAAGAAGAGATAGAGAAGCTGCTCAGAGTGGGTTTCATTAGAGTGGTCGAATACCCCAAGTGGTTGGCCAACATAGTAACGGTTACCAAGTCTAATGGCAAAGTCAGGGTTTGTGTAGACTTCAGAGACCTAAACAAAGCTAGCCCGAAGGATGACTTTCCTTTGCCCAATATCAATCTGTTGGTGGACACTACAGCCAGCTACGAAGTCAAATCATTCGTGGATGGCTTTGCGAGTTACAATCAGATTAAAGTCGCCGAGGAAGATCAGGAAAAGACTGCCTTCACCAGCCCTTGGGGAACCTTTTGTTACACGGTTATGCCCTTTGGCCTGAAGAATGCCGGTGCCACTTACCAACGAGCAGTCACTGCACTCTTTCATGACATGATCCACAAGGAGATTGAGGTCTATATTGATGACATGATTATTCACTCCAAGGGATCAGATGGTCAATACTTGATTGACCTGAGGAAGTTCTTCAACCGGCTGCGGGAGCATGAGATGAGGTTGAACCCAGCAAAATGCACTTTTGGCGTAGTCCGAGGAAAGGTTCTGGGATACATGGTCACAGAGCAAGGAATCAAAGTCGATCCAAGGAAGATAAAAGCCATCATGGAGATGAAGCCCCCGACGACAGTCACGGAGGTGAAGGCTTTCATGGGCCGTCTCCAATATATCAGCCGGTTCATCCAACAGCTAACCTCTATCTGTGAGCCAATCTTTAAGCTTCTCCGGAAAAATCAGGAGGTTGAATGGAACGAACAGTGTCAAAGCGCCTTCGAGACAATCAAGGCCTACTTGGTCCATCCCCCAATCCTGTGTCCTCCACATAAGGACAAGCCCTTGTTGCTATATTTGTGATTCTGAATCTGTCGAGCCATGCTCGCACAAGAAAAGCCGAATTCAAAAGTGGAGAATGCCATATACTTTGTCAGCCGAAAGCTTCAGGGCAGCGAATTGAACTACTCAGCTTTAGAGAAAACCTGTGCAGCTTTGGTATGGGTGGTCAGCAAATTGAGATACTACCTCTTAGCACATACAGTGCACCTGGTGTCAAAGATGGATCCCATCAAGTGCCTGTTCGGAAAGTCTTCTCTGTCATCAAGGCTTGCGAAATGGTCATTTTTCCTATACGAATTTGATATCAAGTTCGTGACCCACAAGGCAATTAAAGGCCAAGCTCTGTCAGATCATTTGGCAGACTTCCAAAGCTCAGAAGCGCCCGAGTTCAAACCCCAGTTTCCAGACGATGGAATTTCATGATAAAGGGTACAGACCGTTGGCAGTTGTTCTTTGATGGTGCCGCCAATAAAAGGGGCAATGGTATCGACATGGTTTTGGTTGATCCAAGGGATGTGCATACCCCCATCGCAATCAAGTTGAATTTCCCGGCTACTAACAATATCGCGGAATACGAAGCTTGTATAGCCGGCCTCGAGGCAGCTTTGGAGCGAAATGTCGAAAAGATGGAGGTGTACGGAGACTCTCAGCTAATCATCAATCAAGTATCCAATAAGTGGAGAACCGTGGACCAGTACTTGCAAATGTACTATGCTTACATGGAGGATCTGATCGACCAATTCAAGGAGGTCACATTCCACTACCTACCCCGGGACAAGAACAGGTTCGCGGATGCCCTGGCCACTTTGGCCTCTTTGGTGGAAATTCCAAAGGGAAAATCAGTAAAACCATTCAAGGTTGGGAGGCGCGAGAACCCTGCCTACTGTTGTCAGATCGAACTAGAAAAGGTTGATGACTTGTGGTACAGCCAGATCTTTCAGTACCTTAAGCATGGCGAAGCCTCGTTCCCGACAGAAGAGGATGGTAGGCCAAAAGAAGGTCTCCGCGCCAAAAGTTTACAAGCTTTGAAAAGGTTGTCTGCACAGTACGTTAGTCTGGGAGATGACCTATGGAAGAAAAGGCACCGAGGCCCACTTCTACTCTGCATCAGCAAGTCTAAAGCCAGAAAGGTCATGGAAGAAGTCCATGGTGGCGCATGTGGACCACATATGAACGCCCGAGCCTTGATGTTCAGCATACTCAGGATGGGTTAATATTGGATCTCCATGGAAACTGACTGTATTCAGTTTGCGCGAACCTGCGATAAGTGTCAGCGGTTCTCCAATCTCAACCATATACCTCCCCATGATCTCTACTGCATGAGCACTCCTTGGCCATTCGCAACTTGGGGGATCGACGTTATTGGGAAGATAACTCCTGCCGGCAGTAACGGGCACGAGTTCGTGTTGGTCGCTGTGGATTACTTCACCAAGTGGGTTGAAGCGGCGTCCTACAAAGTCCTCAACTCCAAAAAGGTGGCCCGTTTCATAAAAGAAAACATTATGTGCCGATATGGGGTTCCAAATGAGATTATCTCAGACAACGGGTCACACTTCGAGGGACACACCGACGAACTGCTCGCGGAATTCAGAATCAAGCGACACAAGTCCTCCCCTTATCGCCCTCAAACCAATGGTGCTGTCGAGGCCGCGAACAAGAATCTAGAAAGGATCATCCGGAAGATGGCTGAAAGGAGCCGGGATTGGCCTGAGAAGCTTCACTTAGCGCTTTGGGGCTACCGTACTTTAGTAAGAACGGCCACCGGTGAAACCCCGTTCGCTTTGACATATGGGATGGTGTAGCGTTGTGAGAAAATTTCATCTTTTCATCTTTTTGAGTCGCCACCTATATTATTTGATTGGAAACATAGGAAAACCATTTTTGAAAAGAGATTTGAGTTCGGGGCTTAGGTTATGGAATGGGTAGGTCGAGGAGCATCCATTCCACCCGATCCGAAGATCGGTCTTGCTAAAGAAAAGAGAGGTTTTCAATCTTTACAATATATATAATTAAAGAAAAAACAAGTAAACCCTAATCAATTTCTTGATTGGGAATGTCGGATTGTATGCTTCGAGATCGCCTTCATCGATTGAAGGGACTCTAGGCCAATCCTTTTGATGGGATTACACCACTCTAAAAGCCAATGGAGAGAGATTAAGAAGAAAAGAGTATAAGTATAGGAGTTTACCTAGTTTAGGGAGGATTTGATTTAGAACGTGGTTCTAAGATGTTTTCTCGATCGAGAAGTGATTTGGGCAGAGTTTCGACTCAATATGAGAGTCAAGTCGTGATGCGGACAGAGCTTCGCCTTGATGCTAGGCTTGAGCCTTGATGTTCGTCAATCAACGTGGTTGAAGGACGAATTTATGAGTTATTTGTGAGTGATTTGAAGGAGTCTTTCGTGGAAAGAAACCAGCAAATTGTGTGTGTTGTGTGAAATTCTGGACCTTTAAAATAGTGGAAGTCACCAAGTATTTATAGGGGTTTAAGAGGTAGAGGTGGAGAGGTAAAACACTCCTAGGAAGCTTCCAGAACTCAATTCTGATTGGAGAACCGGATTAGATGAGGTTTATCAAGAAAAGAGTTTGGGACGGAGAAGAATTGTGATTCTGCACATCCTGTCGAGGGGATATCTCGCGCGAGATATGATATCTCGTGCGAGATATCTAGTCTGATGACTATTTTGTCCTCTTCAGTTTATTCCGTTAATCAGTTAGGTTCAAAACTAACGAGGTTAGTTAGAAACTTAACGAAACATGACGAAACTAATGTGCTTTCATCAAAACACAAAAGAGAGATGAAGAGTAGTGTAATCATGAATTATTGGTTCAGAATGGGGTGTCTACAGAGCCCCTCGGCGACAGGTCTTATGAAAGAAGAAGTGTCGTCGATAGAAAAGACATCATTCTGAACATTGGGATGGTCGTGCCGCACGGCTGCCTACGTATCTCTAAGAGAGAATCCAAACGTAGTTCGACTCCAAAACACAAAAAAGGCTATTTTAGGTATTTTGAAAAGCATTTTTTTGAAAATTGAGGAGGGATTTTTTTTTTTGAAAAGGTAAAATCATACTGAGGAATCAAGGACTTGACCCAATTCTGAAGATACCCATTTGTTGATGAAGTTGTTGAAGTGTGCCGCCCGAGGTTACTGACGTTCCCGTTGTTGTTGCCGAGGTCACGGATTTTGTTGACGTTGCCGAGGTCACGGACTTGAAGTTTGCTGCCGTCACAGACTTTGAAGTTGTTGCCGAGGTCACGGACTTGAAGTTTGCTGCCATCACAGACTTTGTTGATGTTGCCGAGGTCACGGACTTGAGGTTGCTGCCATCACATACTTTGTTGGTGTCGCCGAGGTCACAGACTTGAAATTTGCTGCCGTCACAGACTTTGCTGATGTTGCCGAGGTCACGGACATGAAGTTATCGGTTGAGATGAAGGTTCTGTCAGCCCCTGTAATGCAAGGATATATGCATGCTAGATCTCGGATAGACCCGAATGATTCTTACCTTTCTGTACCTGTCAGCACATAAAGATTCCAAGTAGATTTTTTTCAGATTTTAGTTGTTTGACTGGACTTACGTGGTGGTGCTCACGTCTGTTCGTGTAAATGGCCGGTCGGACATTTTGGTGGTGAGTTTATGTATGAGAATATGGTATATGAACATGTAGGGACATGTGTGTATGGATTTGTATTTGAGATGGGTGAATTGTATGGGTGAACTTGTGTTTGACAAGTTGGGACCAAATCAGGTTTATGCAGAATTTGTTGCTAGTCAGCGAGGCTGTATTGTTGTAGAATTTCGTTCGATGAGTATCCTTGTGTGAACACATCTAGGTCTGTTGAGAATTTTCATTCTTACTTCTCCTTTGAGTCGTGTCTCTAGGAGGCAAACGACTACAAATCTGTCGACTGTCGTAATGGCTTTATGTCCAAGGCCCTTTGGTGTCTCAAGCCCGAAGTTGTTTGCAAGTGGTAGATGACTTTGTGAACAGGCTTGTGAAGCTGCTCTCTTTGATTTGAAGGTGATCGAAGAAGACTCTCCTTGTTGATTTGATTTGAAGAAGATCGAATGACGCTCGATGAAGAAGGCTAAAGAATTCTCTCCCTTTGTCCTTTGATTTTTTTTTCTTAGTGCGCACCCTGGTTTTTGCCTAGACCGCCCTTTCGGGTTTTCAATCTAGCGGGCATCTCTCTTGCGTCTTTTTTTTTTTTTTTTCATTTTTTTCTTTGAATAGTATGTAACTCGAAGAGAACTCAAAGAGAGAAAATCTTATTGAGGAGAGAGAAATGAGATCTCAAGTTTAGTTGAGGAGAGACGGACTCTATTCTTTGGAAGGTGATTCAAGCATTGACTCTTTGGAGAGGTGAATTTTATAATGATGAGAGTGAGAAACAAAGAGGAAAGCCCCTAATGCAGATTTGATTATTTTGAAGAGTTTGAAGTAGAGATTGACTGGGGGAGGAAAGGATAGGAAGCCCCAGTTTTGATGCTTGGATTTCGAGAGTGTGTATGAGAGTGGCTAACAGGAAGCCCCTAGACTCAACGAGAAACGCTTCTTGGCTCAAAGATCTAGAAAAGTTATTCTACCTTTTAATGAACCGTGTATCATCTAGAAGTTTCTAAATAAGTTTGAGAAGGAAGCCAATCATTAGTATGACTTAAGGGTAAACATTTTTCTTGATACTGAAAGTCTTCTTCACTTGATGTAGGAGGATTTTGAGGAATCCTCTTTTCTTTTGTTGGTATCACTTGACTCCTCTTCTTTGTGGGAGAGTCCTTCTTGCCTTTGTTGAAATTCCATCCTTGTTGTGGGGCGATGAAGGCTTGAGAGTTTTTTTTTTTTTTTTTTTTCGATGCTCTATTTTTGCCTAGGACGAATTGAGGAGTTTCATCCTAGCGAGCTTTTTATTTGTACTCTCAAAGCCTTGAGTTGAGTAGCCCCACTTTTCTTTGGATGAATGTTGACAGCAGCACCTTTGGCTTTCTTCGCTTGTTGGTTTCTAACTTTCAGTAGGGGTAATGTTTAGCCCTTAAGCTTCCTAAGGATAACTTTCCTCTTAAACTCGCTTAGAAGTCTCTATTTTTTTTTTTTGCGATGATTTAAGGAATGGAGGGTCCATGAATTAAATGATATTCATGAGGTAGAACAACCTTAGGGAAAGTGTTTAGGAAAAGAAAATTACTTGAATTAATTGAGAAATTTAAGAACAGACTCGATAGTTTAGAAGACACAAACTAGAGGAGGTGAGGAGTACTAGAAAGACAGAACGACTCTTCGAGTTCATACTTGGAAATTTAAAACCTAATCTACTTCTATCAAAGGAGAAAGGGAGAGGATAGTGGTAGCCCCAAAGTGGTAAGTGTAGATTTCTTCTTGGAGCTTCATCTTCTTCATGGAGTACGAGGAAGAGGATTGGTGATGACGTTGGGATGTTCTAGATCTCCATTATCAAAGAGGTCTTGTATGATGTCCTTCAAGTGGTGGCAGGAGTTGGTGTCATGGCCGGTGAAGTTGTGATACTTGCAAAATAAGTGATGAGCATGATTCGGACCCATATCCTTCGGAGGACCACCTTCCCTTGGTTTGATTTTTTCATTCTGGACAAGCACATCGAAGAGTTCTTCTTGAGTGATTCCTTCAATTTTGTCGTAGTGCCTCTTTTTCTTTTCGGGAGGAGGGACAGCAGAATACTTTCCGGTGTTGGGGTGGCTGAGTGCAATAGCGTTGACTGAAGCATCCTTATTTGTAGCGGGTTTGTTGTAGCGGAACGTACTTTCCTTCTTTTTGCTTTTTAGGAAGTCGTCAACCCTAATTCCGGACTCGAGGAGTTCATTGAAACTAGGAAAGTAGTTACCGGCGAGCTTCTCTTGAAATTCATCGCGAAGGCATTGAAGGAAGATGTGGATTTGCTCTTTGAGAGTAGGCCTTTCGACAATTTCAGTAAGTTTGAGTCTCCATCTTCTAGCAAATTCAGCAAAGGACTCATTTGCATGTTGCTTGGTTTGTTCAAGATCCCTCCTAGTAGGGCGGTAAGTGGAGTTGTCTTCAAACTGCCTTTGGAAGACCAAACATGCGGATGACCAATCAAGCCTTGTAGTCGTAGGAAGAGACATGTACCAATCCCTTGCAGCACCTTCTAAAGTTTGAGGAAAGCATTGGGCCAAGATTGTGTTATCAACGCCCATTGGAAGCATGGCCCAAGTGTAGGTCTCAACATGAGCTCGAGGACAGGTAGTACCATTGAACTTGGCAATATCGGGTGTCTTGTACTTGCGAGGAAACTTGGTGATGGATTGTTGAAGAGCATCGGGATCAAATGGAACGAATGACCCCTTGGAAGTGTCAAGAGTCGCAAGCTTCTTCTCGAGGTAATTCTTAGTAACATGGTCACCAAGTTTAGTAGTTTCACCACTGCCTTCCTTCTTGGTTTTAGTGCCCTTGGAGGTATGTCCTTCGTCATCGGAGGATGATGAGGAAGAGGATGAATCGGATTCTTCCTTTTTCTTGCTTGACTTCTTGGTTTTCTTATTCACTTTGGTGTAGGATTCCTCTTCATCGGAGGAGGATTCCACTTTCTGCTTTTGCTTTCTTCCTTTCTTGACTTTCAAATCGTTGAGTTCTTTCATGAGGGCGGCCATTTGGGCGTTTTTCTCATCAATTTGATTACTTTGTTCATCCAACCTAGTCATGGCTTCGATGAGTTGGACCTTAGCATCGTTGAAATCGGCCTCGGTGGTAGAAGGAGAAGCAGACATCGTGTCGAGCTTTGGCGAAGAACCTAGACGTGTAGCAACCGTGTTAAACCATGATCGAGTCCCAACAAGTCGGCTGAATAGGGTGAATGAAGGCTTGAAGGTTTGAAGGTTTTGGCCAAAACACGAAAAGACCGAACACTTATCTCGTACGAGACAAGTAGTCTCGCGCGAGACTTCACCACGGAAAGTCACAATTTTCTGATTTTAATCCTAATTTTGGTCGGACGGAAAATCCGTTTTGGGGGGTTTCTAAAGTTCAAGAACCAAACCTAGGGACCTAGGGGTCGGAGTAATCCAAAGTAACATCAAGTTTTGTGCAATAATTTTGATGAGAAAATTTTCTCTTTTTAGGGGCAAATCCGAAGGGACAACCGTAGGGACATTTCCGAAGGGACAATTCCGAAGCGACAATTTATTGATTTCTTTTCCGTGGATTATTGCACAAAACGATCTTGACAAGGGATTACAAGGACTCCAAGATCAAACCGACCGGTCAAGGGGTGTCTTAAAAAGTCAATCTACATGATATGTGGCGATGCGAGTGGCCGGGAAGGCTAGGCTCCCGCGATATGACAATCTAGGTGGATTGAATACGCGGAGTGGGATGATCCAACTTCGGAGAGACCGGCGACTAGTGGTTACCGTCATCCGTCCTTAGTGTGGGTCCCGGGTTTATAGAGGGTATGTAGTGTAATGACAGTTATATATGAGTGCGCGTGTGTGAGAGTCAATCTAGGTGATAGAGTAAAATAGAGAGTTTTATTTTTTGAAAACTAAAGAAAACAAGCAATGGCCGCACCAAGTGGTTGCCTACGTTTCTCCCAAATTAGGAAGACTCAGGCCGTCGTAGTTCCACGTAAAGAGAGAGAAAGAGAGATAAATAATTCAATTTACAACTCCCGAATCCCCAATGGACCGGACTTTAATAAAATAAAACCCAATCGCACGCAGTTCATAAATAATAATCAATTATTTAAATGAAATAAAGATTCGAGTTCCACACCTTAAGGGAGGCCTTAAGATGTGGGAACTCTGCAGATAATGAATTCTGGGATCCCCCTTGCATGTTCGGCTCTCGTCTTGGACTATGAGACAAACGGGAGAAACCAGAAAACAACCAGATTGCCGAAGCCATATCTCGCGCGAGATATGATATCTCGCCGCGAGATATGCTTCATACGAAGCGAGAAAATTCGAATTTAATTTTTTTTTTTTGAAAACCTCTCTTTTAATTTTGACGCAAGTTTAAGCCTCTTAATTTTAAGTCCCCAGCGGAGTCGCCACTGTAGCGTTGTGAGAAAATTTCATCTTTTCATCTTTTTGAGTCGCCACCTATATTATTCGATTGGAAACATAGGAAAACCATTTTTGAAAAGAGATTTGAGTTCGGGGCTTAGGTTATGGAATGGGTAGGTCGAGGAGCATCCATTCCACCCGATCCGAAGATCGGTCTTGCTAAAGAAAAGAGAGGTTTTCAATCTTTACAATATATATAATTAAAGAAAAAACAAGTAAACCCTAATCAATTTCTTGATTGGGAATGTCGGATTGTATGCTTCGAGATCGCCTTCATCGATTGAAGGGAATCTAGGCCAATCCTTTTGATGGGATTACACCACTCTAAAAGCCAATAGAGAGAGATTAAGAAGAAAAGAGTAAAAGTATAGGAGTTTACCTAGTTTAGGGAGGATTTGATTTAGAACGTGGTTCTAAGATGTTTTCTCGATCGAGAAGTGATTTGGACAGAGTTTCGACTCAATATGAGAGTCAAGTCGTGATGAGGACAGAGCTTCGCCTTGATGCTAGGCTTGAGCCTTGATGTTCGTCAATCAACGTGGTTGAAGGACGAATTTATGAGTTATTTGTGAGTGATTTGAAGGAGTCTTTCGTGGAAAGAAACCAGCAAATTGTGTGTGTTGTGTGAAATTCTGGACCTTTAAAATAGTGGAAGTCACCAAGTATTTATAGGGGTTTAAGAGGTAGAGGTGGAGAGGTAAAACACTCCTAGGAAGCTTCCAGAACTCAATTCTGATTGGAGAACCGGATTAGATGAGGTTTATCAAGAAAAGAGTTTGGGACGGAGAAGAATTGTAATTCTGCACATCCTGTCGAGGGGATATCTCGCGCGAGATATGATATCTCGTGCGAGATATCTAGTCTGATGACTATTTTGTCCTCTTCAATTTATTCCGTTAATCAGTTAGGTCCAAAACTAACGAGGTTAGTTAGAAACTTAACGAAACATGACGAAACTAATGTGCTTTCATCAAAACACAAAAGAGAGATGAAGAGTAGTGTAATCATGAATTATTGGTTCAGAATGGGGTGTCTACAGATGGATTCCGTTTTGCCCATCGAATTAGAAATACCATCTCTTTGGGTTCTGCTTGAAAATGAAGTCAACGAGATAGACTGGCTTCAGAGTCGACATGACGAGTTAGCTCTTCGGGACGAGCGAAGGCTTAAGGCGATGGAGCACATCCGGGCTTACCAGAAGCGCATGGCTAGGGCCTTTGACAAGAAGGTACATCCCCGCGACATAAAAGTGGGTGATTTGGTCCTAAAAGAAAAGCCGCCGAATCAATTCAGTCCTTTGGGCAAGTGGGCTCCAATCTGGGTAGGTCCATATCTGGTAAAAGAGATCTTCTCTGGCGGAGCAATAAAGTTGACAGATTTGGATGGTAATCCCTTCATGCACCCGGTGAACGGCGACAAACTGCGCCGCTATTACGTCTGAATCGAGTCTTCCCCTCTAAAAAAAAAGAAGAAGAAAAAAAAAAGGCGCGAAAATAATGTACCCAGACGAGGCTGAAAACCTCTCAATAGGCAGTCCGTGCAAAACAAAGGGCGCGCTCGGTGCTAAAAGAATATACCCAACTAGGCTGAAAACCCTAAAAACGGGTGGTCTAGGTAAAAAATAGGGTTGCACCATTTGTCCCCCTTCTATCTATCCCTTTCTTAAACACAAAGTTAATTGGGTCGAACTACGGAGACCTGAGCCCCTTAGTCCATTTTGTAAAAGGGGAACGTAGGCAGCCGTTCGCGGTTCAGTCTAAAAATCATAAAAATCACCAAATCCTGTCAACAGTTGTATTTGTGATTACCAAAATGTGTCTTGATTAGGTTCTGAAGTAATTTCAACTTTCATCACATTAATACATTCATTGATGAGTTCAAGCACGGTCTACTCTCGACTCATTAACATTAGCAGAAATAATATCTTTTAAAAAGAACATCTAAATTGTCTGTGTCGGCAATAAGGGATACAAGGATAGGTCACCTAATCCTAGTCGCTCGTTCCCACTCCCAAACTAGCACTCTTCTTCTTCCTCTTCCTCGGTCCTCGGGAGGTCTTTGGCTTAGCTATCCCAAACAGTTCTGTCTCCCGTCGTCCCGGCTCAGGAATGATGCGAGTCGGTGAGTCAACCAATCCGGCAGCTCTCAGTGCCGTCTGGGCATCCCTCTCCTCTCTCAGAGCTGTCCTCCGAGCCATAACTTCAGGGTCATCCCTCATTTTGGCTCTCCTCTCTACGAGTCTCTCAAAGTCCGCTGCCGGATCGTCGGTCACATTGTTAGGGTCAGCCTGTGCCTCAGCATCGCGTAGCTCCCGGCTAGATTGGTCTCCTCCTCGGATCCCTCGGCAGTATGCTTCAATGGTGAGCTAAACTAGTCCCATCTGCTCCCCGTACCAAATAAGATACAAGGTGGACAGATATGTGATTCCCCGGGTCTTCCGTATCAGTGTGTGAGCAGGAAAAGCTACTCCCGAAAAAGTCCTGGCAAAGAACCTGAGAGTCTGGACATCAGTCATGTCAAGAGGAACGGTATCCCGGGCCATCTGCTCTCTGAACCCATAAACAGCCTGCTGTGGGTATCCATACTGCCTCTGAACAAGCAAGGGGATACTGAATGATGAGAAGTGTAACCCCGGCAGCCTCACTACAGCAGAGTCATCCTGCCTGCCGCTCACGATCTCAAGCCTCCATCCAGGATCCCAGTACTGAATATCAGTGGTAGTATACCTGGCCAATCGCCTCTGCCAGCTCTCCTGTGAAGCCTCCGGAGCCACTCGCCTCTGCTTCGTAACCCAAGGTGTTGCAGTCTGCCCTGCGGGTAATGGGGAGATGAGTCTCAACCGCTCAAAGAGCCACAATGACAAGAGACTGGGGCTGCCACGTCCCATGTGCAAAGACCCTCTATCTAATTGATCCATCCCATGATAAGTCTCCGCCAGCAAAAGGGGAACTATGTCTCTCTCTCCCTGCCCGGGTCGGACATCAGCCAATGTGGTGCCTCGAGAACCCCGCATCTGTCTAACAAATCCCAGCAGTAAACCAGAGCATACCCCGTCGTACTCACAAAAGCAGTACAGGGAGATCATAATCAGCATAAAAATGTCCATGGCTTTGGATGTGTCAAACAGCTCCGGATGCGATACAGCCAATCGGGCTATCTGAGCCAGGTCAACAAAGGACAGGTCGAGGATCAGATCAGTCACCTGCTCGGTATGAAATCCCAAGAAATCGGCCAACTGCTCAGTCAAGGGTCGTGGATCTCGGGGAAAAACCGCATCTCTAAGCTCAGCTCCCCAGTCAGTGCCCGGAACTCTTCAATGGTGGGTGTAAGATCATTATATGAGAGGGTAAAAACATGCCTCTCGCAATCCCAGTATCTGGATGCGGCCCGGAGAAGATTCCAATCAACCGCCCACTCCTTTAATGCCCAGATGCATCTCAACCCATATCATTGGTCGATGATCCTCCTATTGTTGCTGCGATGATGGCGGGTCAGATTTATGAGATCGGAATGAAATTGACGTTCTTTGGTCTTAGATCTGTCGTTGTAATGTTCCATTTCGGGCCAAAGATTGAATATTGGGGCTAATTTTGAGGTGGAAGGCAAGTTTGAAGCTCTTGTGGTATTCTTTGGAATGAGTTGTTTACGAGTCTGCCTTTTATAAAGTATTGGGGCTTGCTGACCAAGAAACCTGTCTCCCAGACTCTCCCTGTCGCACGACATGGAGGTTCCATTAAGCCTGTGTCGGACGACATGGAGAGTTCCACCAGGAACACCAGCAGCTGCAACTGCAGCAACCCCAAGCAACCCAATGCTTGCTCAAAAAACCTACCCAAACCTGTTCAAAACACCAGAAAATCATACATAAACACTCCCCCTCGCTCATCAAGCCCGCGGGAGAGGATCCGGCACATCCAACACCCCCGCAGACACATAAATGTCACCCAATGCATACAAAATCGCAAAAACACCCAATCACATCAAAAGCCACCATTTTGTGCCTTTCTTGGGACGAACTCGTGCATATAAGCTAACAAATATACAAATAAACAAATATTTTAGTTGTCAAAGTACAAAAAGCAATAAAGTATTTGTTTTTACAATCCAAAAGAACAAAAACAGTACATGCATTTCTTCTCTCTCCTAAAAGAGTCAAAACATGGCAAAAGGGGACCGTCGTGATCACTCCGACTCGGAGTCGTTGCCGGAATCTTCCTCCTCACCTTCCTCAGAGCTGCTGCCATCCTGGACGCTGCCCACCTCCTCCTCAGAGCCACTCTGCTCCTGGCCATCGTCGCCACCCTCCGGCACCTCATGGATCTCACCGTCTGAATCATCATCCTCGTACTGGGCCCAGGGATGGGGCTCGGCATAATACCCATGCCACTCAGGCACGGTGGAAAAAGGGGGCTGATAGGGGTCGTCCTCACCATCATCGTCATCAGGCTGGGGCTGCTGACTCGAACCGCCTGCCTGTGAACCAGAAGGAGCCAAAGCCGGTCTAGGCCTCTTCTTCGGAGGCACAACGTCACCAGGCTGGGAGCTGCATCTCCCCTTCCAATGCTCCGCGCTCCTCTGAAACTGGCACAACATCTTCACAGCACCGGTGAGCGCCTTGGCCACCACCCTGAACATCTTGGCTAGGACCTGTTCAATGGAAACAAAAGAGGCGATCAGAAGCAATCAATGCAAACGGTAAAGCAGCAAAAAATCTTGAATAAATCAGAAAGAAAAAGATTGCTCACGGGAGTATTCCCGCGGGGAAGCCGCAGATGAGGATGAGTCTCAGACATATCAAATGAGGAGCGGCGAATGGCACCCCAGCCTCATACTCAAAAAATCGGGGAGGCGCCGGTATCTGCATCCCCGCTGCCCTCCTGGCAGCCATAACCTGAGGAGTCACCAATCGGGTGAAGACAAACTGGGCATAGTCCCCACCATCAGAAAGCTCAGAAGCATCAATGCCGGTCCGCAGCCGCTCCAAGTCAGGCAAGGCCTGGATATGCCATATCCCCGCAGGAGGATCATGAGGGACGCAAGCGGCAGCGCCATAACCATGCTGCCTGCAGACTCTCTCCCCCAAGTACAGGGCATCTCCTTCGTGCCAATCGAAGCCTCCTCGTCACGGTCACCAGGCGCCACCACCAACCACATCCTCGCCATACCTACCGTGCCAAGGGAACAACCTCAAACCAGCAGGAGTACCCCTCAAAGCAATCATGGTGTCATGGTAACAGGCCGTCTTACGGGGCTTCACCCCATCCACTCTCCGGCTCTCCCTCGCTCCAAAAGTCCATCGGCGAATAGCAGGGAATAAGTCAGCCGCAATCCTCTCAGGCACAGTCCAGGCATAACAGCCAAACACCTCGTAAGCCCACACCTGAAATAAAAGACAGAAGCTTTTAGTGTGCAGCAACGGTAAAAGAACGATGACAGAAAAGTCAATGCGGTAGTCAAGTTACGAAAAGCAAAGGGCATACCTCCAGCACAGTCTGATAAAAATCTAAAGAGGTCACACTGCCTCGGCTCACCTAATCCAGGCCTCTATACACCTGGGCCAAACCAGCCTCTCCCCATGAAAAAGTGGACACCTGGCTCCAATCTCTATGAGGCTCCAGCAGAAGGGTCAATGCCGTCGTAGAGGCATTACAGAACAGGGTGTCAGAAAATCCGGCCCAGACAAAGGCTCTCGCTAACTGCTCAGCTGTAACAGCAGCCTCACCCTCAGCAAAAAGACGAAACTGATGCGTCAAGGCCGAATTCAAATCCGCCAATGGAACCCCATTACCCTTCAAGCGAAGGGTCAGTCCAGTCAAAGCTCTAATAGAGTCTGGGCTCAACACGCCAGGGTCCTCAAAAAAGATGGGCCTGTCCGTAAACTGCAAACCGGTGATAGCAGTGAAGTCATAGGGAGTGATGGTCGACTCACCCCAAGATAGATGGAAAGTGTGGGTAGAGTCCCACCAATACTGTCTAAAGGCCCGCACCAGCTCCACGCTCCTCGGCGTGTCCCCAAAAGCTCCAACAGCGGTAAAGAATGGTCCGAGACCAGCAGTAAAGACTAGGCCCTTGGGGCTATCCGGCAAGTCAGAAGAGCCCGGAAGAAGACCCCAAATCGTCGCAATCGCCTCAGGGGACCCCTTGGTCCGCAAAGTCTGCAGATAAGCACAACACAGGTATCAAAAATCATACTCATAACGATAGGTGCATTCATGTGCATTTTCAAAAAAAAAATCACCAAATTCTTTCAAAAGAATAAAAACAGAAAAAGAAAAACCTTTTCAAAAAATTCCATTTCATGCTAAGCATGCAATTTCTCTTTGGGTGCAATTTTCCCAAATTCTATCTCAAGCCCTATAAATCCAATTTTCGGAAAGGAAATGGGAAGGGTCGATGGTTTAGAATAATTACCCCCTTCTGTTCCATGGTGGAAGTATGAAAATCGAGGCCCGGATAAAGCCCATGTCCCTCAGGGAATCTCTTCCATTTGTTCCGATCGACGAGTCTCCTCCTCTCGGACAAAATTTGTTGCACGTTCTTTCTCGATTCGGCTCGCGGAGGCATTATCCAATTCTTGATTTAAATCGAAAATGGAGGAAGAAATTTTCAAAATCTTCTCTCTTTCCTTCTCTCTGGACTCGGCGGCACACTGTTGCTGTTAGGTCTGTCTTACGACCTACTGTTTTATTTAAAACAGCTTGGGAAACTCCGATGATTTGACTGTTTTTCTTTGGGAGTCACCCGCAAATTTGACTGTTTTGATGGGGAACCGTGGTCCAGAAGGGGTGATTTCCCCCTTTTGCCCCTGATTAATTCTGTCAGTCTATCTTGACTGCCTATCACCGAAATTCACCATTTCATTTGGGTTCAAATGCCCACCTCTCTCAATTACCAAGATCCATAGCCCGGAATGGCTATAAACTACCCGGTCCGGAAAACCGTACAGTTTCCAACACAGAAAATAGCCCGGAATGGCTATAAACTACCCGGTCCGGAAAACCGTACAGTTTCCAACACAGAAAATAGCCCGAAATGGCTATAAACTACCCGGTCCGGAAAACCGTACAGTTTCCAACACAGAAAATAGCCCGGAATGGCTATAAACTACCCGGTCCGGAAAGACCGTACAGATTTCCCACACAGTAAGTGGAGAACCGTGGACCAGTACTTGCAAATGTACTATGCTTACATGGAGGATCTGATCGACCAATTCAAGGAGGTCACATTCCACTACCTACCCCGGGACAAGAACAGGTTCGCGGATGCCCTGGCCACTTTGGCCTCTTTGGTGGAAATTCCAGAGGGAAAATCAGTAAAGCCATTCAAGGTTGGGAGGCGCGAGAACCCTGCCTACTGTTGTCAGATCGAACTAGAAAAGGTCGATGACTTGTGGTACA
The DNA here is from genome assembly GCA_022495995.1 of Adenophora triphylla var. japonica. Lineage (NCBI taxonomy): Eukaryota > Viridiplantae > Streptophyta > Magnoliopsida > Asterales > Campanulaceae > Adenophora > Adenophora triphylla. Next base: position 53,059 of record JAFEMH010000913.1, read on the forward strand.
GCCAGATCTTTCAGTACCTTAAGCATGGCGAAGCCTCGTTCCCGACATAAGAGGATGGTAGGCCAAAAGAAGGTCTCCGCGCCAAAAGTTTACAAGCTTTGAAAAGGTTGTCTGGACAGTACGTTATTCTGGGAGATGACCTATGGAAGAAAAGGCACCGAGGCCCACTTTTACTCTGCATCAGCAAGTCTAAAGCCAGAAAGGTCATGGAAGAAGTCCATGGTGGCGCATGTGGACCACATATGAACGCCCGAGCCTTGATGTTCAGCATACTCAGGATGGGTTAATATTGGATCTCCATGGAAACTGACTGTATTCAGTTTGCGCGAACCTGCGATAAGTGTCAGCGGTTCTCCAATCTCAACCATATACCTCCCCATGATCTCTACTGCATGAGCACTCCTTGGCCATTCACAACTTGGGGGATCGACGTTATTGGGAAGATAACTCCTTCCGGCAGTAACGGGCATGAGTTCATGTTGGTCGCTGTGGATTACTTCACCAAGTGGGTTGAAGCGGCGTCCTACAAAGTCCTCAACTCCAAAAAGGTGGCCCGTTTCATAAAAGAAAACATTTTGTGCCGATATGGGGTTCCAAATGAGATTATCTCAGACAACGGGTCACACTTCGAGGGACACACCGACGAACTGCTCGCAGAATTCAGAATCAAGCGACACAAGTCCTCCCCTTATCGCCCTCAAACCAATGGTGCTGTCGAGGCCGCGAACAAGAATCTAGAAAGGATCATCCGGAAGATGGCTGAAAGGAGCCGGGATTGGCCTGAGAAGCTTCACTTAGCGCTTTGGGGCTACCGTACTTCAGTAAGAACGGCCACCGGTGAAACCCCGTTCGCTTTGACATATGGGATGGATGTCGTTTTGCCCATCGAATTAGAAATACCATCTCTTCGGGTTCTACTTGAAAATGAAGTCAACGAGATAGACTGGCTTCAGAGTCGACATGACGAGTTAGCTCTTCTGGACGAACGAAGGCTTAAGGCGATGGAGCACATCCGGGCTTACCAGAAGCGCATGGCTAGGGCCTTTGACAAGAAGGTACATCCCCGCGACATAAAAGTGGGTGATTTGGTCCTAAAAGAAAAGCCGCCGAATCAATTCAGTCCTTTGGGCAAGTGGGCTCCAATCTGGGTAGGTCCATATCTGGTAAAAGAGATCTTCTCTGGCGGAGCAATAAAGTTGACAGATTTGGATGGTAATCCCTTCATGCACCCGGTGAACGGCGACAAACTGTGCCGCTATTACGTCTGAATCGAGTCTTCCCCTCTAAAAAAAAAAGAAGAAGAAAAAAAAAAGGCGCGAAAATAATGTACCCAGACGAGACTGAAAACCTCTCAAAAGGCAGTCCGTACAAAACAAAGGGCGCGCTCGGTGCTAAAAGAATATACCCAACTAGGCTGAAAACCCTAAAAACGGGTGGTCTAGGTAAAAAACAGGGTTGCACCATTTGTCCCCCTTCTATCTATCCCTTTCTTAAACACAAAGTTAATTGGGTCGAACTACGGAGACCTGAGCCCCTTAGTCCATTTTGTAAAAGGGGAACGTAGGCAGCCGTTCGCGGTTCAGTCTAAAAATCATAAAAATCACCAAATCCTGTCAACAGTTGTATTTGTGATTACCAAAATGTGTCTTGATTAGGTTCTGAAGTAATTTCAACTTTCATCACATTAATACATTCATTGATGAGTTCAAGCACGGTCTACTCTCGACTCATTAAAATTAGCAGAAATAATATCTTTAAAAAAAAAGAACATCTAAATTGTCTGTGTCGGCAATAAGGGATACAAGGATAGGTCACCTAATCCTAGTCGCTCGTTCCCACTCCCAAACTAGCACTCTTCTTCTTCCTCTTCCTCGGTCCTCGGGAGGTCTTTGGCTTAGCTATCCCAAACAGTTCTATCTCCCGTCGTCCCGGCTCAGGAATGATGCGAGTCGGTGAGTCAACCAATCCGGCAGCTCTCAGTGCCGTCTGGGCATCCCTCTCCTCTCTCAGAGCTGTCCTCCAAGCCATAACTTCAGGGTCATCCCTCATTTTGGCTCTCCTCTCTACGAGTCTCTCAAAGTCTGCTGCCGGATCGTCGGTCACATTGTTAGGGTCAACCTGTGCCTCAGCATCGCGTAGCTCCCGGCTAGATTGGTCTCCTCCTCGGATCCCTCGGCAGTATGCTTCAATGGTGTGCTAAACTGGTCCCATCTGCTCCCCGTACCAAATGAGATACAAGGTGGACAGATATGTGATTCCCCGGGTCTTTCGTATCAGTGTGTGAGCAGGAAAAGCTACTCCCGAAAAAGTCCTGGCAAAGAACCTGAGAGTCTGGACATCAGTCATGTCAAGAGGAACGGTATCCCGGGCCATCTGCTCTCTGAACCCATCAACAGCCTGCTGTGGGTATCCATACTGCCTCTGAACAAGCAAGGGGATACTGAATGATGAGAAGTGTAACCCCGGCAGCCTCACTACAGCAGAGTCATCCTGCCTGCCGCTCACGATCTCAAGCCTCCATCCAGGATCCCAGTACTGAATATCAGTGGTAGTATACCTGGCCAATCGCCTCTGCCAGCTCTCCTATAAAGCCTCCGGAGCCACTCGCCTCTGCTGCGTAACCCAAGGTGTTGCAGTCTGCCCTGCGGGTAATGGGGAGATGAGTCTCAATCCGTCAAAGAGCCACAATGACAAGAGACTGGGGCTGCCACGTCCCATGTGCAAAGACCCTCTAGCTAATCGGTCCATCCCATGATAAGTCTCCGCCAGCAAAAGGGGAACTACGTCTCTCTCTCCCTGCCCGAGTCGGACATCAGCCAATGTGGTGCCTCGAGAACCCCGCATCTGTCTAACAACTCCCAGCAGTAAACCGGAGCATACCCCGTCGTACTCACAAAAGCAGTACAGGGAGATCATAATCAGCATAAAAATGTCCATGGCTTTAGATGTGTCAAACAGCTCCGGATGCGATACAGCCAATCGGGCTATCTGAGCCAGGTCAACAAAGGACAGGTTGAGGATCAGATCAGTCACCTGCTCGGTATGAAATCCCAAGAAATCGGCCAACTGCTCAGTCAAGGGTCGTGGATCTTGAGGAAAGACCGCATCTGTAAGCTCAGCTCCCCCAATCAGTGCCCGGAACTCTTCAATGGTGGGTGTAAGATCATATATGAGAGGGTAAAAACATGCCTCTCGCAATCCCAGTATCTGGACGCGGCCCGGAGAAGATTCCAATCAACCGCCCACTCCTTTAATGCCCAGATGCATCTCAACCCATATCGTTGGTCGATGATCCTCCTATTGTTGCTGCGATGATGGCGGGTCAGATTTATGAGATCGGAATGAAATTGACGTTCTTTGGTCTTAGATCTGTCGTTGTAATGTTCCATTTCGGGCCAAAGATCGAATCTTGGGGCTAATTTTGAGGTGGAAGGCAAGTTTGAAGCCTGCTGTGACTGCTGGAATGAGTTGTTTACGAGTCTGCCTTTTATAAAGTGTTGGGGCTTGCTGACCAAGAAACCTGTCTCCCAGACTCTCCCTGTCGCACGACATGGAGGTTCCATTAAGTCATGTGTCGGACGACATGGAGAGTTCCACCAGGAACACCGGCAGCTGCAACTGCAGCAACCCCAAGCAACCCAATGCTTGCTCAAAAAACCTACCCAAACCTGTTCAAAACACCAGAAAATCATACATAAACACTCCCCCTCGCTCATCAAGCCCGCGGGAGAGGATCCGGCACATCCAACACCCCCGTAGACACATAAATGTCACCCAATGCATACAAAATCGCAAAAACACCCAATCACATCAAAAGCCACCATTTTGTGCCTTTCTTGGGACGAACTCGTGCATATAAGCTAACAAATATACAAATAAGCAAATATTTTAGTTGTCAAAGTACAAAAAGCAATAAAGTATTTGTTTTTACAATCCAAAAGAACAAAAACAGTACATGCATTTCTTCTCTCTCCTAAAAGAGTCAAAACATGGCAAAAGGGGACCGTCATGATCACTCCGACTCGGAGTCGTCGCCGGAATCTTCCTCCTCACCTTCCTCAGAGCTGCTGCCATCCTGGACGCTGCCCACCTCCTCCTCAGAGCCACTCTGCTCCTGGCCATCGTCGCCACCCTCCGGCACCTCATGGATCTCGCCGTCTGAATCATCATCCTCGTACTGGGCCCAGGGATGGGGCTCGGCATAATACCCATGCCACTCAGGCACGGTGGAAAAAGGGGGATGATAGGGGTCGTCCTCACCATCATCGTCATCAGGCTGGGGCTGCTGACTCGAACCGCCTGCCTGTGAACCAGAAGGAGCCAAAGCCGGTCTAGGCCTCTTCTTCGGAGGCACAACGTCACCAGGCTGGGAGCTGCATCTCCCCTTCCAATGCTTCGCGCTCCTCTGAAACTGGCGCAGCATCTTCACAGCACCGGTGAGCGCCTTGGCCACCACCCTGAACGTCTTGGCTGGGACCTGTTCAATGGAAACAAAAGAGGCGGTCAGAAGCAATAATTGCAAACGGTAAAGCAGCAAAAAAGCTTGAATAAATCAGAAAGAAAAAGATTTCTCACGGAAGTAGTCCCGCGGGGAAGCCGCAGATGAGGATGAGTCTCAGACATATCAAATGAGGAGCGGCGAATGGCACCCCCAGCCTCATACTCAAAAAATTGGGGAGGCGCCGGTATCTGCATCCCCGCTGCCCTCCTGGCAGCCATAACCTGAGGAGTCACCAATCGGGTGAAGACAAACTGGGCATAGTCCCCACCATCAGAAAGCTCAGAAGCATCAATGCCGGTCCGCAGCCGCTCCAAGTCAGGCAAGGCCCGGATATGCCATATCCCCGCAGGAGGATCATGAGGGACGCGAGCGGCAGCGCCATAACCATGCTGCCTGCAGACTCTCTCCCCCAAGTACAGGGCATCTCCCTCCAGGCCAATCAGAAGCCTCCTCGTCCTGGTCACCAGGGCAGCACCACCAACCACATCCTCGCCATACCTACCGTGCCAAGGGAACAACCTCAAACCAGCAGGAGTACCCCTCAAAGCAATCATGGTGTCATGGTAACAGGCCGTCTTACGGGGCTTCACCCCGTCCACTCTCCGGCTCTCCCTCGCTCCAAAAGTCCATCGGCGAATAGCAGGGAATAAGTCAGCCGCAATCCTCTCAGGCACAGTCCAAGCATAACAGCCAAACACCTCGTAAGCCCACACCTGAAATAAAAGACAGAAGCTTTTAGTGTGCAGCAACGGTAAAAGAACGATGACAGAAAAGTCAATGCGGTAGTCAAGTTGCGAAAAGCAAAGGGCATACCTCCAGCACAGTCTGATAAAAATCCAAAGAGGTCACACTGCCTCTGCTCACCTCATCCAGGCCTCTATACACCTGGGCCAAACCAGCCTCTCCCCATGAAAAAGTGGACACCTGGCTCCAATCTCTATGAGGCTCCAGCAGAAGGGTCAATGCCGTCGTAGAGGCATTACAGAACAGGGTGTCAGAAAATCCGGCCCAGACAAAGGCTCTCGCTAACTGCTCAGCTGTAACAGCAGCCTCACCCTCAGCAAAAAGACGAAACTGATGCGTCAAGGCCGAATGCAAATCCGCCAATGGAACCCCATTACCCTTCAAGCGAAGGGTCAGTCCAGTCAAAGCTCTAATAGCATCTGGGCTCAACACGCCAGGGTCCTCAGAAAAGATGGGCCTGTCCGTAAACTGCAGACCGGTGATAGCAGTGAAGTCATAGGGAGTGATGGTCGACTCACCCCAAGATAGATGGAAAGTGTGGGTAGAGTCCCACCAATACTGTCTAAAGGCCCGCACCAGCTCCACGCTCCTCGGCGTGTCCCCAAAAGCTCCAACAGCGGTAAAGAATGGTCCGAGACCAGCAGCAAAGACTAGGCCCTTGGGGCTATCCGGCAAGTCAGAAGAGCCAGGAAGAAGACCCCAAATGGTCGCAATCGCCTCAGGGGACCCCTTGGTCCGCAAAGTTTGTAGGTAAGCACAGCTCAGGTATCAAAAATCATACTCATAACGATAGGTGCATTCATGTGCATTTTCAAAAAAAATCACCAAATTATTTCAAAAGAATAAAAACAGAAAAAGAAAAACCTTTTCAAAAAATTCCATTTCATGCTAAGCATGCAATTTCTCTTTGAGTGCAATTTTCCCAAATTCTATCTCAAGCCCTATAAATCCAATTTTCGGAAAGGAAATGGGAAGGGTCGATGGTTTAGAATACTTACCCCCTTCTGTTCCATGGTGGAAGTATGAAAATCCAGGCCCGGATAAAGCCCATGTCCCTCAAGGAATCTCTTCCGTTTGTTCCGATCGACGAGTCTCCTCCTCTCGGACAAAACTTGTTGCACGTTCCTTCTCGATTCGGCTCGCGGAGGCATTATCCAATTCTTGATTTAAATCAAAAATGGAGGAAGAAATTTTCAAAATTTTCTCTCTTTCCCTCTCTCTAGACTCGGCGGCACACTGTTGCTGTTAGGTCTGTCTTACGACCTACTGTTTTATTTAAAACAGCTTGGGAAACTCCCCTTGTCGGACGACATCCGTGGTCCAGAAGGGGTGATTTCCCCCTTTTGGCCCTGATTAATTCTCTCAGTCTATCTTGACTGCCTATCACCAAAATTCACCATTTCATTTGGGTTCAAATGCCCACCTCTCTCAATTACCAAGATCCATAGCCCGGAATGGCTATAAACTACCCGGTCCGGAAAACCGTACAGTTTCCAACACAGAAAATAGCCCGAAATGGCTATAAACTACCCGGTCCGGAAAACCGTACAGTTTCCAACACAGAAAATAGCCCGAAATGGCTATAAACTACCCGGTCCGGAAAACCGTACAGTTTCCAACACAGAAAATAGCCCGGAATGGCTATAAACTACCCGGTCCGGAAAGACCGTACAGATTTCCCACACAGTAAAAATTCGCGGGTGACTCCCAAAGAAAAAAGTCAAATCATCGGGGTGACTCCCCATCAAAACAGTCAAATTCGCGGGTGACTCCCAAAGAAAAAAGTCAAATCATCGGGGTGACTCCCCATCAAAACAGTCAAATTTGCGGGTGACTCCCAAAGAAAAAAAGTCAAATCATCGGGGTGACTCCCCATCAAAACAGTCGAATTCGCGGGGTGACTTCCCAAAGAAAACAGTCAAATTTGCGGGGTGACTCCCCATCAAAACAGTCGAATTCGCGGGGTGACTCCCCATCAAAACAGTCAAATTCGCGGGGTGACTTCCCAAAGAAAAACAGTCAAGTTCGCAGGCGACTTCCCAAAGAAAAACAGTCAATCTTGGGTACAAACGCCCACCTTCAGGGTGACTCCCCTTGGAACAGTCAATTTCGGGTACAAACGCCCATCTTCGGGGTGACTCCCCTAGGAACAGTCAATATTGGGTACAAACGCCCATCTTCGGGGTGACTCCCCTTGGAACAGTCACTTTCGGGTACAAAGCCCGTAGCCTCTCATTTGGCACCTCCTCTTCAACGAACTACGATTCGGCTTGATTCCCCCACGGGATACGTAGGAATCCTTTTCATAAAAGGTCCAGCCGCATGACCATCATGGTCGATTCCCCCAGGACGCAAACGTCCATCTTTAACGAACTACGATTTGGCTTGATTCCCCCACGGGATACGTAGGAATCCTCCCCACAGAAGGTCCTTCCACTCGACCATCTTGGTCACCTCTTTTCCCCGCCGTTCGTTCTGGCTCGAGATTCTCATTGTGTCGACGACCCCACTTCCCGTGGAAGTGACATCGCCGAGGGGCTCTGTGAGTACCCCGACCCGAACTCATGTTTTGGGTTTACTTTAATTAATTTTTGGGCTTATGAAAGTGCTAAAGAAGCAAATTAAGTCCAATCATCCAAACAGCCCATCCAACCCATTGGGCCTGCCAGCCATTCGGCCCAAGTATGTCAAAATGATGTACGCTGTCGTCCGACATGGGATGACACTAAGGCGGTTTAACTGCCCCTGTCGGACGACATAGGCCTTCCCATCAGCCTGCCTATAAATACAAGGCATGGCTGATCATTTAGAGGGGACTTGGAGAGAACATTGGGAGGATATCAGTATAATAGAGGGGAAACTCTGCACAAATAGAGTCTCTCTCTCTCTCTCTCACACACACACACTCACCTCCCTCCTCACACACACACATACACCAAGGCCAAAATCCAAAGAAACCCTCCTTGTTGGTGTGTTGAAGGGGTAGACACCATACTACTGGTGATCTTACCTTGTGGACTACAATAGGTAGCCACTAAACCTTTCTCTCTCTTTAAATAACTCTTTAATACATTCATACTACCTTGCATGTTTACTTGCTTTAATATTATGTAGAAATCGGGATTTTTGCATGATAAAGGTGGTGGAGAAGTGAATCTTCAATATTCACTTCTCCCCACCTTAGATCTGGACATTTGGTGGCATAAACACCATTAAAGTTTGAGTCTTTACTTAGTTCCATCGAGTTAGGAGGTGATGGCTACTTCAAAGTGGCCATAAACATGTGATTTATCACATTTGGCCACTAAAGCCATGTGATCCTCCCATAATACTCATATAATACTATTATATTACTGCTTACAGTTAATAAAAATGCTTGGTTTGCTTTGAGAACAAAGGGGGAATCAAACAGACTGAAGGGCACTGAAATAGGCCACTCCTGTCGGACGACACAGGACTCTCTGGAGATCCTGTGTCATACGACATGGAGCTCCCAGAAGGCTATAAAGCCATTCTTGGACTTCAGATCTGTCAGATTTAATCCCTTTTGTAACTCAAAGCCTACCTAAGTATTTTCTGGCTCATAAGCCACTATTTGGGTGCCTAAGGTCTGTTTGGGTAAGATGGAGGCGGTTTGCCATATGACATAAACGACTTCGGATGTTCTATGTCATATGACATCCGTATCATTAAAAGTCAATCATGACTTTGCTCACTCCTATCAACCCCCAAACTGAGCTTAGACCTCCAAATAATGTCTTCAATGAGTGAAATAAATGTTATTCCAGTTTCAGAATAGCTTGGTCATTGTAAAAGACAATCTGACCATGAGGCATCATGTCGTCCGACATCCTCTTTCTGGGAGGTCCTGTGTCGGACCACATCAGAGCTCTCTGAGCAGATTGTCTTAACCTTCTGCCTTGTTATGAAAATCATAATATGTAAAGGGTGTGGCCCCCTGTCATGGCTCACAAGTTGTATTCAGTCTTTACATCATCAATGAAATGCCAAATTTGCATGCCTTGCTCATCGACACATATTGCACACACACTTTGAATGTCCATAATTGTCCAATGTTGATTGAAAGTCTCGAAAGAGGCGTGTTGGGTGAACTCTCTAGTTCTTCCCAAACACGTAACCAGACTCCCGAACCCAAAAATCTCTTAAAAATAGGTTTTTCAATGTTTTCCTTTAAAAATGGCGTGGCGACTCCCAAAAACCGAAAATTTCAAAACTTATCATCACATTCAAAACATAACAATAATTTTTCGAGCGAGCGTTCATTCAGGAAGGGCTTTAAATAATGTCCTGAAAATGCTTGGAAGGCAATTACGAAACTTGAACCAAAGTTTATAAAACTTGGTAAATTGTTCTGGAACCTTTAGAGAAGGTGTTTAATTTTATATAATGAACGCGTAGGGCTACTTATAGGGTATTGTATCTCTACGTGGTTGACCCTAGATTGTTATTGGGTTATATAGTGTGTAAATATAGATAGCACTACTGCATTGGTTTGGGCAGGAGTGTTAACACCCTGTTACGGGATTATAAATTGTGTAATGAATATGTAGGGCTTATGTGATATACATTGTGCCATAAGTGTTTACATATTCAATATTTGTGTGTACATAGTGTTTAATACGTGTTGCACTGTTCATTTGGTTGAGCATGAGTCTTAATACCATGTCATTGGATTGTGTTGTTATTCAATAGTGTTGAAATACATGTGCACTATTGTGATTGATTTAACATGAGTTATAGTTCCATGTTGTGTATATTGATGTCCCATGGGGTGGACTTATTTTCAAGTATTTGTTATGTGCTTGAATATGGTAGTATCAGCTAATCTTTGTGGGGGTATATGGAATACTATCACTTATGAGAACATATTTCATAAGGTGTTTAGATTGCCTTATACCTGTGACCTCTCCCCCTTCCGTGGCCATGGTTTGGGGGTGCACAGCTTCTGTGTATATGTGCAGTCAGTTACAGATAGCTGATAACTTATATGGGTCTCTGATAGAGATCGTATAAGCCGTGAATATGCAAACAGCAGTTCATGAATGAGAGGAGGATTACTCCCACCGTTGTACTACAGATGATTCAGATGGGAAAGGTAACGTAATGTGTTTACTATTTTCCCAATGTGATATTCGCAACCTAATTATGTGTTGCATACTTGATATTGGGCAACCTGATTGTGTGTTGCATAGTATATGACTTACTGGTCAGATGGAAAAGGTAACGTAATGTGTTTACTGTTTTCCAATATTGAGCAACCTGTTTATGTGTTGCATATTGTATGACATATTGCTGCATACATAATAGCTTGCTGAGATTTTATCTCACCCCTTCTCCCTTTATTGTTTTAGATCCCGCTGAGACAGGAGGACCGGACCAGTGAGACCGGACCAGTGAGACCGGGGAAAGAGTTTGGACATCTTTTGGGTTGTCAGGGTATGTGTTGGTTTGGGAGTTGGGGCTGGATTATGGTTGTTATTCTTTTGGGAAATGTTTTGTATATAAAGTTTTACAAACATGTTTCAGTTATATTGTGCTGTAAGTAAACTTAAAGTTGGTTTGTTTTATGGTTGGCTTGTGTAAGCCTTTCCAGTTGTATAGTTTGTAAACAGGTTGTGTTTGGTTTAAAACAGGTTTATATATCGCCTCCGAGTAGAGAGGTTATTTTGAAATTGTTTTGAAAAAGGGTTGTTTACTTTTCCATTTAAAGTAAAGAAAAGTTTTTTTTTGAAATGGTATATTTGGGACCCTCCATCCTGGGACACGGTTTATAGGTTCGGGAGTTGGGAGGCGCCCACATCAGGGGTCCTCCCTGTCGAGTCAAACAATCCAGTAGCTCGCAGACCTTCATTCGCCCATGCCTCGGCTTGGATCTCTTCCCTGCGAGTCTGCAAAAGAGGACCTCTCTCCGTCAATCGGTCAACTCTAGTCTTAGAGGCAAACAAAGCGTCTCCCGTGACATCCTGAGGGTTAGCCCAAGCTTCTGCAATCCTAAGGCTGTAGTTGAGAAGACAATCTTGCCCCAGAATCGCCTCGCGCCTGCTCCCCAAAATCACTTTGGTCTGCCCGAGATGCTGCTCGTACCAATCCAGGTACTCTATGGTCAAAACAACACTCTCCCGGCGTCTAAGGAGTACCACAGGAGGGAATGCAGAATACTTTCATACCCTTAGAAAGAAAAGGGAGGCATCTGGATATGTCATAGAAAAAGAATCTACCTCCATGGTGGCAATGTCACTCCAACCCAGCAAAGGCTCCTGCCTCATTCCAAACTGTTGAGAAACGAGCGATGGGATATAAAAGGAGGACCAAGACAACCCCGGAACTCTGACAACATAGAAACCTTCCTAAAAGGCCCTCATAGTCTCAATTCCCCAATGAGGAACCCACCAACGGATCTGATGCATGCCAAGCATGGCCATCCATCTCTCCCAAGCGGACTGATCCATATCCAAGGCAAGGGGCCGCTGAGCAAATGTCCACGGACTGAAAGATGACAGAGACGCAGGCATATCTTGAAGCCTTTCTCGCAATCACAAGGTGAGCAAAATGGGACTTCCCCCTCGCATAAACCTATCCCCCATCGCCAAGCGATCAATTCCGTGGAAGGATTCCCAATCAGGAGCTAATTCCTTAAGAGACCAAATGGATTTGAGTTGAAACCTCACCTCGAAAGCCCGTTTGTTGTGGTTCATGTGGTGCCTCATCCACATCTTGAGCCGCTCAAGGAAGTGAACTTGCCTCTCCTTTGAAAGCCTCTGGAAAACTCTCGGAACAAGTGATGAATCCATGGCAAAAATGGAGATTTTCTTAGGAAATGGAGAAGTAGAGCTGAAATGGCTGTAATTTGGAAATGAGAAGATGAGGAAAATCCAGATTTTCAGCAAACCTTATCCCCTCTTCAAAAGCAAGAAGTGTCCGTACGGACCACTTTGCATGCAAGAGTGATCCGTACGGACCACTTTGCACCCCAGCTAAATTTTCAGCAGCAACCAAACAGTTGTTGCCCGCAGCAGGATTTTGCACCCGACTGCTCAAAAAGCCTGTCAAAGCCATTTCCAGTCCCCATACACTAAACACAAATGCATTCACAAATCATGCGATATGCAAAAAAACAAAATAAAGGTAGAAATAATTCCTAGGCCAGTCCCCACGAAATTGCGAATAAAAATTCATTACAATAATAAAATGCTTTGTTCGTCAAATACAAGTATTTTATTACAGATACCAATACAAAAAAATAAAAAAGGGGAGTCCTACTCCGAGTCATCATCATCGGCATCTCCCAACGAGAACCCCTACATCCCGGTAAATTTGGCGGCCACCTCCTCCTCGTCAAAAAGCTCGACCCCCTCTTCAATTGAATACTCCAGATAGTCCGAAGAAGTAAGGCCGGCAATAGGATCAAAGAAGGGAAACGAGGATGAACCCTCACCCTGTGCACTGGACGGAGGGAAGAAATGATGAAACATTTGCGTCCCCTGACCCTCCGAAGAGGTTCCCGCATCATAGCTATGCCGCTCCTGAGTCGGCATCTCAGGCTATGGGTCCGCTTTAGCCCTCGAAGAAGGAGTATCTGCAGACCTCCTCGAAGGCATTGGCTCGAAAGCTGCCGCACTCCGCGATGACCCGCAGGACATCCTCTTCAATAGTTTCTTCATGAAAGCCCTCAACTCCAGATACCGACGGGTGATCATTTTCCCCGAGACCTGCACAACAAACAAACAAAAGAAAGGCTCAGCCAAAGAAATAAAAAAAATGCTCGACAAAAGAGAAATACAAAAGAAAAGATAAGATGCCAAGAAGGAAAAGAGTAAACAAACTCACCGCAGCATCTTGATCAACCCGGTAGGCAGCAGGAACCTGCTCCGGGATGGGCACCGCCACCCTCCACCTAGAGTCCCCACAGATATAGGTAAAGTTCGACCAGGCACCGGAACATCCCGAGGACAGGACGAGCCAGTCTGCCTCTCCCTCGCCAACACCTAAGGCATCCTCAGCTTCTGCCTGACGAACCCCCATACTCCTCGCCCTCCAGGATGAACTCCTCGGAGTCCACTCTGGCCCGGTACCTCTCAAAATCCATCTTGTCCATCTCGGCAGGGCTCATCATATGGAGTGGCGGATCTCTTGGAGTGTAGAGAGGAACACCGGCACCATGCTGCCCGAAGACCCTTTCCCCCAGGTACATCGAATTGTAGGTGAGGCCCCTCAGAAGCTTCCTCTGCCGTGTCATCCAAGGCACACCCTCCAACTCATCCTCGCCGTACCGAGACCAGCTGGCACCCGGCCGGGCTATCCCTCTCCAGAAATTGCTGAACATCCATATAGGTGACAGTGACCTTCCCCTGGCTGGTCCTCCTCTTCCTCAGAGATTGCGCCTAACACAACATGGCAGGATACCCAATCATGGCCTCGTCGTGCAGATCCCACGACTGGCACTGGAAGATATCGTAGCACCACACCTGGCAAAAAAAGCAGATAATGCTCAGAAAAAGAAAAATAAAAGGAGAAATGATGAAGTGCTAAACTACAAAAGTAATAAACTCATACCTCCAACGCAAAGTCGAAGCACCCCAGGGAGTTGATCGCGCCCTGGGTGAATTTGTCTAAGGTAAAGTAGAGCTCGGCCAGGCTCACCTCTCTCCAGGAAATATCACATACCCTCTCCAAATCCACCGACTCTCAAGTAGAGGGAAAAGAGCGGTGGTAGAGTGATTCGAGAACAAAGTCTCAGAAAGAGCAAACCATAAAAACGAGTGTGCCAGCTGGTCCGCCAACACTCCCCTCAGACCTCGCAAGTACTCCCCGATGTTGGTCGTGATCTGTGCCTCCACATTGTGATACAACATGCCCAAGCCCTTACGAGGCAAAGGCGCAAAACCTAGCAACTCGATCAGATGCTCCTCAGTCATCCGATCGTTCCATCTCACCGAATCCCCCTTGAAGGACAACTCGATGATAGCGGAAAAATTCATCGGAGTCACCGTCGTCTCCCCCCAGCTGAAGTGGAAGGTGTGCGTGGTATCCCACCAGTACTCAAACAAGGCCAAAAAAATGCCCTTGTTCTTCTAGGTCTCCGCCAGCCCAGCCAGGTTCTCAAAGAGCACGTTCAACCCCAAATCAATAACTAGTCTCTGAGGACTAGGTCTCCCCTCCCAGGACATATCAGACCCCCGTGACTTCATCTTTTTCGCCATCCCAGACGAAGGCACCTCCTCCTGCAAGTAAACACAGCAAAGGTGCGTCAATAACAATACTTAACAAATATACACTCTACACAAAAACAAAAATTGATGACACATATTATTTACATCACAAAAGTCCATCCCAACAGTACAATTTCACACAAAAGACCGTACCAACATGGCACACAATTTTTCATAAGGGACCGTTGTTGGTGTTATGCCCTAGGCCGTTGATAACTATGATTGATCATCAATGCCGTTATGTAATCGTCTTTATCATTTGGTATAGAGAAAGTTTATTTGGTTCATTATATGTTTACATGTTTATTATATTGAATTGCGTCTCTAGTTATTATGAATAACTAGTATAAGTTGGTAATGGATAATCATGGAGATGATTATATGCATGTGATGCACATTACACTTATGGATACTTGCTAGAGAACAAGTATTGGACATGACCTACCGATGAGATTTATGACATGGTCAATTGTCATATGTGTCATGATTAAATCTCATGATAGTAGTGTCATTGAATCCTTTGTACCTGAGATTATCATCATCTTCCACATGATGAACGTCGTGTTTTGATGTAGTCTAACACTATCTTTAATAGGATAGCAATAAGGGCTATGTTGGCACGATTGGATTCATGTAGGGAAGAATGATAAATCAAGATGGGATTTGTCCCTCTCTGTGTGAGAGAGATGTTTGCTTGGGCCCCTCGATGAATAGTGTTGATGAAATATATGGCCATACTCAAGTGATTTGATAGAGATCAAATGCATTTGGATTATCAACATATTTGGAATCGAGAAAGCATTGAACGGTATGAGTTGACATGGACCATGACTCATGTTCAATTGGACATCGTGGACAAAGGGATTGTGACATTTAATCTATCGGGAAAACCAAGCTTTGATGTTATATTAATTGGGTGGATATAATGGTTTGATAGAAACCACTTATGTCTTGTGAGGTTGATGTTTCGACTCACTACCAACATAAATATAATTCCTATTTGGGTCACACACAAAGAGCGTATTTGATTCTGACTGAAAATTGGGAATTGGAGTTCTGGCTTGGTTTGTGTGCGACATAGTTTGCCATTGGCATGAATCGTTGTGCGACATACTTTGCCTGGCACGACTCGTGACCAGGAGCATGACTCGTGGTCACGACTCGTGACAAAAGGAACGACTCGTGCCTTAAATCCGCACGAGTGATTTTTCCATCACAAATCGTGGTACTACTTAATTTAGGCTTGGGCACGACTCTTGCTCTAGGGCACAACTCGTGCCAGCGTCCTGGTTTTGTTTGTACACGGTTTCCTTGGTGGAAAAGGTTTTGGTTTGGTCAAAGATTGTCCCTAATAGTTAGGGATTTATATTGTGATATAAATACAATCTTTTGGGGCAGCCAAAACATATGTTATTTTAGAGTTTATGAAACACTAAAATAGAGATCTAGATTATGAATCAAAGATAAAAACACTTCAAGTAAATTCCATATTATTAGCCATTGATTATTGAAAGGTGTTTCAATAATCGGAAGGATCATCTAGCAATCCAACAAGAAGTGTTCTTGGTTCGTTCGCGTGTGGATCACCATTAGAGGGAGGTTACTTTATCTCCTAAAGCTTGAAGACCTCCATTGTTGATTCATCACCAAGGTAGAACAAGGAAGAAGAAGATCCAAGTTTCATCAACGGTTCAAACATTCGAAGGTTGTTCATCGATTCAAATAAGATTTGAATCTAAGATCCGTTTTCGAAAGATCAACATAATCGCATTAAGGTATGTAAATTCTATTTCATGATTTTAACTATTCATGTTAGATG
Source organism: Adenophora triphylla var. japonica (assembly GCA_022495995.1). Taxonomy (NCBI): domain Eukaryota; kingdom Viridiplantae; phylum Streptophyta; class Magnoliopsida; order Asterales; family Campanulaceae; genus Adenophora; species Adenophora triphylla. The sequence continues at coordinate 69,353 of JAFEMH010000913.1, forward strand.
GATTAAAGGGCTAGGGTTTTGCTTGTTATTTCTAAGTCTTCCGCTGCGTTTGTAACCCCAAAACCCAACTGTGGTATCAGAGCCCCGTCTTATCATGATTAGGTTAAAATTGGCATGCTAGATTTAATATGATTAAATGCTTTACATGCTATATATGAAATAGATCTATGATTTTATGTGTGTTATTTTGAGAAAACAAGTATATGTGATATGCCATGATCATGATTAATAAATGATTAATATGATTAGTTGTTAGTCAAATATATGTTTAGATTTAGAATTGCTTAATCCCAATCATAACAAGCATTATTGTGGACCCCTAATTTAATTAGATCAAATAGAATTTTTCTATGTATGTTAGGTTCCCTTAGTGCATGTGCCAGTGTTTTTCTTATGTAATTTTCTCAAGATTTGAAGACTTGAAGACCTGAGAATTTCCATCAGATTGTGAGTTACTCGTTGAAGCTGTCTTACCGGTTAACCTCTTTGACCGGTATTCATGCCTAACCGGCCATCTTACCTAGCCGATATCTCCCTTGCCGATTAAAGCTTACTCATCAAGCTTCCTCCAGTTAGCAACTTGCCGATGCATTAATTGTTCCCAACTACCTAGCCATCAACTTAAGCTAAAGTTGGTAAAGCAAGCATGCTGACATGACATCTCTGCAACAAATCAGTACCTTCTTGAAGAATGTCAAGTAACCAGTACTCACAGCGCCCCAACTAATCCATGGAAATCCTCTCTATCCAATCTCAGGCATTTAATGCAAGGATCTTCTCATTTAATGCCTGCCAGTTCAAGTCATCATTTCAACCTCTTCAAAGACAACGGCTCCTTTTCAAAGTTCACTATAAATAGTTTCCCCGAATCATTGAAGAAGGTTGGTGCATTTATGATCCTTGAGAGTGAGCTGCTCTGAACTACCAACCTGCAAATCCCCTAGTTCAAAGCATTCAAAGCAAGTCCCCTCTTTCACTAGACATCTCTGTAGGACTTAAACACTGAGCACCTCAATCAATACTGTAGTGTTCCCATATTAGATTACTTATGGAACACATTGATTGATTCACACACAACACCCTAGAGAAATCAGCTCAACTTGTGAGCACATCTCTAGAAAACACCTGGTCTTTATTGTAGCACGATCCGTTAGTGGTCACCTTTATTTTGGCAGCCTTCAATCATTGGCTTACAACTTGTAATAGGTAGGATCCATTAATACAATAGTGCACTTTCACAAATCCAAGTTCTGACCAAACTTGGTAGAGGACGTAGCAGTTAGTTAACACTGTAAACCTCTTCAAACAATGTGTCATTTCCTTGTGAGTTTGTTTATTTCTTGTTGTGTAGTAGTAACTGGTTGATAATCTCTCAACTGGTCACTACCTATTGACTCAACTTACTGCTTAACTTGTTTGCCTTACTGGAAGATAAAATTTGTCCTAGTTATTGTTGCATGAGAATTTGACTTACTGGCTTTTAAACTTTATCTTACCGGTTTTACACATAGCTAACCGAAATCTCCGCTGTGCAAAATAACTCCACTGGTTAGTAAGTGTGTTGCCCTCAATCATTTTCAAAGACTAAGAGTTTTCACCAAAAAGTTTTAAACAGGCTATTCACCCCCCCTCTAGCCTGATTCCTACCATTTGGGACCTAACAATTGGTATCAGAGCTAGCAATTTTCGAAAATCATTTTTCCAAGCTTAATCGCTTGAATTGCCAATTCCAAAATGGCAGGAAAAATCATGCAAACATACAACTTGTCAACAGTTCCCATGTTGAACGAAAATGAATTTCCAGTATGGAAAAACAGAATCATGCGGTACTTGGATTCAATAGATGATAGGTTAACCACTGTAGTCAGAGATGGTCCAATGACACCCCTAAAAATCAATCTTGCAACTAGAGCACCCAAAACTCCTCTCATGGATCATGCAGATAGAGCGTCTGAACAAGACTTTGAGGTTTATGAAACTTATGTGCCAAAACCACGTGAAGAGTGGACTGAGGATGACAAACTTTATGATTCCTTGGATAGAAAAGCTTTGCACATCATAACCTCCGGACTTGATGACAGACTATACAAACAAGTACAATGCTATGAGACTGCTCAACAAGTGTGGCAGAGTCTACTCAGATACTTTGAAGGAGATCAAGTGGCAAAGGACAACAGACTCTACAAAAGTGTAGCTGAGTTTGAGTCCTTCAAGAAGAATCCAAATGAGACGTTAAAGGAAACGTACGACCGTTTCTGCGAGGTGAGTAATTCTTGTGCATCTTTAGGTAGAGTTTACACTATGAAAGACCTAAACATGAGATTCCTCAATTCTCTCGAAGACTTGTGGCATGTAAAGGTTTCTATTTTGAAAGAATGCCGTGATTTGAACGTTACTCATATCCAGAACATTGTGTCTACTTTGTTTTTGTATGAGGTGGAGCTCAACCGGCTGAGTGGAGTTCAAAAACAATTTAAAAATCTATCTCTGCCAGCTCAGACTGAGATCTTCCCTGGTTCTTCTATGCTTACCAGCCAACCTACTACCAATGACTCTCCCTCAATCTCTCAGCCTCAACCAACTCAAACCAATACACCATCTAGTGTGATTTTTGAGGAAGAAGATGAATTTGCTGCCTTCGCTAGAAACTATAGAAAGTTTAAAGAGTTTAAGAGATCCCAACAAGCACACAGCAAATCCTTCCAACCCAAATCCTCATCATTCCAAAGATCTGGGAACTTCCAAAAGAAAGGTCAAACCTCAACCTCAACCGACGGAAAGAATGCCCAAGGTGAGCTTGTGTGTTACAACTGTAGAAAACCCGACCATTTTGCCTCCAAATGCCCTCAACCGAAATATGAATTTTTGAGGAAGAAACCATTCAAGAAATTACCTAGATCTAAATCTAAGAGCTTAGTTGCCGAGGATGGAACTGAAAAAGCTATGCCAGTCTGGTTCGAGACTGACTCTGAGAATGAGGATGCTGATATAGATGAAGAAGCGGATGTCAGTTTTGTTGCTATTGATGGAACCGATGATAAACCCATCTCCTTGCAGTCACCTATCTATAGATACCCCAATTCCAATGAACAAACATCTTATAATGACCAGACCCTACCTAGGAGATCTCCCTTGACCTACTTTGACGAACCCATTCCTATTTCCAAGTCAGATGAAGGTAACCCTTATAATTTCAAAATTCAGAACATAGGTGGATCTCTTTATGGTCAGAGTAAAACCATGCCCACTCTCAGACCGCTGATGCAACCGACTCAACAGACCTATCAAGCTCAAGCCTTACAGATCATCTCTCATCAACCGATGCTTGAAACCCGACCGATTTACTTCTTGAAGCCTCTAACCGAGCCTAGCCCTCAAACGATATCATCACTACCAAATTTTGATCCCAATTTTGAACCATCACCCTCTCCATCTCAGCCTACCGTTGACCCTATGCCAAATATGTCAAAGTCTGAAATGGCAGCGGTGATGAATGAGCTCTTCTCAGATTTTGAAAAATTAAATGAAGCTCACAAAATTATGGCTGCTAATTTTAAAAAGATTTCAACTGAAAATGATTCTCTGAAAGCTGAAATAAAAATTTTGAAAGAAAGTAAGCTAGAGTCAGATCAGTTGAAGAAAGATAATCAAGAACTCACTGAAAGACTAAATATATCTGTTTGTCAAATTGCTGATCTAGTGTCAAAAAATAATTCTCTTTCAAAAACCATTGACACATTTTCAAAATCCCGGGCTGCTATGGAGACTATCATACAAGATCAGATATCTCCTAACCGAGATGTAACAACTGGAATAAGCTTTACCTCCAGCAGTAAGGAAAAAGACAGCTATGACAAACCGGTTATCAAGTTTGTCACTGAGAACTTGATGGGAAAATTTGATGATGCTCAATCCAGATTGATTAAGAGAGAGTTAACTAGACCTTTCAGTGCTGTTCCACATACATATCCCAAAATTCAGGAACAGATGAAGGCCAAGATTGACAAGAACAAATCCCAATGGACCGAGGTAGCTGATCCTGAGTTAGGACAATATGTCCCATTTGGTGATGGAGACAGCAAAGGTGGAATTAAAATTGTTGATCAGGTTGCAGGTCAGGAAACCGCTACCGGTAAGGCAGCCCCAACCGATAAAGGAGTAACCGGTAAGACAAATGTCACTGGTCATCAAACCGGTAAGGACTCCCCAACCGGTAAAGGATTTCCTAAACCTAAGCAACTGGCTAACAAAGGTAATTCCATCACCTTCATCCCCAAAGGATCTGTTTCTGCTCAATCAGTGAACTCTTCTGAAGCAAAGGCCATATTGAACATCAGCTCATCGAAACCCTCACAGCCATCCTCAAATAAATGTACAAATTGTGGTTTTATTGGTCACAAGGCTTATGAATGCCTCTTGAAGCACCTATCTGGACCCACTGAGTCTAAAAGCTCCGGTGGTGGCCAGGTATGGCTGCCAAAGAGGAACTAACTCTTTGGACCCAAAAGAATAAGGGGGACCATAAGCTTACTATTTTATTTCAGGAATGCTTAATGGCCTCAACCGATGCCGGTAAGGATGTTTGGATTATGGACAGTGGATGCTCTAGGCATATGACTGGACATGCTGATCTCCTCACCAATCTGGAAGAAGCATCTGGTCCTCCAGTTGTCTTTGGTGACAACGCAAAGGGTAAAATTATTGGTCGTGGATCCATCAAAAGAGGTACAGTTATTGTACAGAAGGTATCTTTGGTGGATAGTCTGAAACATAACCTTCTCTCTATATCACAATTCTGTGATAAAGGTATGCATTGTGTTTTCAATTCTTCCAATTGCTATGTGAAAAACATTGCTACAGGTGAAACACTTCTCACTGGATACAAAAAAGGTAACGTATATGCTATAGATTTAAACAATGTTTCAAATGTTACTAATGTTTGTTTTGTAGCTAAGAACATCAGTGAGAACTCCTGGCTATGGCACAAGAGACTCAGTCACTTGAATTTCAAATACCTATCCAAGCTGGCTAATCAAAATCTAGTTGCCGGCTTACCTCAAGTGTCTGCTAATCATGAAAGGAAATGCAGAGCCTGCCAGTTAGGGAAACAACATAAAGAATCATTCCACAGCAAGCCCTGCATGTCCACCTCTAGATGCCTCCAGTTACTACATATGGATCTGTTTGGCCCTACAACAACTGCCAGTTTAGGGGGCAACAGATATGCTTTGGTTGTTGTAGACGACTTCTCAAGATATACATGGGTAGAGACTTTTGCTTCAAAGGATGATACATATGAAGTTGCTACCAGATTATTCCGTCTACTTCAAACCCAAAAGGAGTGTGACATCATCAGTATGAGATCAGATAATGGAACGGAGTTCAAAAATAATGGAATCGCTCAGTACTGTGATGATCATGGAATAGATCATAATTTCTCAGTTGCTGGAACACCGCAACAAAATGGTGTAGATGAGAGAAAGAACAGAACATTGATCGAAGCTGGAAAAACAATGATATCCGAAGCTAGGCTTCCCAAGTACTTTTGGGCCGAAGCTATCCATACAGCCTGCTTCACCCAGAATAGATCTTTGGTCAACAAGTTTCACAACAAGACCCCTTATGAGCTTTGGCATGGCAGAATTCCCAACATTGGTTTCTTCAAGATCTTCGGCTGCAAATGCTATGTACTTTACAACGGTAAAGAGCGCCGAGGTAAATTTGATGAAAAAGCTGATGAAGGTATCTTTGTGGGATACGCCAAGCACAGTAAGGCATTTAGAGTTTTTAATAAACGGTTGTTGAAAATTGTTGAATCTGTTCATGTTACATTTGATGAATTTGATTTGCTAGAGTCTGATAAGACTCCAAATAGTACTGATAGTTCTGGTGTTTTTGAGACAGGTGAAACAAGTAATCAAAATTCTAATCAATCCACCAGCATCAATGCAAATCAACCTCCTGCTCAGCCTTCAGCCTTTAGTGGTGTAACCTGTAGAGACCTAGTTGATGACTCTTTCTTTCCTCAATCGGTTAGACATTCCAATGTTCAAATTCCCTTAACCGATCCATCTCCAGCTGGTCCTCATATTACCTCTCCTAATTCACCACCTGAAGCTGAACCAATTTCACCCATCAACTTACCATTTCCCTCTCCTCTTACCGATCACTATCAGTCTGCATCACCCTCACCTAACCGATCTCCCCAACCGGTCACTCCTCCCTTAGCCGATCTACTCCTCCATTAGATAACCTAAGACAAGAATCGGTTAGACAAGATCTACCTAGGGAAGTGAGAACAGTTAGAGATCACCATTTGGAAAATGTGATTGGTGATGTCTTTGGACCTAGAATGACTAGAGGCCAATTAAGAAACTTAGAGGATTAACATGGACTATTTTCCTCTGCTATGGTCTCAAATATAGAACCAAAGAAGACTGAAGAAGCACTTGATGACCCCAGCTGGGTAGAAGCTATGCAAGAAGAGCTTAACCAGTTTGATAGATGTAAAGTTTGGGAATTAGTGCCTAGACCTAGTGATCAAATGGTGATTGGAACGAAATGGGTCTACAAAAATAAATTGGAAGAGTCTGGAAAAATTACAAGGAACAAGGCTAGACTAGTGGCTAAAGGGTATAGACAAGAAGAAGGCATAGACTATGATGAGACTTTTGCATCCGTAGCTATATTAGAAGCCATTAGGTTATTCCTTGCCTATGCAGCCTACAAAGAGTTTAAGCTATATCAAATGGACGTGAAAAGTGCCTTTCTCAACGGGGAACTTCAAGAGCTTGTATATGTAGAACAACCCCCAGGATTTGAAGATTCCAAGAAGCCTAATCATGTCTACAAATTGAATAAAGCTTTGTATGGCCTCAAGCAAGCACCTCGAGCATGGTATGAAACTCTCTCCAAATTCCTACTGAGTGAGAAGTTTGAACGAGGTAAAATCGATACCACTTTATTTATTGCAAAGCATAATGGTCATTTATTATTAGTTCAAATATATGTTGATGACATAATTTTTGGATCTACCAACGAAAAATTGTGCAAGAGATTTGAGAAGCTTATGAAGAGCAAATTTGAGATGAGCATGATGGGTGAGCTAACATTTTTCCTTGGTCTTCAAGTCAAGCAAACCCAAGAAGGTATCTTTATCAATCAAGCCAAATATACCAAAGATTTAATCAAGAAATTTGGTCTTGACTCTGCTCATCCTCAAAGCACTCCAATGGCCACCAATGTACACCTGGACAAAGATGAATCCTGTAAGAAAGTAGATATGACACTCTACCGAGGTATGATAGGATCTCTACTTTACTTAACCGCAAGTAGGCCAGATATCATGTTTGCCGTATGTGTATGTGCTAGATTTCAAGCTGACCCTAGAGAATCTCATTTACAAGCTGTTAAAAGAATTATTAGATATCTTGTGGGAACTGCTAACTTAGGTTTGTGGTATCCAAAAGATTCATCATTTACACTAATTGGCTATTCAGATGCTGATTTCACAGCTTGTAGGGTCACCAAGAAAAGTACTAGTGGAACTTGTCAATTTCTAGATAACTGATTGGTTTCCTGGTCGTGCAAGAAACAAGCATCAATTTCCACTTCTACTACTGAAGCTGAGTACATAGCTGCTGGGAGTTGCTGTTCACAAATCCTATGGATGAAGCAGCAACTAGTGGACTATGAAATTCCCCAAGAAGTATGCCCTATCTACTGCGACAACACCTCAGCCATCTCAGTCTCCAACAATCCTGTGATGCACTCAAAGACGAAGCACATAGACATCAAATACCATTTCCTCAAGGATCACGTTGAAAAGGGTAACATCGTTCTTTTAAAAGTCCATATTGATTATCAATTAGCTGATATCTTGACAAAACCCTTGGATATCAAAAGATTTGAATTCCTTAGAGGAGAACTAGGCATGATTGATATTCGTTAATATTTTGTGCTAACTTTGCTATCTGTGTAAGCTATCAACTAGATCAGGTGGTTTCTCTCGTTTACCGTTGCTTGCAAGTGCTCATTTACCGGTGTTCCTTACCGGTAAGGCTTGACACCCCTAACCGGTCATCTAACCGATACATTTGATCGGTAAGTGGTGTCTCTAACCGATGGTCCTTAATCGGTGTAATTTCTCTCTTACCGGTCAATACTCCTGACCGATCAGTCACCTTACCGTTCTCTTACTTACCGACGAACTGCGGTCGGATCGAATTTGTCAATCCATTTTTAACCGGCACGTTTGTCATCATAACCCTACTGTCACATCAATCTAATCATCCGTATGAACCTGACAACCATCTTACCTGTTCCCTATGCTTCCTTACAAGATATGGATAAATTTTTGAATAATTGATCAAAAAGGTAATCTCTGTATCATTCCTATTTATCGAAAAGGTTATCTTTTTGTTCTGTATTATATTTTGATTTAACTGTTGCACACACGTTCCTATTTTCATGACACATCTTTAATTTCGTGAATTAAAACTGTCAAATTATGTGCATGTCAGTTAAAAACTTTTGAGCTACTTTTGTTTTAACCAACACACCCCTTCATCTTCCCGCTCTTTCATCCCTTATAAAAGGATTTCAAAATCATTTTTCAAAACTTCTGGATTTTCTCTCTCTCTCTCTCTTGAACAATAGCAATCGGCAACATATTCTCAAACTTCATCTTCTCCATCTGTGTTTCTTCATCTCCTTAAGATCTCTGGTATACCTATTTTTCTTACACTTCGAAAATCATTTAGCAACTCTCCAACTTAACTGCAAAGAACTCTTTGATTCTAACTTATATTGTTTGTTGTTTATTTGATTCACAGATGGCTCCCGTTATTAAGAAAGACATTTATGGAGGTTACATTCTCTCCAGTTTCTTCGACTCCGATGAAGTCCGTGCTCTTGAAGCCCTATTCATTGCCGCCGGAGTTATTCCATTCGTGATGCCTGAAGGGAATGAAGATATTTATTATGAGATGGTGAATGAGTTGTTCGAAAATGGGGTTTTGGATGAGAATGAGAACATAATTTCTACTGCTGCCGGTGTTCCCATCACTTTTAGCCCAGACACTATTGCTGCTGCCTTCCCAAATCTCTCTTCCACCGGTTCATCTTCAATCTCTATGAATGATATGATTGCAGCCTAGACAAAGGTTCGTGGAACTGACCCTTTCGTAACCGGTGAGGCGAACAAGAAGTCTGAGTTTGATGCTGTATACTATGCTCTTGCCGAAGTCGCTGACCGATGCTTCATTTGCCGGTCAGGCTCCCATCACTGTATCACCATGATACAATGGGAAGCCATAGCTGCAATTATTATTGGTGGAGAATTCAATTGGTGTTCTTTTCTTTACCGGATAGTCCTTATTGCTTTTAAAAAGTATCAGAAGGAGAGAACTTCCTCCAAGCCTAACAAAGCCAAACCATGTCACTACTTGATGATTAGCCGTGCTCTCAGATCTATTCCAGCTGTTCTTCAAGCCTCTGAAAATCAGCCCAAGTATCCACAATCTTTCTACAAAGCCTTTGACAAGTTTGACATGGTCAGAATGATCAAAGAATCCACCGGTAAGCCAACCGGTAAGTCATCCGAGCCATCCACCGGTAAGTCAACCGGTAATTCTGCTGAAGCATCAACTAGTAAGCCAGTCGGTAAACCAACCGACAAGCCAGCTCAAAAGAAGAAGAAACTCTCTAGCCGGCCAAAGGTAATTCAGCATACTGGTGCTCCTCCTGCTCCAAAACCTACCTTACCGATCAAGAGAAAATTACTTGATGAATCTGATGATGATGATAATCAACCCATTGCTACTATCCTCTCACCTAACCGACAGAAAGCTACTGCCAGAAAATCTGCTCCTCCACCCTCCAAAAGATCCAAGCCAATTCAAAAATCCTCCCAACAAATAGCCAGAGAGAATGCTGAAAGAAAGAGAAGAATTGAGACTGACTTGGGCACATTCATTCCTTTCATTCCCAAAAGACTCTTTGACCACAATTTCCTTACCGACAAAATTCCTTTCTCCGGTCAGTCATCATCTAGACCGGTAAGCCGTTGCCATCCTATCAGAAACCTCACTTTCCATATCTACCATTACAACCCTTGGCTAGTCAATCCCTCTTTTGTTCCTTCTCCAACTTGGGTGTATCCTATTGATCACTTACCTCCCTTCCTTCGAAGATTCTTACAATTTCATGAGACCCATAAAGATTCAGTTCCAGTTGGTGATATATCTGATTATGTTGATTTTGATAACATACATGAGGAAAATGGTCTATACTACACCAAGCCTTGCCTGTTGAGTGAATATGATATCTCCTTATCCAGAGATAGTCTTCTCAAGATATACAACAGGTATTTCGAGTTGTTGCCTCCAATGTGGAATGCCATTTACTTGGCCCAGGATAGACTCAGGCAAGATATGATGGTACAGGCTGTCTGGATTAATTTTGTCATGCTCTACAATGCTCAAGAAACTCTTAAGGAATCTGATCCTTATCAGCTTGGGAATATGTGCTGCCTGAAGATGATCTTCCTTCATTTGATCCTGAAGTTGTCAACTTGGGTCCTCGTAGATTCCAATTCATCAAAAATGTGATGGATGTGGTGCAAAATTTGGTGGATTTGAATAGAGATTTTCAGAGTATGGGTGATATCTCTTTATCTGACTTCTTCACTTCAATTCAGTCCAGAAAGAATAAATGGGCTACTATACCTGATGAAGAGATTGAAGAGATGTTCAAGGACATGAGTGGATCTGAAAATCAAGCAAAGGATGATAAGGAAGATAAGTCAGCCTCCAGTTCCAGCTCTTCTAGTGACTCCAGTGAGTCAGATGCTGATGATGACCAATCTGGTGCTGTGGTTGATCGGTCAGAGAAGATTGCAGCTGACTTCACTACTCCCTTACCGATGCAAACGGTTAGACATGTGGGAGGAGGTATTTCTGAGACCTCACCAGTTACTGTTATAGCTGCAGGAGGAGGAGAAAGTTCAAGTCTAAATATCTTACCGGTTACTCAACCGATGCCTCTTACCGGTGAGCTAGTCCAACCGGTTAGAGATGATTTGCCGGCTAGTGAAGCCCTTCCCTTACCGGTAGCCAGCCCCTCACCGTTGCATCTACTGAACCGGCCAAGGAAAGTAACATTGATGATATTCAGTTACAACAAGCTTTGGCAGCTAGCCTATTCCAAGAAGGTCTGGAAAAGCAAAAGGAAAAGCAAAGGACATTAATTGAAGATTTGGCCACTCAGAAAGCCATTCATGCCTCTCTGCAACCGGTTAGTCAATCGGTTAGTCAAGCCATTCCTCCATCCTCTTCCAAAGTCAATTCACCAGTTCAGGAGGAGGATATTGATCCAGTGTTTGATGAAGACTCCCTCTCAGATTTCTATGAAGAAGATGAAGATGTTGATTTTGATGAAAATGATCCTGCAATTCCTCCAGTCTATTCTGATCCTGGCCTTCGCCAAAAGGATTTGATGTCCACCTTGAACTACTATACTTCTAAAGCCTCTATCCCTCGATCTGCTGATGGGATTCCCTTGTTTGATGTTCATGAGAAAGTTTTCAGCAAGGCAGAAACTTTGCCTACTCCAATGCCTCCATCCATTGCTGATAAGCTTCAGAAGCAACGGAGAGCTGATAGATGGGCAACTTTTATTGATGTGGTGGAAGATATGAAGGTTGGTGCTGCTCCAGAAGATACTCCTCCAAGGTACACAAAGACCTATGGACCCGGTGAGACAAGTTACCGGCATCAGAAAATAAAAGTTCTTAAGCTCAAGAACCGGCCAGATCCTCCCAAAGGCAAGGAAATCATGCCTGGAAAGGATGAACAACAGTTGCTTACCGGTTTCCCCTCTCTAAAACCAAATAAAAAATACCCATCCACTCTTCAGCAACACAATCGTAACATAAGAATTCATGGCCAAATTGCTACCATTGCCCCTAGACCGGTTGAAAGCACCTTGTCAACTGATAATCTTTTTCTAAGGTATCTCTCAATTAATGGCCGTATAACTCAAATTTTGGAAATGAGGATCCTTAGTTGGTCGTATGAGGTAACCAAAATGGTTGGCTTGATGCCAAATGTTACTAGGCTTTCAATCTTGAGAAATGGCCAGCCTCAACCATGGAGTAACATTAGAGAAGCATCTTTACTTTTGCTTGCCCTCAGAGTAATTCCACTTCTCCGGTTAAGGCCAACTGCCTTACCGATGGCTCCTATTGCAGCTGAGTTACTGGAGCTCTCATTTGCTGAGATGATGAGCCTAGAGCCAAATGAATTCATTGCTCCTCCAGGTACTCCTCCTGGTTCACCTTCTGAGTTTGTGGATGAATAAATTGAGATATCTCCTACCGGTAATGTATCTAGGACCGGTCACTCTCCAGTACTCCTGCTTACCGATTCATATACCAATCCTCCAACCGGTTCTACTACCTCTCTTACCGATCCCTCAGCTCCTCTTACTCATAGACCTCTTACCGATTCGGTCACTCCATTTACTGATGCTCCCTTACCGGCCTCTCAACTGGTTTCTCAGCCTACTCCTTCACCGGCTCCTTCAACCGATGATCTGAATAGACCAATTATTGCTCAAGACCTGGTTGAACTTCATGAAGCCTTGCTCCAAAGTTTTGTTGAAGTAAACTCCGAATTGGCAAAGTCCTTTGTTAAGTCCAATCAGGAGGAGGATGATAGAAGATTTGCGCAGTTACAAACTCGTATTGCTATGTCTCTTGGCAATTTTATGGCAGAAATAAATGCCAGAGATGCTAACATCAGAAACCTCTTACTCCAACTTGATGAGGCTCATTATACCAACAAAGCTCTCTGTGAACAACAGATATCTGGTCAAGCTATTGTGGACCGGTCAATTGATGAGCTCAAACGGTCAGCTGAAGCCCTTAGCAGTTGCCAGCAGAGGAATCATGAACTAGATATGGAGTTGGCTAAAGTAAAAGCCAAAAATGAGGTGCTTATGAAGGTTAGAGAAGAAAGGAAGAAAAGAAAAAGAGATGAGAAAGAGAAGAAGAAGGAGAAGAGATCATCCAAGAAAGCCAAATCCTCTGACCCTGTGACTTTGGCTACTCCCTCCTCAGTTGCTGCTCCCTCTCCAGAAAAAGACTCAACAAATCCTCCAGCTGATCCTTCAGCCGATGCAACTTGAGAATGTAATCGATGAAATATTGTCTTCCTTTATCTCAGTCACCGGTCTACAACCTAATGAGAATCTCTTATCCTTAAACTTTGTGTTTTGTTAAATTCCTTTGTTTTTAATCATTTTGAATGTTCCAAATGCTTCTAACCGTTTCATTTTGCAGGTCTCGTTCAAAATCTTTTCAAAGTTTTATTTTGAAGTTTCCTTTAAGCTTTAACTTTGTTTGTAAGCTTACTTAGGTAGCATCAAGTTGTCATTTGACTTAGAGAATGATATGCCTAATAGAAAAATTCCTTATCATTCTTTACTGAGTTAAAAAGATGCTAGCCTAGGATGATTGGACTTAAGCAATTAGGAGGAGATTATTAGTCAAATATATGTTTAGATTTAGAATTGCTTAATCCCAATCATAACAAGCATTATTGTGGACCCCTAATTTAATTAGATCAAATAGAATTTTTCTATGTATGTTAGGTTCCCTTAGTGCATGTGCCAGTGTTTTTCTTATGTAATTTTCTCAAGATTTGAAGACTTGAAGACCTGAGAATTTCCATCAGATTGTGAGTTACTCGTTGAAGCTGTCTTACCGGTTAACCTCTCTGACCGGTATTCATGCCTAACCGGCCATCTTACCTAGCCGATATCTCCCTTGCCGGTTAAAGCTTACTCATAAAGCTTCCTCCAGTTAGCAGCTTGCCGATGCATTAATTGTTCCCAACTACCCAGCCATCAACTTAAGCTAAAGTTGGTAAAGCAAGCATCCTGACATGACATCTCTGCAACAAATCAGTACCTTCTTGAAGAATGTCAAGTAACCAGTACTCACAGCGCCCCAACTAATCCATGGAAATCCTCTCTATCCAATCTCAGGCATTTAATGCAAGGATCTTCTCATTTAATGCCTGCCAGTTCAAGTCATCATTTCAACCTCTTCAAAGACAACAACTCCTTTTCAAAGTTCACTATAAATAGTTTCCCCGGAGCATTGAAGAAGGTTGGTGCATTTATGATCCTTGAGAGTGAGCTGCTCTGAACTACCAACCTGCAAATCCCCTAGTTCAAAGCATTCAAAGCAAGTCCCCTCTTTCACTAGACATCTCTGTAGGACTTAAACACTGAGCACCTCAATCAATACTGTAGTGTTCCCATATTAGATTACTTATGGAACACATTGATTGATTCACACACAACACCCTAGAGAAATTAGCTCAACTTGTGAGCACATCTCTAGAAAACACCTGGTCTTTATTGTAGCACGATCCGTTAGTGGTCACCTTTATTTTGGCAGCCTTCAATCATTGGCTTGCAACTTGTAATAGGTAGGATCTATTAATACAATAGTGCACTTTCACAAATCCAAGTTCTGACCAAACTTGGTAGAGGACGTAGCAGTTAGTTAACACTGTGAACCTCTTCAAACAATGTGTCATTTACTTGTGAGTTTGTTTATTTCTTGTTGTGTAGTAGTAACTGGTTGATAATCTCTCAACTGGTCACTACCTATTGACTCAACTTACTGCTTAACTTGTTTGCCTTACTGGAAGATAAAATTTGTCCTAGTTATTGTTGCATGAGAATTTGACTTACTGGCTTTTAAACTTTATCTTACCGGTTTTACACATAGCTAACCGAAATCTCCACTGTGCAAAATAACTCCACCGGTTAGTAAGTGTGTTGCCCTCAATCATTTTCAAAGACTAAGAGTTTTCACCAAAAAGTTTTAAACAGGCTATTCACCCCCCCCCTCTAGCCTGATTTCTACCATTTGGGACCTAACATTAGTCTTTTATATGGGATATTGGTCTATTTAATGTGATTAAAGTAGATTGGTAAATTATCAAAATTGAAATCAAATTGTTTGTTTAGGATTTGATGTTCATTTTAATATGATTAACATGATTATTTGAATCCATATATTTTGAGAATGGAATAATTATGTAGTTAATAATCGTTATTTATTACATGATTATTGGTAGGATCCTAAAGTAGGATTTTTGTGAAAATCCCATGTTCATGTGATGTACACATAAGTTTCATATGCAATCATGCGATGTTTGTTATGTGTAAAACCTTCTAAATATTTAAGTCTTATGTCATTCCTTGATTAGAACACTTGTGAAATTTTAGGGTATTTTGATGTAGTTTTGACTCAGTTAGGTGCATCATTATATCTTAATTTGTGAGCAAGATGAGATAATGGTTGATGTAGTTTTGACTCAGTTAGGTGCATCGTTCCATGTCTCATACATTTGAAAAAGGTTTTGACTTAATTGGTGCTTTCAAATGAGATTTGACCCAAGGCATAGATGAGATTTAAAACATGTTTTTGACATATGATGTCTAAGAAAATCTCATAAAAGATCTAAGAGTCATATAGTGATATGATTGATGTTATCTACCTAAATAGCTTGATTTCGGGCATTGACTCAGTTAAACCAAAATCAAGTGAAATATGGATCTTAGCCCACTATAATTATATGATATATGCTTGTATTAGAAGGTGTATAATTTAGTGGGAGTATTTGTGAAATACATTATTTGTCTCTTAGATGGTAAAATGCATTGATACTTAGGCTCCGTTTGTTTCGCCGTAAAACATTTTTCGGAAAACGTTTTTCGAAAAATAACTCGTTTTACGCCGTTTGGTTAGCCCCCGGAAAATGTTTTCCGGAAAATAACTCGTTTTCCGCTGTTTGGTTGTCCTAAGTAAAACGTTTTCCGGAAAACATTTTAAGCCCTTTCTAAGTAAAACGACTTACTGACCTTGTCCTAAGTAAAATATTTTCCGAAAAATGGTGGCCTTAATGTACAACTCATATTACGCCCGGTACAACATAATAATAATAATTAAAAAAAAAATTTAACTGCCCCCCACCCACCCCCCCCCAAATTTTTTTTTCTGTAAACCGCCCCACCCACCCCCTACCTACCCCACCCCACCCCATCCCCCCCCCAAAAAAAATTTATTTTTTTTTGTAACCGCCCCGCCCCACCCACCCCTGCCTACCCCACCCCCCCCCCACCCACCCCCTGTAGGGTTTCGAGGGTCCATGCGCAGCGGAATAAGCAATAACTCGAAAAAACCCCAAGCCCTAGAATCCGTTCTAGATGAATAATTAAGAGAGATGAAATAGAATTACCAACCTTGAATGCTTTTGCCTTTGATAAACTTGACCCAACTCCAGATTGAATGATCTTGTTAATCCTTGATGAACGAACGGGAATCACGAACCAAAGATCTTGATGAACGAAGATCCTCTATGTTTATCCACGCGCGGAACGAACCCTAGAACTCTTCTAGGAGGATTGCTAGATCCAATTGATTGAAACACCTTTCAATCAATGAAGAACAATGGATTTGGTGGTGTTTGATTCTCAATTCACAATTGAAATCTCCCACTCTAAGTGTTTCTCTCAAGCCAAAACGTTCTAATGACGGCTAGGGCAACCAGGGGTAAGTATTTATACGTTATAAAACTTTTCCCCTCGCGAAAACCCTAGTTTTAAGTCAATTCCGTCGATCCAGTGCCCGGGGACGAGTCGTCCCCTGTGGGACGAGTCGTCCCACGACACCCGGCTTCTGACCGGCTTCCCCTTAAGGGGAATAGTTGGTTACGGCACTGGGACGAGTCGTCCCCTGAGAACAAAAACTCCATATTCTTCATTTTTGACAATTCGTTCGATGCGTGTGACCCCATAGGACCATACTATGTTGGCAATGAGTCCGATCACATCGATCCTCATAAGACATGAGCGGACTCTAGCAAGCCATCATGCCTACCCAAATAGTATAATATCAAGTTCGATTTTCCTACATAGAACATATCACAATCCCATTGTCACACGATGTTATATTGAACATGAGTCATGGTCCACGTCAACTCATATTGTTCAATGCTTTCTCGTTACCAAGTAAATTGATTAATCGAATGACATTAATCACATTAATTCATTCGGGCATGGCCATGCACTACATCAATCTTACTTACGAGTGGCCTAGCAAACATCTCTCTTTACGAGGGACAATTTCCATCTTGACTTATCATTCTTCCCAACAAGAATCATACCACGCCAATGATAGCCCTTATTGTTATCCTAAGTTAAAGACAACGTTAAACTATATCCAAACATGATATTCATCGAGCGGAAGACGATGATAATCTCAGTCAAAGGATATCAATGATATGACTATATGAGATCTAATTATGACATTTGACCATGACATAGATCTCATAATGGGTCAAGTCCAAGACCTTGTTCTCTAACAAGTACCCATGAATCTAATGTGCATCTACATGCATATAATCATCACATGATTATCCATTAGACTTCATACTAGTGCTTCATAAGTACTAGGGACACGATTATTATAATAAAACATGCAAACATATATAACAATCAAAGAAACAATCTCATATATAAATGAACAATGACATTACATAAAGGTCTATCTCTATAGGCCTAGGGCACTAACACCTACAGCCTCCCACTTGCACTAGGCCCAATCATTCATGTATCTTATACCCATGGACCTAACATGACTCATTCATGTTTAGCTTGTGGCAAAGGCTTGGTGAGAGGGTCCGAAATATTGTCATCCGTTGGTACCTTTTGCATATCTTAACGTCTTCCCTTTCACGCATTTCTCGAATGAGGTGGAAACGTCTCAAAATGTGTTTGGATCGTTGATGTGACCTTGGTTCTTTTGCTTGCACAAATGACACCACAATTGTCACAACAAAGCTCCACCGGATTAGTGATACTTGGAACAATTCCAAAACACTAATGAACTTTTGATCCAAACCTTTTCTAGCTACATCATATGTTGCTAAAATTAAGCCTTAGAAGTAGAATCGGCTACGATTTTCGTTGGAACTCTTCCAATAAAATCGCACCTCCAATAAGCATAAACACAAATCCTAATTGCGATTTTAATTAACTTTGTCAGTTTGGAAGTTAGCATCCGTGTAACCTTTACAACAAGATTAACTTCCAACCTTTCAAATACCAAGAACGTATCCTTAGTTCTTCTTAAGTACTTTAAGGATCGTCTTGACTGCCATCTAATGGTTCTCACCAGGATCAGATTGGTATCGACTCATCATGCTCAAAGCATATGAGACGTCGGGTCTAGTACAAATCATGGCATACATGACAGATCCAAATGCCGGAGCATATGGAACTTCATTCATTCTCTTTTGCTCATCAGTTGTCATGGGACACTGAGTCTCGCTAAGAGTAATACCATGACCCATTGACAAGTTACCTTTCTTAAAATCATCTAAGAACCT
The DNA here is from genome assembly GCA_022495995.1 of Adenophora triphylla var. japonica. Lineage (NCBI taxonomy): Eukaryota > Viridiplantae > Streptophyta > Magnoliopsida > Asterales > Campanulaceae > Adenophora > Adenophora triphylla. The sequence goes on from JAFEMH010000913.1 coordinate 87,823, forward strand.
TGTCAATGTGAGTATTTTGACTCAAACCAACTTATCCTTTTAGATCTATCTTTATAGATCTTGATACCAAGGATGTAAGCGGCTTCACCCATATCTTTCATTGAGAAACCTTTCCTTGACCAAGACTTGACAGTCTTAAGTGTCGGAACTTTGTTTTCAATGAGTAAGATATCATTGTCATATAACAATAGAAATAATACTACGCTCCCACTGAATTTCATGTATACACAAAGTTCATCTTCGTACTTGATGATGTCAAACTCTTTGACCGATTCATCAAAATGAAGATTCCAACCCCTCGAAGCTTGCTTCAACCCATCTTATGGATCTTTGCAACATGCATACTTTATTAGAATTTCTTGGATCGACAAACCCTTCAGCCGTATCTGTATACATCCTCAAGTAGGTTTCCGTTAAGAAACGCTGTTTTGACATCCATTTGTCATATCTCATATTCACAATATGCGATAATGGCAATTGAAACTCTAATAGACTTCGGCATTGTAACGGGCAAAAAGGTTTCAACATAGTCAACACTATGAATTTTCCTAAATCCCTTTGCTACAATCCTTAGTCATGAAAGTATACACCTTCCATCCATGTCGGTTTTCTTCTTGAAAACCCATTTACACCCTTATGGTTTTTACACCTTCAGGTGGACCAATCAAGTTCAAAACTTGATCATCAAACATGGATTACAATTCGGATTCCATGGTTCATAACCATTTATCCGAATTAGGAGTGGACATCGTCTCTAGATAGGAAATAGGTCCGTCATTCTCAATGACTCCCACTTGATTACTTTCCGATATGAGAAATCCATATCTCTCGTGTTCGATCGTATCCTATCGATCTGCGAAGAACTTGTGTATCTTGAACCGGTTCCACAACTCCTTGTGAACTTGGTTCCGTCTCTACTCTTGGTTCCACGTTATTTTCAGGTTCTTGAACTCTTCAAGATCAATTTTACTCCCACTAGATCCTTTATTGAGAAACTGTTTCTCAAGAAACGAATCATATAGAGCAACAAACAATTTGTTCTCATTGCGGTTGTAAAACTAATATCTGAAATTAACCCTGTCAGATTTGGTGCTAACTTATGAGAGACAAGTCTCTTTACATAAGATTCGCAACCCCAAATCTTTATGAAAGACATTCTTTCATTCCACATCTCATGTGGGGACTTAGGAATCAATTTAGTAGGGACACAATTCAGTGTAACCGCATTATTTCTAATGCATATCCTCAAAAGAAAATAGGAAAGTCAACTTGACACATCATCGAACGAACCATGTCATACAAGGTTCAATTCCTCCTCTCAAACACACCATACAATGTGGTGTTCCGGGTGGAGTCAACTCTGAAACGATTTCACAGTTTTGAGATGATTGTCAACCTCTTGGCTCAAATATTCATTACCTCGATCTAATCGAAGTACTTTAATAGTTTTGCCATGATTGGTTTTTGTACTTCATCTTGAAATATTCGAAATATCTCAAACGATTCACCTTTGGACTTCATCAGATAGACATAGTCATATCTAGATAAGTAACCGGTGAATGTGATGAAATACCGAATTCCTCCCCTAGCAATGCTACTTAATAGTCCATATACATCTCATGTATAAGGGCCAATAAGCCACTACCCTCCCACTACTCTTAGTGTAGGGTGGTTTGGTCATTTTACCAAATAAACGAGATTCTCATACCTCAAATGATTCATAATCATATGAGTCTAAATGTCCATGTTAATGGAGTTTAGATTATACGTTTCTCATTTATATGACCAAGCCGGCAATGCCATGTGAACGTGTTGTTCACATCATTCGGTTTAGATTTCACACTTATATTATAGATATCTTCAATATTATTTTGTATCTTAACATCAAGGATATGAAGACCATTTAATGACATATGCATTACAATAATGCATATCATTAAATAATTATAAGGCTTCTTATTTTCAATAAGAGAATTATATCTTTCATCATCCTCATAAGAAACAAAATGATACTCCTACTCAAATTAGGAACGTAGTCACACTTGTTCAAAACAAGTACTAGTCCACAAGGTAAAGTGACTTCATAAGTCCCTACGGCTAATGCAGCAACTCTTGCTTCATTACTACGCATAGGTTTAATTCACCTTCTTTGAGTAGCTTTCTATTCTTTATTTCTTGCACATTTAAACAAATGTGGGATCTATATCCGGTATCATATACCCAAGAACAAGAAGTCGAAAGGAAAATATCTATCATATAAATATTTGAAGTAGTAGCAATCAAATTGCCCTTCTTCACCTTTTAGGTCTTCCTTATTAGCCTTGCAACTTTGCTTCTAATGACAATCTCATTGCAATGTAGCAAACTGCATCCTTTTGAGACACTTTGGGTTTAGCCTCTTCGGCTTTGGCAACTTTTGCCCTAGGTTTAGCAACCTTTGCTTTACCCTCTTGCCTTCCCTTTTGAACCCCTTTCTTGTGTTAACCATTAACACACTTGCGGATTGCTCCTTTTGCATCTCATGCATTAAAAGCCTTCACCACAACATATATCTTTTGTCTAGCTTGCACTTGGAACATTTCCTTTTGTGCGTTGTGCTAGAACAAAAGCAATTTCCACGTGTTCAAGGTTCTTCTTAAGAGCCTTTAAACATGGTGGCAAGTATAGGGCAAACAACATCATAGGAATCATCTAAATGTTTCTTATGTTGCTCCTTACCTTTCCTTTGCAACGTTTGCAGTGGGTTCAAGAGAATAGATTCGTCAAGAACGCATACAATTTTGCTTAAGAACTCTTCTTGAGCATCCGATCAAATCGTAATAACTTGTACCGTTCTTTTCGAACTTGTCCTTCATCAGGACGAATCGCAATAATAAGGATTAATTATAGTTTAATGCTATTTCTACAACAAAATATGCAACACATATGAACACATATAAGTACCGATTTCATTTAAGAGATTAAATAACGTATTTCATAAATACTCCCACTAAATTATATAACCTTCTTATGCAAATATGCATAATATAATTTAATAGGCTAAGACCCAACTTTAATTTAATTTCAAGTCGGCTATGGCACGATCGCTCAAAATTAAACTAAAAAGGTAGATAACATTTATCAATCATATCTATATATGACTCTTAGATCATTATGAGATTATAGACATCATATGTCACATGTTTCAATCTCATCTTATGCCTTAGGCCCAAAACCGTTTTGATAGCCTAATTGAGTTCAACCATGTTAAACGTATAGCAACCACTATTTGCTCATCTTGATCATACAAAGATAGAATTAATGCACCTCGCTATGGCGAGCCCACATAAAACTACCCGTGTACTCACAAGTGTTTAAACATGGGTGGCATAAAACAAACTCAAATTACAAAGAAGGTTCAATTTTTCATGCTTATCAATTACATCCCAAGGTTGATTCATGAAAACTATATGAACATAATTATGAACATGGAATGATGCAACACATATTACATTTGATCGAATTACTAGTACGTGGCACGTATCCAAAGTTATCCCACACTTCCCGAAGTGCCTCGTGGGAAGGTCTTGGCTTCCACCAATATACTTAGTAATACATCACAAATATCCAAGATTAATCACATTAATCATATCAATGAAATTGACATCCCATAATCTAGATTAATCATATTAATCATGTATATTACAGTTTCATAATCATGGTATATCTATATATACTATTACTTCTCAAGTAAAACTCATACAATTTCATATTCTAGATCATGCACATCATGAAAATTCATATAATCATATTACATAATTATCATGATTATCTAACTAAGCATCATGAACGGGGCTCTGATACCACTGTAGGGTTTCGAGGGTCCATGCGCAGCGGAATAAGCAATAACTCGAAAAAACCCCAAGCCCTAGAATCCGTTCTAGATGAATAATTAAGAGAGATGAAATAGAATTACCAACCTTGAATGCTTTTGCCTTTGATAAACTTGACCCAACTCCAGATTGAATGATCTTGTTAATCCTTGATGAACGAACGGGAATCACGAACCAAAGATCTTGATGAACGAAGATCCTCTATGTTTATCCACGTTCGGAACGAACCCTAGAACTCTTCTAGGAGGATTGCTAGATCCAATTGATTGAAACACCTTTCAATCAATGAAGAACAATGGATTTGGTGGTGTTTCGATTCTCAATTCACAATTGAAATCTCCCACTCTAAGTGTTTCTCTCAAGCCAAAACGTTCTAATGACGGCTAGGGCAACCAGGGGTAAGTATTTATACGTTATAAAACTTTTCCCCTCGCGAAAACCCTAGTTTTAAGTCAATTCCGCGTCGCCCAGCGCCTGTGGGACGAGTCGCCCCCTGTGGACGAGTCGTCCCCGACACCCAGCCTTCGACCGGCTTCCCCTTAAGGGGAATAGTTGGTTCTGGCCCTGGGACGAGTCATCCCCGAGAACAAAAACTCCATATTCTTCATTTTTGACAATTCGTTACGATCGTGTGACCCCATAGGATCATACTATGTTGGCAATGAGTCCGATCACATCGATCCTCATAAGACATGAGCGGACTCTAGCAAGCCATCATGCCTACCCAAATAGTATAATATCAAGTTCGATTTTCCTACATAGAACATATCACAATCCCATTGTCACACGATGTTATATTGAACATGAGTCATGGTCCACGTCAACTCATATTGTTCAATGCTTTCTCGTTACCAAGTAAATTGATTAATCGAATGACATTAATCACATTAATTCATTCGGGCATGGCCATGCACTACATCAATCTTACTTACGAGTGGCCTAGCAAACATCTCTCTTTACGAGGACAATTTCCATCTTGACTTATCATTCTTCCCAACAAGAATCATACCACGCCAATGATAGCCCTTATTGTTATCCGGTTAAAGACAACGTTAAACTATATCAAACATGATATTCATCGAGCGGAAGACGATGATAATCTCAGGTCAAAGGATATCAATGATATGACTATATGAGATCTAATTATGACATTTGACCATGACATAGATCTCATAATGGGTCAAGTCCAGTACCTTGTTCTCTAACAAGTACCCATGAATCTAATGTGCATCTACATGCATATAATCATCACATGATTATCCATTAGACTTCATACTAGTGCTTCATAAGTACTAGGGACACAATTATTATAATAAAACATGCAAACATATATAACAATCAAAGAAACAATCTCATATATAAATGAACAATGGCATTACATAAATGTCTATCTCTATAGGCCTAGGACACTAACACCTACACCCCCCACCCCAAAAAAAAATTAATTTTTTGGCTTACTGCTTCCACCCACTCCCCATTTCCCCAATTTTTTTTTTATGTTTTTTTTGTAACCGCCTCACCCACCCCCACCCCAAAAAAAAATTAATAAAAAAATTTTTTTTTGGGGAGGTTGGGTGGGGGGTGGGAGGTGGGGTGGGGGGGGGTAGGCAGGGGGTGGGTGGGGCGGTTAAAAAAAAAAATTAAAAAAAAAAATTTTTTGGGGGGGAGGGTGGGTGGGGGGTGGGGTAGGCAGGGGGTGGGTGGGGCGGGGCGGTTACAAAAAAAAAAATTGGGAGGGGGGTGGGGGTGGGGTGGGGTAGGTAGGGAGTGGGTGGGTGGGGTGGTTACAAAAAATGATTAAAAAAATTTTTTTTAATAAAACATTTTACGCCATTTCGAAAAATATTTTTCTTACCAAACACCCGAAAACATTTTACACCCTTTCTCCGTAAAACATTTTACGCCTTACCTCCGTAAAACATTTTACAGCAAAACATTTTACAGGAAAACATTTTTCGGAAAACGTTTTCCGGTAAATGTTTTACGTCAAAACAAACTGAGCCTTATATGTGTTCATATTGTATGTATATCTTATTGTGGAAACAACATTAAACTATAATTAATCCTTGTTATTACGATTCGTCCTTATGAAGGACAAGTTCAAAAAGAACGGTACAGACTATTCTGATTGGATCAGAAGCTTAAAGAATTGTTCTTAGGCAAAATTGTACGCTCTTGACGAACCCCTTCCTGTTGAACCCGCTGCAAATGTTGCAAAGGGCAAATAAGGAACAACATTAGAAACATGAAGATGATTCTAACGATGTTGCTTGCCTTATACTTGCCACCATGTTTAAAAGGCTCTTATGAAGAACTTTGAACACATGGAAACTGCTTTTGTTCTAGCACAATGCACAAAGGAAATGTTCCAAGTGCAAGCTAGGCAAGAGAGATAAGTTGTGTTAATGGTTAACACAAGAAAGGGGTTTAAAAGGAAACACAGAAGGTAAAGCAAAGGTTGCTAGACCTAAGACAAAAGTTGCCAAAGCCGAATAGGCTAAACCCAAAGTGTCTCAAAAGGATGCATTTTGCTACCATAGCAATAAGATTGATCATTGAAAGCAAAGTTGCAAGGCTTATAAGAAAGGCCTAAAAGTGAAGGAGGGCAATATGATTGCTACTACTTCAAGTATCTATATGATAGATATTTTCCTTTCTACTTCTTGTTCTTAGGTATATGATATCGGATATGGATCTCACATTTGTTTAAATGTGCAAGGAATAAAGAATAGAAAGCTACTCAAAGAAGGTGAATTAAACATATGTGTGGGAATGGAGCAAGAGTTGCTGCATTAGCCATAGGGACTTATGAAGTCACTTTACCTAGTGGACTAGTACTTGTTATGAACAAGTACTACTACATTCCGAATTTGAGTAGGAGTATTATTTCTGTTTCTTATGTGGATGATGAAGGATATAATTTTCTTATTGAGAATAAGAAGTTTTATATTTATTTAATGACATGCCTTATTGTATTGCATATGTCATTTAATGATCTTCATATCCTTGATGTTAAGAAACAAAATAATATTGAAAATATCTATAATATAAGTGAGAAATCTAAACCGAATGATGTGAACAACGCATTCATATGGCATTGCCAGCTTGGTCATATAAATGAGAAACGTATATCTAAACTCCATTAACATGGACTTTTAGACTCATATGATTATGAATCATTTGAGGTATGTAAGTCTTATTTATTAGATAAAATGACTAAACCACCCTTTACTAAGAGTAGTGAACGGGCTAGTGACTTATTGGCCATTGTACATGAGATGTATATGGACCATTAAGCAGGATTGCTAGGGGAAGATTTCGATATTTCATTACATTTACTAATGACTTATCTAGATATGACTATGTATATCTGATGAAGTCCAAAAGTGAATCATTTGAGATATTTAGAATATTTCAAAATGAAGTACAAACAAATTTGGCAAAAACTATTAAGCACTTCGATTAGATCGAGGTGATGAATATTTGAGCCAACAGTATGACAATCATCTCAAAACTGTGAAATTGTTTCAGAGTTGACTCCACGCGGAACACCACTATGAATGGTGTGTCTGAAAGGAGGAATTGAACCTTGTTAGACATGGTTCGTTTGATGATGAGTCAAAGTTGACCTTCCTATTTCCTTTTAAGGATATGCATTAGAGAGTGCTGTGTTCACACTGAACAGAGTCCCTACTAAATCGGTTCCTAAGACCCCACATGAGATGTGGTATGAAAGAAAACTTAGTTTGTCTTTTATGAAGATTTGGGGTTGCAAAGCTTATGTGAAGAGACTTGTCTCTGATAAGTTAGCGGCCAAATCTGACAAGGTTATTTTCGGATATTAATTTTACAACCACAAAGAGAACAAAATGTTTGTTGTTCTGTATGGTTTGTTTCTTGAGAAATAGTTTCTCAATAAAGGATCTAGTGGGAGTAAAATTAATCTTGAAAAAATTAAAAAAACCCAAAAATAACATGGAACCAAGAGTAGAGACGGAACCAAGTTTACAAGGAGTTGTGGAACCGGTTCAAGATGCACAAGTCCATCTTAGATCGGATAGGTTACTATCCGAACTCGAGATATATTGATTTCTCGTATCGAAAGTAATAAAAGTGGAACTCATTGAGAATGACGATTATACTTCCTATCTTGAGGCGATGTCCACTCCTAATTCGGATAAATGGTTAGGAACCATGGAGTCCGAATTACAATCCATGTTTGATAATCAAGTTTGGAACTTGATTGAGCTACCTGAAGGTGTAAAAACTAAAGGGTGCAAGTAGGTCTTCAAGACCGACATGGATGGAAGGTGTATACTTTCAAGGCTAAGGTTTGTAGCAAAGGGATTTAGGCAAATTCATAGTATTGACTATGTTGAAACCTTTTCACCAGTTACAATGCCGAAGTCTATTAGAATTTCAAATTGCCATAACCACATATTGTGACTATGTGATATGACAAATGGATGTCAAACGGATTTCCTAAATGGAAAGATTCTTATGGATGTGTATAGTACACAACCTGAAGTTTTGTCAATCCAAGGAATTCTAATAAAGTATGCAAGTTGCAAAGATCCAATTTTGGGTTGAAGCAAGCTTTGAGGAATTGGAATCTTTATTTTGATGAATCGGTCAAAGAGTTTGACATCATCAAGTACGAAGATGAACCTTGTATATACATGAAATTCAGTGGGAGCGTAATATTATTCCTATTGTTTTATGACAATAATATCTCACTCATTGGAAAACGAAGTTCCGACACTTAAGACTGTCAAGTCTTGGTCAAGGAAAGGTTTCTCAATGAAAGATATGGGTGAAGCCGCTAACATCCTTGGCATCAAGATCTATAGAGATAGATATAAAAGGATAAATTAGTTTGAGTCAAAGTACTCACATTGACAAGGTTCTTAGAAGATTCTAAGAAAAGTAACTTGTCAATGGGTCATGGTGTTACTCTTAGCAATACTCGTTGTCTTATGATAACTAGTGAGCAAATATGCTCCGGCATTTGGATCTGTCATGTATGCCATGATTTGTACTAGACCCGACGTCACGTATGCTCTAAGCATGACGAGTCAATACCAATTTGATCCTGTTGAGAACCATTGGATGGCAGTTGAGACGATCCTTAAGTACTTAAGAAGAACTAAGGATACGTTCTTGGTATTTGAAAGGTTGGAAGTTAATCTTGTTGTAAGGGTTACACAGATGCTAGCCTCTAAACTGACAAAGTTAATTTAAAATCGCAATTAGGATTTGTGTTTATGCTTATTGGAGGTGCGGTTTTGTTGGAAGAGTTCCAAGCAGAAAATCGTAGCCGATTCTACAACAAAGGTCGAATTTTTAGCGACATCTGATGCAGCTAAAAGAGGCAGTTTGGATCAAAAGTTCATTTAGTATTTTGGAAATGTTCCAAGTATCACTAATCAATGGAACTTTGTTGTAACAATTATGGTGCCATTTGTACAAGCAATGAAACCAAGGTCACATCAGCAATCCAAATACATACTTAGACATTTTTTGAGAATTCATAAGAATGAGAAGACGTTAAGATATGCAAAGTATCAACCGATGATAACATTGGGGATCCACTTACAAAGACCCTCGCACAAGCAGAAGCATGATGGTCATGTTAGGTCCATGGGTATATGATACCTAGGAAATTGGGCCTAGTGCAAGTGGGAGATTGTTGGTGTTATGCCCTAGGCCGTTGATAATTATGACTGATCATCAATGCCATTATGTAATCGTCTTTATCATTTGGTATAGAGAAAGTTTATTTGGTTCATTATATGTTTACATGTTTATTATATTGAACTGCATCCCTAGTTATTATGAATAACTAGTATAAGTTGGTAATGGATAATCATGGAAATGATTATATGCATGTGATGCGCATTACACTTATGGATACTTTCTAGAGAACAAGTATTGGACATGACCTACCGATGAGATTTATGACATGGTCAATTGTCATATGTGTCATGATTAAATCTCATGACAGTAGTGTCATTGAATCCTTTGTACCTGAGATTATCACCGTCTTCCACATGATGAACGTCGTGTTTTGATGTAGTCTAACACTATCTTTAATAGGATAACAATAAGGGCTATGTTGGCACGATTGGATTCATGTAGGGAAGAATAATAAGTCAAGATGGGATTTGTCCCTCTCTGTGTGAGAGAGATGTTTGCTTGGGCCCCTCGATGAATAGTGTTGATGAAATGTATGGCCATACTCAAGTGATTTGATAGAGATCAAATGCATTTGGATTATCAACATATTCGGAATCGAGAAAGCATTGAACGGTATGAGTTGACATGGACCATGACTCATGTTCAATTGGACATCGTGGACAAAGGGATTGTGACATTTAATCTATCGGGAAAAGCAAGCTTTGATGTTATATTAATTGGGTAGATATAATGGTTTGCTAGAAACCACTTATGTCTTGTGAGGTCGATGTTTCGACTAACTACCAACATAAATATAATTCCTATTTGGGTCACACACAAAGAGCGAATTTGATTCTGGCTGAAAATTGGAAATTGGAGTTTTGGCTTGGTTTGTGGTGCAACATAGTTTGCCATTGGCATGACTCGTTGTGCGACATACTTTGCCTGGCACGACGCGTGACCAGGAGCACGACTCGTGGTCACGACTCGTGCCTTAAATCCGTACGACTGATCTTTCCATCAAGAATCATGGTACGACTTAATTTAGGCTTGGGCACGACTCGTGCTCTTGGGCACAACTCGTGCCAGCGTCCTGGTTTTGTCCGTACACGGTTTCCTTGGTGGAAAAGGTTTTGGTTTGGTCAAAGACTGTCCCTAATAGTTAGGGATTTATATTGTGATATAAATACAATCTTTTGGGGCAGCCAAAACATATTTTATTTTAGGGTTTATGAAACACTAAAATAGAGATCTAGATTATGAATCAAAGGTAAAAACACTCCAAGTAAATTCCATATTATTAGCCATTGATTATTGAAAGGTGTTTCAATAATCGGAAGGATCATCTAGCAATCAACCAAGAAGTGTTCTTGGTTCGTTCTCGTGTGGATCACCATTAGAGGGAGGTTACTTTATCTCCTAAAGATTGAAGACCTCCATTGTTGATTCATCACCAAGGTAGAACAAGGAAGAAGAAGATCCAAGTTTCATCAACGGTTCAAACATTCGAAGGTTGTTCATCGATTCAAATAAGATTTGAATCTAAGATCCGTTTTCGAAAGATCAACATAATCGCATTAAGGTATGTAAATTCTATTTCATGGTTTTAACTATTCATGTTAGACGGATTAATGGGCTAGGATTTTGCTTGTTATTTCTAAGTCTTCCGATGCGTTTGTAACCCCAAAACCCAACATCCGTCCCTACACACGATTTTTCACAAGGGTCCGTCCCTACACACAATTTTTCACAAGGGTCCATCCCTATACACAATTTTTCACATGGGTCCGTCCCTACACACATTTTCAACAAAAAGTCTGTCCCTACATGACAATTTTTCAACAAAGGGCCCGTCCCTACATGACACATTTTAAACAAAGACCGTACCAACACGACACACATTTCAAAAAGTCCATCACAAAACACGGCAAGCTTTCACAAAATACCGTACCAACACAACACACATTTTCAACAAAAAGTCCGTCCCTACACGACAATTTTCCAACAAAGTCCGTCACAAAACACGACACACATCACAAAAGGTCCGTCACAAAACACGACAAGTTTTCACAAAAGACCGTACTTACACAGCACACATTTACAAACACAAAAAGTCCGTCCCTACATGGTACATTCACACAAAGTCCGTTCCTACATGGCAATTTTCCAACAAAAAACCATGTACTCACAAAAATGCCACCAAGGTACAAGTCACCGAAGCATGCATTTCAAGGAGAGGCACTTTATTTTCACAAATAAGAGCTAAACTCCATATTTTTGGACAAAAATCACATACCCACGATACATACACATCCAATTTCGACAATTCAATATCAATTTCACAAATTGATCATGGCAACAACAAAAGCCCCAAATTGCAAGAACAAAAACCCTAGTTCTAGCATACATCATTTCAAACAAGAATCAAAGACAAAATTTGATTTCTTACCTCCACTTTTGCTTTCCCCCGCAACTTGTGAACCCCCGCATCCGGATACAACTCATCCGGATTGATTGTTAAAGGTGTGTAGGGAGAGGAGTTCCTTTGAAGATCCAACCTCCTCTCCATGGCCCCTCGGACTCTTTGATGACGCCCTAGCCTCAATCCTTCCGCCATGATAACAATCTAGCGATTTGGAAGGGTTTTCTCGGGAAAATTTGGCTCAAAATGGGATTTTCTCCTCCTTTTCTCTCTTCTCCATCGGCTGGAAATGGAGTTTTGGGTTGAAATGGCGTGATGCAAATTTGATTCTATTTAAAAACATCAGATTTGCATAAGAGTTCGTACGGACCACTTTGCAAGTGAATCCGCACGGACCACTTTGCAGCCCCAGGCAATTCCCTCTTTTGCCCTTACAAACTTTACCCTTGGCTGTCCAAAGGCCATTTCCAGCAAGATTCATGCAATTTGGTCCCTAAACCAACAAAACAAATCTCGGCTGTCGTACGTAAGCCCGAACCTTTTCACCGACCGTCATCGTATGTCCGGATCTCGCCAACTAAATGGCAAAAGAACAAATCTCGGTCGTCATCGTAAGTCCGAATCTCGCCAACTAAATGGCAAAAGAACAAATCCCGGTCGTCATCGTAAGACCGGATCTCGCCATCTAAATGGCAAAAGAACAAATCCCAGCCGTCATCGTAAATCCGGATCTCGCCAACTAAATAGCAAAAGAACAAATCCCGACCGTCATCGTAAGACCGGATCTCGCCAACTAAATGGCAAAAGAACAAATCCCGGCCATCATCGTAAGTCCGGATCTCGCCAACTAAATGGCAAAAGAACAAAACAAATCTCGGCCATCATACGTAAGCCTGAACCTTTTCATCAGCCGTCATACGTAAGCCCGAACCTTTTCATCGGGCGTCATACGTAAGACCAGATCTCGCCAACTAAATGGCAAAAAAAAAAATCTCGGTCGTCATCGTAAGTCTGGATCTCGCCAACTAAATGGCAAAAGAACAAATCTCGGCTGTCATCGTAAGTCCGGATCTCGCCAACTAAATGGCAAAATAACAAATCTCGATAGTCATCGTAAGTCTGAATCTCGCCAACTAAATGGCAAAAGAACAAATCCCGGCTGTCATCGTAAGTCTGAATCTCGCCAACTAAATGGCAAAAGAACAAATCTCGGGCGTCATCGTAAGACCGGATCTCTCCAACTAAATGGCAAAAGAACAAATCATGGACGTCATCGTAAGTCCGGATCTTGCCAACTAAATGGCAAAAGAAAAAATCCAGGCCATCATCATAAGTCTAGATCTCGCCAACTAAATGGCAAAAGAACAAATCCCGGCCGTCATCGTAAGTCCGGATCTCGCCAACTAAATGGCAAAAGAATAAATCCAGGACGTCGGATCTCGCCAACTAAATGGCAAAAGAACCTTTTCACCGGTCATCATCGTAAGTACAGATCTCGCCAACTAAATGGCAAAAGTAATCCCGGCCATCAATGTAAGCCCGAACCCCCTTTTCCCCCGGTGGACAAAAGTCAAACGACCATCAGTTGTGAATGTGGTGCCCAAATTTTGTGTTGGATTCACGCGAGTTTGAAGACATCCGAGTTATTTGAAAAACGGAGTCGCCACGCCATTTTGATTACCTCAAAACGTTGAAAAAAAGGTTTTATGGGTTCGGAGGTTAAGTTACCCCTTGGGAAGAACGTTTGGCGTTCACCCAAAGTGCCTTGCCGGAGCAAGTCTCCCAAGATTTCGTGCTTGCTTGCGTGCTTTCTTGTGTGCATGTGTTTGAAAATAAGGGGGGAAATGTCCCAAGTTGTCTTCCGGACGTACAAACCATTTATTGGTTGTCGCTCGGGATTCCTTGGAATTTTATGTATTTGGGATTATGATCCTGTCCTCATCTTATGACTTGTGATCATCGAATTTTAAACCTCGGGACCCTCGGGACTTGCGTGATCGAGATAATGACTCTCTTTTGGTCAAAGATGAGGTTCTTTAGGAAAGGAGGGTCCTTAGCCCATCAATCCTACGCTTTAAGACGGTCGAGCTCGTATAGAGGCTTCATACTCTTTCTTAAGCGATAATCGGAGATATAGGGTTCAAGGTATCCCTTTCTAAAGAAATATGGAACCTTTAATGGAAGGAACGATGTAAAGATAGGATCTTTTACACCGGTCCGTTCCAAGGTTGGGGGAAAGGGGGAAATGCATGATGAAAAATGACACTTTAATGAAAAGATGACATTTTTGGGTTGCAAATGATGCACTTAGTTTAAAGAAATAATCTTTATTGCAAATGATGCATAAAGATTTGATTTTTATGCAAATGATGCATTTTTGTTGAAGAAATTGGCATTCATTATGCAAATGATGCATAAAGATTGCATTTTGAAAAGCATATGATGCTAGTTTATGGTAAAGACATGGTCTTTAAAGCAAATGATGCTTGAACAAGGGGTTTTGAATGCAAAGGATGCATTTTTATTGAAAAGATTGGATTTTTATATGCAAATGATGCATAAAAATGACATTTTTATTTGAAAATGGGAGTTTTAGGTGCAAAGGATACACCTTTATGAAAAAAGACTACATTTTTATGACAAATGAGGTCTTAATGCATGCAAAAAGGGAAAGGGGGTGATAAATATGTGATCTTTAACTATGAATGCCAAGTCCCAAGCAAGATATATGAATGCAATGAGCAAGTATATCAATTAAAAGCAAGGTTAGGGCGTGCGAGGTTACAGTGCTTCCTTTGCTTCTTTGGTTGGAGCTAGGAGGAGAGATTGGTCTTGGATCTTCCAAGGAGGAGGGAGGGAGCTTCTTGGCCTTCTTCTTCACCTTCTTGAGCCTTCACCAATATTCTTCACGTCTTGGGAGTGGTGAGTGTATTGCTATGGATTGTGTGTATTGTTGTTGTTTTTGAAATGGGTAGAGGAGGGCTCTATTTATAGGCGATGCGGATAAGGCTAATGAAGCCGTGCGGCCGAGAGACCTTGGGCTAATGCAGCCGTGCGGGCTTATCCACAATGACTCAGCATTCTAGAACCATGCAAGGTGGCATTATTCTAGAACCTTCTTCTTAATTAACAAAAACGTGTTTTCTTGATTAGGAAGGCTCCCTTCAGCCCTAATTTTAATTTGGGACTGTTCCGAACATTTCCGGAACACTAGGAAGGTCAGGGGAATTACCGGAAACTTACCGAAATTGCCGGGAAATTTAACGGAAGGCATGAGCCAGATTTGGGTACTTACGAAGCCTCTCGGCAACGTCACTTGCAAGGCGAGTGGGGTTGTCGATAGAAAAGGATCCGATCGCGAATGCCGAGACGGATTGGATGACCGAGACGGTCGAGTGGTGAACCTTTTGGAAGGCTACCTACGTATCCGGAGGAATCAAGCCGGGCCGTAGTTCGGAATTAGGATCCGTTGGGGAAGAAGAAGAGAAAGCTGGTCTCTTCTTTGGGGAAAAAGAAGAGAAAATGACCTAGGAGGTCAAGCAATTGATCCTGCGGGGATATGCTAGGAGTGACCAAGGTGGTCGGATATACGAACTTCTATGAGGGGCTGCTTTATCAGCGAGGAGTGACAAAGAAACAGGGTGACCAAAGTGGTCGAATGGCTGGTCCTTTTATAAAAGGCTACCTACGTATCCCGGAGGAATCAAGCCTTGATCGTAGTTCAAGCATCACTAGATAGTTAGGAACGATGTCTAGGATTCTTGAGATTTTGACAATTAATGGAGGAGTTTGTCACTGATTGAAACTAGAGCTTATGTCACTATCGAGTGGATAGAGGTAGCTAGAGTTTGGTGAACTTGAGCATACGTCTCAATCTCTTTCGAATCAGAGATATGGGTTGCCAAAGTTTGAATGATTTAAGCATACGTCACTATTCGGGATAGAGGTAGCTTAAGTTGAGAGAAACTTAAGCGTACGTCGCTATTCTGGATAGAGGTAGCTTAAGTTGAGAGAAACTTAAGCGTACGTCACTATTCTGGATAGAGGTAGCTTAAGTTGATAGAAACTTAGCATACGTCACTATTACGGATAGAGGTAGCTTAAGTTGATAGAAACTTAGCATACGTCACTATTACGGATAGAGATAGCTTAAGTTGATAGAAACTTAGCATACGTCACTATTCTGGATAGAGGTAGCTTAAGTTGATAGAAACTTAGCATACGTCACTATTACGGATAGAGGTAGCTTAAGTTGATAGAAACTTAGCATACGTCACTATTACGGATAGAGGTAGCTTAAGTTGATAGAAACTTAGCATACGTCACTATTACGGATAGAGGTAGCTTAAGTTGATAGAAACTTAGCATACGTCACTATTCTGGATAGAGGTAGCTTAAGTTGATAGAAACTTAGCATACGTCACTATTACGGATAGAGGTAGGCTCGGTTTAGAGTTTTGACAATTCGGAGGTTGTCACCTAGCGTTATCCCGTTATAACGGAATTAACGGAGCGGCGGGAATAGAGCTTGATTGCTAAAGAGATAAGGGATATTTTACGAAAAGATGTTATCTTGGTTAAAAGATAACGGAAATTGCATGCCCAAGTGGAAGGTCCGGGCGGGATTGTAATTTACGCTCGGAGCGAATGAAGCCGCCCGGCATGAGATGGAGAAAAAGGAGCCGTACGGCTAGAGACACTGTTTTTCAGTTATTTAAAACGAGGTTTGAACGGGCATTGGGCATTATTGCCGCCCATGAAGCTAGCCGAGGAAGAGAGAGAGAAAGGAGAGAATTTCTTCAAAATTCTTCAATTCCCTTTGCTTCTATCGATTGGAATGGATCCGGAGGGCAATCCCATACCGAGGCAAGCAAGAAGGAACATCTCCGCGGCTGCGAGAAGGAGGAGAAAGGAGCTCGTTCGGACGGAGAGGAAGTATGACTTCCTTACGCCTCCATCGGAGCTTTACCCGGGGAGAAGGGAGCATAAATCAACGAACCCGCGATCGGTTGGGGTAAGCATTCTCATTTTGCTCAAATCCGATGATTTTGCTTGAATTTTGAATGATTTAGGGCTTGACCCGAATTTTAGGAATTTTCTAGGATTTTTGAATGACTTTGAAACATTGATGAATAACCTATAAGGCTAAGAATATGCAATGTGCAATTTGCTTGACAAAAATAATGGGAATGACCCACTTTTTTCTCGCAAAATGAAGTAAGAATGAGAAAACATGATTTTGGAAGATGAAAAGGATTCATGCATGCCATTTTTGAAAGAATAATGCTTATGTGCAAAAAATTGTGAAAATTGTGATTTTGTGTTTTAGGAAAGCAATGGGACTTGACATGACGCATTTCAAGTGATGAAAGACGCTTTTTTGATGCAAATAATGCTAGAAAAACTTTTGTGAATGCTTTTCTTTTGAAAACATGTGCGCTTTTGTGAATATACGCATGATTTTGAAATGAGATGAAGGACTGACACATTTCTTTTTTGTGCTTGTCTACAGGAGAACAAGTCTAGAGGACCATCGGAGATAGCAGTTAAGCTTTGGCAGAGGATGCCGGATTTTGAGAAGAATGGGGTGAACCCCAAGAATTTGGTGAGGGCTACCGGCTGGATGCGTTTGTAGAGGCCGTGGCGGGGGTGTTCACATCACCTCTAAGAGCAAGGGCTTGGTCCGGGCCCTTTACGAGTTACGGTGGGATAGTACCCATAGCTTTCACACAGTGGGGAGAGCTTGCTTTGTGACTCCTGCGGACTTCACGGCTATTGCGGCTGCGAGTTCACGGAAGGCCCGTGACTTGGAGAGACCACATTACGGTGAGGAGTTCCGGGCTTTGGTTGGATTTGAGGCGATTCCCAAGTGGGGATGGAGGCGCGGAACGTCGAGGTGGCGGTCGAGACTTGCATGCGAGAACTTTCTTGCTAATGATGTGGCCCCGGTAGCTAGAGCATTCATATGGTTGATGCTATCGATCACTATCTTTGCTAGTGCAGGACGGCGCCGCGACTTGCCTCCTCGACTCTTTGGAGGATGTGGATGGGATAGGGACGGTCTCTTGGGGCGAGGCCGGATTGGCGGAGTTGTACTTCTCGTTGGACATGTACGGTCGGAACAAAGCTGCTTCCATGGGTACTTCTCATTTGCCCTTGAGGTAGTCTCCTTTCTTTTCTCTTTTTCTGTCTTGAGACTTTTATGAGAGAGAATGACCTTTTGATGTTTTGGACATGCGGGCTGGTTTTGTGAGGTGATCGGGTTCTTCCCTTGGAACCGGCGAGTGATGTCACCATCTTCCCTGCTATGGTTATTTGGAGGAGATGCGAGGATAAATTCACGGGGAAGACCCGGATCACTTTCGACTACAAAATGGTGAGGCCGATCATCAACGGGGATGGGCATGACGGAGTGGACTTCTACCCTTGGGGTAGGTATCAGGAGATCTTCTTTGGGAGATGCCATTGATGTGACGAGGCGAGAGGAGGTGGCTCATTTGAGGCGACATGTGATGTCATTTACTTGGGGGACCGTTTCTCGAGCGGCATGGCCATGTCCCTCCATTGGACGCCATTACCCCTCGGGATCCTCCCGGCCACGGATGCTACGGCCCGGGGATTGGCCGAGAGGATGAGATAGCGAGGTACCGAGCGGGGCGTGGGCTGCGAGAGGAGTGCTTTGACATGGACACCCCCTACTGTTTGTGTTTGTGGAGCGGCGCTGAGGACGCCACGAAGCTAGTGAAGGCGGCGGTCACTCGAGAGATATGGGGAGGATGAGCCTCTGCGGACCCGCCGATCCCTCTGCGCATCTGTCCTACGTGGTCCATGGAGTGCCGAGGAGGATGAGGATACTGTCCACGATGCTAGGGTGCCCCGGTACACCTTGCCGCTTTGATAGCTTGTGAGTATACTTTTAGGGTCCTTCCCTTTTTAGCTTTGATTTTACGCTTTTTGCAATTTTAGAGATTTTTGAGATTTTACGAGATTTTCTCTTCTTTTCTCGGAGTTCCGGCTCGCACTTACGATAGGGTGGTCGGGCGGAATAGGGGCTGGAAGGACATGTGCCGGTCTCTTACGAGGAAGGCGGCTGCGCTTCGAAGGCGGCGGCGGATGCACGGGAGCACAGGCGCAGAGACGGCACGTCGGGGCACGACGTCTACCTCATCGGCCTCGGAATACTCTTCCCGAGTGCCATGCCTCGGGGCGGGGACCCAGCGGCGACGTGCAGGCGGTGGTGAGTACGGGCACGATAATGTCCATTTGTCGCGTGAGCGACCGGGAGGACTTGATGAGGGAGGCTAGCATCTATGAGTTGAGTAGCGATGAGGAGGAAGAAGAATCGGAGGCCTAGGAGGTCTCTAGAATAGATTTGGAACGAAAGCAAACAATTTACAATTTTTTATGCACAACTTGTTTATTTTTTGCTTTATTTTGACGCCGGTGGGGCGAAGACATTGTACTTACGCTTTATTTACTTTTCTAATTTATGCTTTTTCAATTTGCATATTATCTGAGCCTTGGGGCGATTTTTTGCTTGGAATCGGGGTGAAAGCGGGCCAAAATGATTTATAATGGTGTATAAATGCTTGAATGGCTTACGGATATGTTTTTGTACGGGTTTTGGTTGAAAAAGTGGGGTGAAAACTCCCTTGGGCAGCAACTTTGGTTCTTTGCAGAATTTTCTGCGAGAGGGCTAATGTAGCCGTGCGGCATGGCCTTGAGGGAAAATGAAGCCGTGCGGCTTACGATTCTGTACGAAGCTGGTTATTTTACGAATAAAAGCAAGGCTTGGCCATTTCATTTCATTTTCACTCTAGACTTGTCCCAATTGTTCCCGAGCATATTTTGGACCTAAAAGCACCATCTTTGATCACTTTGCGATGGAGAAGCCCGTCGGATTGCAAAGGGAAGCGAGACCGTTTTCTATCCGATCTTCAATCTTGGGCGAGACATAACTTCCAAAATCACAAGGGGCTGCTTGATTCTTCCTTCAAGATCAAGTATTTATGGCATTTGAGGATCTCCCGCCCGATTGGGACTGTTGAGAGCCGCGGCAAAGTTACAGGACGTCAGGAGACATGTTCTTGCTTTTCTTACAACGAAATCGTCCCAGCGCACGAAGACTTGAGCCTTGATTGGGGTCCAGGCGAGGCTATATCTATTCCGGCGATCGGAGACGTGCCGGTGGTGGTAAAGCTTGCATCTTTTACGAGATTCCTGCAGGAGAGAGTGAGAGGATGATGGTAGCCCGGATAGGATTGACCTTTACGATATCCGGGCGGAGTTTGGGTCTCCGGATATGGCTGCGACCACGGTGGCTATGGATGCTTTCATTCTCTGCGTATTATCTGTTTTGTTCATTCTTTGAGTCAGTGGGGATCTGTCATAGTGGCCTCTTGGACATGGTCGGAGGCTGCGGGTGGGAAGGATATTGTCCCGTGGTTTTGGGAGAGACATTTCATGGGATCGACGGGATGGCTCGGGAGACCATTTCATGAGGTCAGGGAGTCAGGCTATGTTGACTTTGTGGGCTGCGGGAGAGGCTCGGGGCTTTGCACGGGGCTTTGCCGACTCGGTGCCCTTGGGTGATTTCTCGGAGAGGTGCACCTAGGCGGCGAGGAACGGGGTAGGCTGGGAGGCGATGATGGCTAGGCTATCCACTTCGGACATCCGTTGGTGGATACCTCATTGGAGGTTGCGGACCGGGAGGATATTTCGGGAGTCCTATGTTGTGAGGGTTCCGGGATTACTGGTCATCCTTTTATATACCTTGCTTGGTATCCGGGCGGTTTGGGGCTTTACGGGAGCCTTTGAGTGATTGGGAGGACATCCAGGACCATGGAGGTGGTGTCATTGGACATGAGGGATCCGGCCCGGCTTCTCTTTCTTCTCGAGGGCTTGGACACATCTTGCTTTCCCACCCGGGGCTATCTTCGGGAGCGGGAAGAGCACCATCTTGACCCTTTGTCTACTTGGGTAGTACGAGAGAGGAGATGGGAGCGACTCGGGTCATCTTGGAGGAGAGACGTCGAGGCTTTATTGGGGGCGACCACGACTCGAGTAGGACTACGAGGGAGGCGAGGCTAAGGCGAGTTGCCATAACCGGTCGAGGTGACTTGGTCGGAGATATGGAGGCTCGGTACGAGAGGTTGTCAGAGGTCGCTCCTTTGGCGAGGCTCGGAGGGAGGAGGTACGGACTCGTACTCGTATAGAGAGCGCTTATTGACACGGGGTTAGTGGAGGCTCCGGTGAGGATACCGAGAGGTCGGAATGAGGGATACCGACATCATAGACAAAAGAGGAAGAAGACTCGACGGGGCCGAGGAAAAGGGAAGAAGACCAAAGAAGACTCGGCGAATGACGGCGACGGATCTTTTCTTAGGATTCCCTTATTGCCATTTTGCAAACACATTAATTTATTTAGGCATTTTATTGTATTTTAGATCTTTGTAGCGAGGTTAGCGAGTCAAGAGGTAGACCGTGCTTGAACTCATCAAGAAGTTTTTAACTTGTAATGAACAAGAAATATTATTTTAGAAATTAGTCAAGACACATTTCATGGAAATTCAAATGTCTTTTTTTTTATTGATCGGGACATATTTCATGGAAACTTAATCGTCCTTTTTATTGTTTAGACCGAACCATATATGGCTGCCTACGTTCCCCTTTTACAAGAAAGGCTAAGGGGCTCGGGTCTACGTAGTTCATTACAGTGAACTAATTTTTTTCATGTGCGGCCATGTTTTTGCCTAGACCGCCCTTTTTGGGGTTTCGGCCTAGTGGGTATTACTCTTTTTGCACTAAGATTTTTTTTTTTTTTTTTTTTTATATGTGCAACCATTGTCTTTTGCCTAGACCGCCCTTTTTGGGGTTTCGGCCTAGTGGGCATTACTCTTTTTGCACCTTTTTTTTTTTTTTATTATTTTTTCTTTTTTTTTTTTTATTAGACATAGTATCTTCGGAGTTTATCACCGTTATTTGGGTGGACAAAGGGATTGCCATCCAAGTCTGCAAGCTTCATGGCTCCTCCCGATAATATCTTACGCACCACATAAGGGCCGATCCGGACGGGTTCCCATTTTCCCGGGGTTGTCTGCGGTAGGGGCTTTACTTTCGGCACTAAGTCACCCTCTTTGATGTCTCTGGCCTTGACCTTTTTATCAAATGCTGCGGCCATTCGCCTCTGGTAGGCTCGGGTGTGTTCCATGGCTTTTAGCCTTCTCTCGTCAGCGGGGCTAACTCATCATGCCGAGTGCGCAACCATTCCACTTCATTGACAACTTTGTTTTCCGGGAGGACCCTTAATGACGGGATTTCCAACTCAGCTGGTAACACTTTGCTTCCATCCCGTAAGTTAGGGCAAAAGGAGTTTCTCCTGTGGGCATTACGACGAGACGTTACGTAGCCCCGAGTGCTAGGTGCGGCTTTTCGGGCCAATCACGACCACGGGTGGCCATCTTCCGGATGATCCGCTCGAGTGTCTTATTAGCGGCTTCCACGGCTCCGTTGGTGCGAGTGCATGCGGGGACGACTTGTGGCGAGTAACTACGAATTCGACGGCGGTCTATCGCGATCTCCTTCGAAGTGTGATCCATTATCGAAATGATCTCGTTGGGCACCCCATATACGCACATTATGTTTTCTTTAATGAAGCTGGGCCACTTTTACGGAAGTGAGGACCTTGTAGGACTTGGCCTCTACCCACTTGGTGAAGTAGTCGATGGCTACCAACACGAACTCGTGCCCATTGCTTCTGTCGGGGTTATTTTCCCTATCACGTCAATGCCCCCAGTTGCAAACGGCCAAGGAGTCGTCATGCGGTACGGAGTCATGAGGTGGGAGATGGTTGAGGTTGGCAAACCGGCGGCACTTGTCGCGAGGTTCGGACGTCTTTGGAGCAATCTGTCTCCATGGAGATCCGGTAGTAACCCATTACGAGGATCACTTGCATCGGGGCTGCGGCATTCATGTGAGGACCGCAAGGACCATTGTGGACTTCGGTCATCAACTCTACGCTCTTTCTTGAGTGACACATAAGAGGAGTGGTCCTTGATAGCGTTTCTTGTACGGGTTGCCTCTAGGATGACATAATGGGAGGCCAACCTTTTCGGGGCTCGCAAGCTTTTGGCTCACTGACACCTTCTTTTGGTCTACCTTCTTCGTCTACGAAAGGCGACTCTCCGTCTTTGAGGAATTGGTAAATACGGTGTACCAAGGTTCCTTTATGGGCTCGGGTCCCAGGTCCACTTCACAACAGAAGGTGGGGCTTCTCTTCTACCCACTCTGAAGGGCTTTATGGCTTTTCCCTCGGGGATCTCTACCAATGAGGCTAGAGTAGCTAGGGCATCTGCGAATCTGTTCTTTTCCCTCGGCAAGTAGTGGAAAGTCACTTCTACGAAGCTGTCCGATCAACTCCTCCATATGGGCATGATACCGTTGCGGATTAGGGTCCACGATCTTCCACTTGTTGGAGACTTGGTTGATGATCGGGGCCGAGTCTCAGTAAACTTCAAGCTCCTTGACATTTCTTTCTAAGGCGGCCTCCAAACCGGCCAATGCGAGGCTTCATACTCGGCGACATTGTTCGTGGCGAGGAAAGTTCAACTTGAGGGCTATGGGGGTATGCTCATCTTTCGGATCGACCAATAGCATTCCTACACCATTTCCTCTTTTGTTAGCGGCTCAGTCAAAGAACAATTGCCATCTATTCTCGAGGCTCAGCTGCAAAGATCCCTTCATCAGGGAATTGGGGTTCGGGCCCTCTGTCTTCATTCTTGGGGAAGTTCGCCGGGTGATCGACAATGCTTGACCCTTGATGGCCTTTACGGTCACATAGTTGATGTCGTATTACGCCAAGAAGAAGGACCACTTCGCTAAACGCATCGAGAGTGAAGGCTTGTCAAAGATGTACTTGATGGGGTCCATTTTCGAGACCAAATTCACGGGGTGGGCTTGCATATAATGCTTCAATTTGCCGACTACCCGGACGAGTCTGCCACGAGTCTTTTCACATCTTTGAGTAATTGAGCTCACTCCTGTAGCTTAGGTGACAAAGTAAATGGCATTTTCTACGAGAGTCTTTCTTTTCTGAGCAAGCATAGCCCCAGCTGCCGTGTACGCGACAGTGAGATAGAGCGAGAAGAGGCTTGTCTATGTGGGGGCATAGTACGGGGATGTACTAAGTATGCCTTGATGCAGTCAAAGGCATCTTGGCATTCTTCGGTCCATTACGTGTCCACATTCTTCTTCATGAGCTTGAAGATGGGCTCGCACATAGTGGTCAGCGGATTGGCGAAACGGGCGATGTCTTGCAATTTACCCATGAAGCTCTTGACTTACATGCAGGTTTGAGGTGGCCTCATATCCATGATGGCTTTGATCTTTCGGGGTCAACTTCTATACCTCGCTCAGTGACCATATACCCAAGCACTTTTCCCCTTGTCACTCCGAAGGTGCATTTTGGCGGGGTTTAGTCTCATGGAATCTTTGTCTCAACCTCTCAAAGAATTTTCGTAGGTCAACAAAGTGCTGCCCACCCTCTCCTTTGGAGTGGATTATCATATCATCTACGTAGACCTCAATCTCCTTGTGGATCATGTCATGAAAAAGCGCGGTCATTTGCCCTTTGGTAAGTAGCCCGGCATTCTTGAGCCCGAATGGCATTGCGTATAACGATGGGTTCCCCGTGGTGTGGTGAAGGCTGTCTTTTCTTGGTCTTCCTCGGCCATCTTGATCTGGTTGTAGCACTGCAAAACCATCAACGAAGGATTTGACTTCGTAGTTGGCGGTGGAGTCCACCGGGATGTCTATGTTTGGCGAGAGGGTAGTCGTCTTTGGGGTGGCCTTGTTCGGATCTCGGAAATCCACACGGCGGCGCACCTTCCCATTGGCCTTGGTTACGGTCACGATGTTGGACAACCATGTCGGGTATTCAATGACTACGATGAACCACTACCCGCGGTAGCTTCTCAATTTCTTCTTTGACTGTAGAGACCATTCCGGCTTAATCTTTCTCGGTTTACGCTGCGGCTTAGCATGCGGTGCTAGAGGGATTCTGTGTTCTACTATCGAACTGTCTAGCCCCGGCATATCCTTGTATGGCCATGCAAACACGTCGACGTATTCCCTGAGCAGCTCGATCAATCTGTCCCTTTCAACCCCCTGGAAGAAGCTTCCAATCTGTGTCTCTTTAAGTTCCTCAATAGTACCCAAGTTCACACTTATCAAAACCTCCTCGCGGCTTGGGCCCGGTTTTCCTCTTTTACGAAACACCTTAAAGATTTCTTTAATGTATTGTTCGTTTAGTGTGTTTGCATCTTGTTCAAATGATTCATTATTAACTGTTGTTAAGTTTTTAGTTAATTTATCATTTGTTAAGTTGGCAATAAGAGGATAATCAGAAGGATTTGTCATTTCATTCAAAAATAAGGGGAAAGATGACATCGATTACATTTTCATAATCCTCGGGCGTGAGGCCTTCGGATGACTACGAGGGCCCAGAATTCAAAGATTCTGACTCGGCGAATAGACAACAACGACTCTGGACCCTACGCTACTTATTGACTCGAGGGGGACTTGACAAGGGTTGGGTGGGATCTCGCTCCTTCTTGTTGTTGCCACGAGGAGTAGCGATCTTGTCGGCGTTCTTCGAGAAAGTTGGAGACTTCGGGCGATCAAAAGCTTGCCGGAAATCATTAACGGGCCGGTCTTGTGGAAAGATGGTGAGGGGAACTAAAGTAACTTGTTGCAATCTTTCGGCTAGCTCTTCCGTAGCGGCTGGACTCATTATTTGAAGGGTCGACTCATCTTATCAATGCAGCTTGATAACTCATTTTCTCTTTGCGATCTTGGACACCACGACCTTGTCGGTGTAGCCAACGAAGGGTTGGCTGGATAATGCGATGAAGTCTTCTTCGAGAGGATCTTAATTCTTCCTTGGCGGCTATGTATTCAATAGGCTTTACGTGATTACGCTTCTAGATGCGCTAGCTTCTCATTGAACTTCACGATGGCCACAAATTCAGCACTTTACGCTTCAAGAGGATCACTATACATGGGGATATCAGTGGGTGTGCTTGGGGTGACGGGTTCCTTGACGGGTTCCTTGGCATAAGCGACATAGTAGTCGAACTTGCCGAAGGCTCTCCCAAAGTTCCTACGCTCTTGTCCCCGGCTTCGTATCTTTCCTTAAGCTTACTGTTTGTGTGGACTTTCTCTTCTTCTTCTTCCTTGAAGGAGCGTCCTCATTGATCCATTCTTGATACTCATACTCTAAGCAGTCTTCACAATCACATACATCATACCGGATGTGAGGCTTGGAGTTGAAGCCGGGATAGCCCCTCCAATTGCTTGGTCATTACCGTTGTGGATTACCATGTTGGCCATTTTGACACCGAAAAGCCGACAAAACCGAGGATTCTGGCGAACTGTCCGAGGATTACTGCGCTAACAAGTCGCTGACCCGGTGTTCTCACCCACTTCTTTCTCGCTGCGGGAAAGGGATAGGAAAGGTTTAGACTCGGGGTAGGTGTTTAGGCTGAAGGCTCAAGCAATATGCAAATTAGAATCTTCAAGTTTACTTAAAACAGTGTCTTTTATTAATATCTATTTGGTTGGAAAAGGGATTCTGCCCTTCTTTTTTTTTTTCATGACTACTCTAGATCCTGGATCAGTGGGTTCCGTCACTACGTCTATAAGCCCCTCGTATTCCACCTGTATTTCGACCTCCCAGGGTGGGACGGCCCGGGCGAGGGTCCTATAGGGCACGCGGATCCCACCAACCGAGAGTAAAGAACGCTCCTATCGGGTCTAGCGGGTCATAGGACTTTTCAACGCACGAGCGATGCGGATTATAGTCAAGGCAATACCGGGAAAGTCTCGTCTCTCTGCCTTGACGGATCTTTGACAGAGTTTCGCTTGAGCGAATGACGGTTTTTGACTTTCGGTAATGTCCGAGAGAATAATAGGCATGAGTCGGGCGGTAAAAAGCCGGATGACACAGTGTCACATTGAACTTCGTTGCATACGCAGTGCGTGAGTCGGAATCGAAGTCAATGCCGGTCAAGATCTTGCCAATTTTTCCTTGTCGGAATTTTGGCAGAGCTTCGCTTGAGCGATAGATCTTTTGATTTTTTGGCAAAGACTCGGTCTTTGACTCTTACGCATTCCGTGCGGGTCAAGGTCAATAGTCAATGTCGGAGTCAAGATCCCACCGATTTTTCCTTGTCGGAATTTCGGCAGAATTTCGCTTGAGCGAGAATCTTGGCTTCCGTTATGAGCTAAGGCTTGACCTTTACGTGGGTATGCAATTGGGCTATATGACACGGACTAGACCAAAAACCAACCAAAAGTCACGGTTTTTGAAACGTGTGACACGGTTTGCATTGGTCGACACCGGCCGCCATGGGGAGGTTGGGATGATTCCGTGCGCGCCGGGAGCATCGTAAGGGCCTGTCCGTGGCTACTGGAACCACCCTCGGGTTTGAAGGACGTGCGTGCAAAAGTGTACGGGATATATCGGAGTGCGCGTAGTGTGCGGTCTCCTAAAAATGTTCCTTTTGAGTTAAAAACGAGATTTTCATAAATGTGTTTTAAAGGAATGATTTTCGGGACGGGGAAAAATGCAACACATAAGCACGTAAATTTTAAGGAGCCCCGATCGGTCATGGAGCTGAATAGCCCCAAGTCGCTAGATCGCCGGATTAACCATGATTTTCTGGTGGAATTGCCCGAGGTCGCCCGGTCAGAATCCAATGAGGATTGAGCCGTACGACTGCATGGATCAATTTTCCAGGTTCCACTCCTTTTGCTATTTTTCGGGTTGTTTCCCGTTTCAAAGTATGCGCAGATCCCAAGATGCAAAGGATGCAATGCATGGTAAAGAAAGCAAGCATGATTAATGAAATCGGCGATGGGAGTCTAACCCGCTCAAAGGGAAAAGCTTTCTTCTATATTTTTTTTTTTTAAATTATTTTTTTTTTCGAAAAGGGGTACTGGTACGTGGATTGTTAAACCACCGGTTATCCCAACTCCCACGTCAGGGAGTGTACAGGAAAGGCAAGTGGTTTTCACCTATATACCGAGTATCGATTTTTTGTTTTGAAAATAAAAGCTTTTCTCCTTTGGGATTTCCCCAGCGGAGTCGCCAAACTGTGAATGTGGTGCCCAAATTTTGTGTTGGATTCACGCGAGTTTGAAGACATCCGAGTTATTTGAAAAAAGGAGTCGCCACGCCATTTTGATTACCTCAAAACTTTGAAAAAGGTTTTATGGGTTCGGAGGTTCAGTTCCCCCTTGGGAAGAACGTTTGTCGTTCACCCAAAGTGCCTTGCCGGAGCAAGTCTCCCAAGATTTCAAGAATCGTGCTTGCTTGCGTGCTTTCTTGTGTGCATGTGTTTGAAAATAAGGGAAATGTCCCAAGTTGTCTTCCGGACGTACAAACCATTTATTGGTTGTCGCTCGGGATTCCTTGGAATTTTATGTATTTGGGATTATGATCCCGTCCTCATCTTATGACTTGTGATCATCGCATTTTAAACCTCGGGACCCTCGGGACTTGCGTGATCGAGAGAATGACTCTCTTTTGGTCAAAGATGAGGTTCTTTAGGAAAGGAGGGTCCTTAGCCCATCAATCCTACGCTTTAAGACGGTCGAGCTCGTATAGAGGCTTCATACTCTTTCTTAAGCGATAATCGGAGATATAGGGTTCAAGGTATCCCTTTCTAAAGAAATATGGAACCTTTAATGGAAGGAACGATGTAAAGATATGATCTTTTACACCGGTCCGTTCCAAGGTTGGGGGAAATGCATGATGAAAAATGACACTTTAATGAAAAGATGACATTTTTGGGTTGCAAATGATGCACTTAGTTTAAAGAAATAATCTTTATTGCAAATGATGCATAAAGATTTGATTTTTATGCAAATGATGCATTTTGTTGAAGAAATTGGCATTCATTATGCAAATGATGCATAAAGATTGCATTTTGAAAAGCATATGATGCTAGTTTATGGTAAAGACATGGTCTTTAAAGCAAATGATGCTTGAACAAGGGGTTTTGAATGCAAAGGATGCATTTTTATTGAAAAGATTGGATTTTTATATGCAAATGATGCATAAAAATGACATTTTTATTTGAAAATGGGAGTTTTAGGTGCAAAGGATACACCTTTATGAAAAAAGACTACATTTTTATGACAAATGAGGTCTTAATGCATGCAAAAAGGGAAAGGGGGTGATAAAGATGTGATCTTTAACTATGAATGCCAAGTCCCAAGCAAGATATATGAATGCAATGAGCAAGTATATCAATTAAAAGCAAGGTTAGGGCGTGCGAGGTTACCAATTGCTTCCTTTGCTTCTTTGGTTGGAGCTAGGAGGAGAGATTGGTCATGGATCTTCAAGGAGGGGGGAGGGAGCTTCTTGGCCTTCTTCTTCACCTTCTTGAGCCTTCACCAATATTCTTCACGTCTTGGGAGTGACTGAGTGTATTGCTATGGATTGTGTGTATTGTTGTTGTTTTTGAAATGGGTAGAGGAGGGCTCTATTTATAGGCAGTCTGGATAAGGCTAATGAAGCCGTGCGGCCAGAGACCTTGGGCTAATGCAGCCGTGCGGGCTTATCCACAATGACTCAGCATTCTAGAACCATGCAAGGTGGCATTATTCTAGAACCTTCTTCTTAATTAAGAAAAACGTGTTTTCTTAATTAGGAAGGCTCCCTTCAGCCCTAATTTTAATTTGGGACTGTTCCAGGACATTTCCGGAACACTAGGAAGGTCCGGGGAATTACCGGGAAACTTACCGAAATTGCCGGGAAATTTAACCGGAAGGCATGAGCCAGATTTGGGTACTTACATCAGTGTAAGCCCGTACAACGAATCATTTCCCCGGCAGTCATTGTAGGCCCGAAATTTTCCCCAGCGAACAAAAATCAAACGGCAATCAAAGAACACATATCCCCAGCACAACAAATCTCGGTCGTCATCGTAAGCCCGACACCCAAGGCACAAACACCTCCCACTCAAGGCACGAACGCCTTCTAAAAGTCTCAAATAAAGCACAAATGCTTTATCTCAGGACACTATCACGTCCTCACTATTCCATCTCAGGACGCCACCACGTCCTCACTACTTCATTCTGAGGTATAAATGCCTTCAAAAACACAAACTTGAGGCACAAATGCCTTCGAAACACAAAACTCGAGGCACAAATACCTTCAAAAACATAAACTCGAGGCACAAACGCCTTCGAAATACAAACTCGAGGCACAAACGCCTTCAAAAAACACAAAGTCAAGGCACAAACGCCTTCGAAATATAAACTCGAGGCACAAATGCCTTCATCTCAAAGGCACAAACACCTTCCAAAAACAAAACCAAAGGCACGAACGCCTTCCAAAAAAAAAACTCAGTCAAAGGCGCCACCACGTCCTCATACGCGACAAAAACTCAGTCAGAGGCGCCACCACGTCCTCATACGCGACAAAAACTCAGTCAGAGGGGCCACCACATCCTCATACACAATAAAAACTCAATCAGAGGCGCCACCACATCCTCATACGCGACAAAACTCAGTCAAAGGCACCACCACGTCCTCATAGCAATGCAGGGCAATTCCCGCTTAAAGCTCCATTCGAGCCTAAGTCAAGCAGCTCCGATTTTCCAACCTCAGCACAATCAGTTTTTCGGCCCCGCTCCGCGAACTCAATATCACCATCACACCTATGAGCCCGCTCCCTCAGATCCTAATGCCTCTCAATATCCCCCGGAATTCAATCCTTTGCCTCCATATGAGCCCTGAAGCCACAACTTGAAGTCACAATGTCTACCAGGGACGGACATACCAAGCAGATATCCCAATGTTTCAAACTTACCGCCGGCTAATCTACCTCTTGGGGCTAATGAAAAATTCCCTCAGTTTCCTAACATGGTCCAGCATGTCCTAGATAATTGTGCCCCTGGCTCCAGTTATGGTAATCAAGGGTATGGATGGGCATACACCCACTTGCCTCCCTAGGTTTCCCGAATGTTGATCTCATCAACGAATCTGCCTCCATCTCTGGGAATCGGAAACCTAACCCCGCCTAATGACCCCCATGTGGCTTGGTTGGTAGAACATGCAAAAGAGATGCAGGGAAGAGTGTCCTTAAGCAAAAGGAAAGAGGTTACTAAACACCTCCAAACAAGAGGAAAGAGGTTACCAAAGCAGTCCACTACACTCAAAATCGAACCCCAACGAACAACGGTCTCCCTCAAGAGAAGCGCTTCCAGCCTCTTGATGATCTCGAGATGCCCTTGAGCCAAGTCCTCGAGACACTAATAAAGCGAAACATGATCAAGCCCCTTAAGAATTATCAATCGAAGAAATCCAACGCTAGTCGGGATATAAGCAAATGGTGTGCTTTTCACAACTACCCCGGCCACACAACCGACGATTGCTTCGTACTAAAACAAGTGGTCCAAGGGCTAATTGAAGAAGGAAAGTTGGAGCGCCCCCGCGGTCCCAATACAGTCAGAAATCCATTCCCTAGAAATGATAGGGTGAATATGGTGGCATTCAGTGAAACCTCATGTATGGAGAAGTCATCTACACTTTCAGCAAGTGACCAAAAGAAGATGGGCGATGTTATCTTCAAGAAAGGGTCAGCTCAAAATTATGACTACTTCTGCTCCACAATAAGTTGGAACGAGCTCCGCACAGCAACCATCAATCTGAACGTTTCGATGCCCCAGCCTTTATCTTGGGAGGACATTAAGGCAGCCGCCAAATCCCCAACAAAAACGGTAACGGTGAATGAGTTGAGATGTGATGTATGGCCATACTGTAATTACCCCAATCCGGACCGCTCTCCATCCGAGCATACGGGAAACACCGAGGACTCACACATTCGTGATCCCGAAGGCACGTAACGTCCAAAAGGTCCAGACTGACCAACCAAACCAAGGAAGGACCTTTCATGGATAAAAAGGGAATTCAAGGACTTTGCAGGAAATAACAAAAAAGGAAAAAATTCATCAGCTTGCATACATGTCCGTACGGACCACATTGCAAAGCAAGATGTGTCCATACAAACATGTTTGTCAACACACCAACATCATTGCAAAATCACCACAAAGTCCACAATATTCCCTGAAATCCAGGAAAACCAAAAAATCAGTAATGACATAAAGGTCCGTACAGGCCACTTTGCAATTTTTTGAGGCCTACAAATAGAAGGCTCCCCCTCCCATTTCATATACACCTCAACCTTCTCCTATCTCCCCCCCATCCTTCAGGCAACTCTCTAGGAAATTCCGGCCTCTTCCTGTCCTTCCCAGGCCTCCCTAGCCTTCTCGAGGCGCTCCGAAGCCCTCCCGAGGCACTCTGAAGTCCTCCCGAAGCGATCCAGGTCGATCCGATCAATCCCGGTCCGTCCTGAAGCCATTCTGAGGCACTCTGAACCCTCCCAAAGCCATTATGGCCTCTTCCGGTCCTTCCCGAGGCCTCCTGAGTAGACATGTCTAAACGATCGGTTCTCGGTTCCGGAACCGTCGGTTCCCGGTTCCCAAATAGCCGGAACCGTATTCAAACCATATTAATACGGTTCCCGGTTCCCGGTTCTATTTGCCAGTTCTGGTTTCGGTTTCAACGGTTCCACCGGTTCCATCACCATCTAACTTTTTTTTTCTTTAAATCCAAACCTCTTAAGACAGTAAAGACGCTAACTAATCTGTTTTTTACAACATTTATTTAAATTCTAGTCTAATTTAAATAAAACAACACTACACTACAAGTACAAATACTAAATAAATGCTAAATATTACATTTAACTTACCTTGATCAATCGCAGGTTCCCGGTTCCCGGTTTCGGAACCGCCGATTCCCGGTTCCGTCGGTTCCTCGGTTCCCAATATGGTGGATTCGTATTCGAACCATTTCAATCCAGTTCCCGGTTACGTTCGGTTCCCGATTCCGGCGGTTCCCGGTTCTCACCGGTTCCCGGTTCCGGTTCTACCTGCCGGTTCCGTCGGTTCCCGGTTCTATTTGGACATGTCTACTCCTGAGCCTTCTCGAGGTGCTCCAAAGCCCTCCCGAGGCGCTCCGAAGTCCTCCCAAAATGATTCCGGTCGATCCCGGTCAGTCCCGAAGCCATCCCGAAGCAATCCCGAGGCGATCCCGGTCCGTCCCAATCGACCTCCCGACATTCCAAAACCCTAGTCATCCCAAATCAAACATATTCCCCCGCTGAAGATAGACACAAACCAATATTAGTACGATCTCCTTCCAAATCTCATTTAATTGCTTTAAGTATTTAAATATTTCTGTTTAAATACATCATTTGCAATGTAGACATTATTTTCAAATGCATTTTTCAAAGCGCACACACATACACGCACTCAACATTTAAAGAAAGAAGGGTATCGAAAGACTCGTGTAAACGAGGCGACTCGGGTGAGCACAAATATCTCTTTCCGAGGCGTAACCTGACCTCCGAACTCAAAATATCATCACACAACAAAATAAAACAAAAACAAGCCTTTTCTCAATGTTTTGGGCATAATCAAAATGGTATGGAGACTCTACGAAAACAACAAATCCCCCCAACACGAGATGCCGTCCGCGCACCGGATCGGGTAATTTCACATACGCTAACCGGAGCCCGCCCATGACAGAATTGGGAGAAACAAGCAAGGGAAGAGCAAATCCATAGGTGAATGTGATGACCCGTTCCGGCCAAATCCCGATAAATCCTCCAAGGATAGACAAAAGGCCAGCAATGCATGAGCCTCGAACTGAGAAGGGCCCCTACGCCAAAACTGAAGTGCTTGACCCGAAAGGAGAAGACCCAATCTTGACCCAACTCAAGCGCACTCAAGCCAACATATCCCTTTGGTCCCTGCTCACTTCCTCATATCCTCACAAGCTTAAATTGGAAGAAAGCCTAGCTCGGACCATGGTTCAAATAAATGTCACCCCGAACGAGGCGGTACAAATGATCGGTATTGTTCATTATGGCAACATCATCACTTTCACCGAGCTCGATTTGCCAAAATTTGGGGCTAACCATAGCGAGCCTCTCTACAATACCATTCAGCTCGATGAGCATCGCCTTCCTCGGGTCTTGGTAGATGGAGGATCGGCTATGAATGTCCTCCCTGCCAAAATGATGGATTTGTTGGGGATCAAGCCGACTGATTTAAAGCCTTCAGTTCAGACAATCAAAGCCTATGACTCAACGTCTCGCTCAGTCTTGGGGGTAGCCACTTTGAATCTTTGGTTTAGAAAACAGATGATACCAACGGACTTCCAGGTTATTGACATCCCAATCACCTTTACCGCCATCTTGGGCCGGCCTTAGTTGCACCAAATAAATGGAGTGGCATCGGCTCTACACCAACGCGTGAAATTCATTCAAGGAAGAAATCTCACCACAATTTATGGGGACAGTGTGGCCACAGAAGGGACAAACACAAATGGCATCCCAGTCCTGGAAATTAAGCATGACAACGAGGGCATGATATTGACTGGATTCACAGTTGAAAGCCCAAAAGCACAAGTATGCTGCATAGGCCTCCCTCTGTCTTGGGACCGGATTCCTCCCCCCATGAGAATGATGAATTACGTTTCGGGGATCGGTTTGGGCAAACACCATCAAGGCACCCATAAGATCATTGAAGTCAAAGAAAAAACCACCCGTCGTGGCCTGGGGTATGTTCCTACTCCCAAAGACGTTGAAGAGGACAAAAAGACTGAGCGTGGAAAGCGACCGGTTGTTGACAAAAGAGGCCCGTACACAACCTCTAATCTTCGTCCCTACAGCTTCGACATGGCCCAATATTTTGTGAAGAAAACTCCTGACTTAAACAAGGACATAGACGCGAGACAAGGTCGGTCTGAAACAATGGACAAATGGGACAAGCTCCAACAAAGCCTTGAGAAGTTCAGAGGCCTCGAACCAAACCCCGTTAGGAGAGCATTCCTCGATGCACCAACCCTGTCGGGACCCACCACCGCCACTATTCATAATGAATTTGGGTTCGGGGAAACCCCTAATTTGGTAGAGGAGTTTGAGAAAATTTCTGTCGTCACCCCGCCACAAACAAGTGGGATGAGTCGGTATTTGAGCTAACAATGTCCAAGGCAAATAAAGAAGATTTCGATGAAGATGTTTGGGACGAGCCTTTGACATACCAGACCTGATCGATTTTGTTAACTCGATAACAGCCACGATTGGGGAAAGCAGCGTGAAGCATTTTTTACCCTCGCACCCTCGGGAACCCATCAAAAATGTCGTTGAGAAACTGGGTTACCTTCTCCGGACCCACGGCCAGCAGGATGAAATGATCGAGAAGCTTGGTCTAACCCCTCATTCCCTAGAGTCTAGCTTCAAAAAAAGTCCAGAGTCTGTTATATTTGAATTTGAGTCTCTCGAGTCATCTGATGGTCTTACGCCTGAAGATTATGAATTCATAGCAGACACTGTATTCCCCTTCGCATTAAATGAAAAATTCGACCTTTCTGAGTATCCCCTCATTGTCACTTTAACAAATGATAAATTAACTAACAAACAAAAAACATTTAATAATGATTCACTTTATAAAGACGCAGACACATCAAATGAACAATACATCAAACAAATCTTTAAGCATATTGTCAAACGAGAGGAAAATCGGGCCCAAGCTGCCGAGGAAGTTTGGACCAAAGTGAATTTGGGGACTGATGAAGAGCCTAAAGAGACGCAGATCGGAGAATTCTTCGTCGACGCTGAGCAAGAAGCACTGATCGCCTTGCTCAAAAAATTTGTGGACGTGTTCGCCTGGTCCTACTAATATATGCCTGGTTTGGATCCCGCCATAGTGGAGCACCGGATTCCCTTGAATCTCGACACCAAGCCTGTTAAGCAGAAAGTTACGCAGGATCAAGCCTGAATGGTCTTTACAATTCAAAGAAGAAATCGAGAATATGTTGCGCATCAGATCATAAGGGTGATCAAATACCTAACATGGATCTCCAACATAGTCAAGGTCACCAAAGCCAATGGGAAGTTGCGCTACTGCGTGGATTTCGGGATCTCAACAAAGCAAGTCTGAAGGACAATCTTCCACTGCCAAACATAGACATGTTGGCCGACACCACGGCTAATTTCGAAGTTAAGTCCTTCATGGACAATTTTTCCGGCTATAATCAGATCAAGATGGCTGAAGAAGATCAAGAGAATACCGCCTTCACCACCCCATGGGGAACTTACTGTTACGCGGTAATGCCTTTCGGATTGAAGAACGCTGGGGCTACCTACCAACGGCAGCGACATCACCTTTTCACGATATGATCCACAAGGAAATCAAGGTGTACGACGATGATGTGATCATTCACTCAAAAGGATCAGAGGGACAACATCTCACCGAATTGAGAAAATTCCTCGATCGTCTCCGAAAGCAAACTCCGCCGATTTTTTGCCTAAAGAATATCGAGTTTTCTCTTTCCCCCCCCCTCTCTACACTCTTAAAAAAAGAAATAAATAAAAGAAAGTCATACAGTCAAACCTCGTAAGTTCTAGTACTTTTCTCATTCAATCAAGTTCTCCTCAGACATTGTAGTTAAGTCTTTAATTTTCTGTACATAAGTCTTCTTTCTTTTCTTGCTAGACTTGAGACATTATTTTGCACCCCGCATTACATTTAATGAAATGGCTTTGTTCTATATGATCACTTGCATTGCTCAACAAGTAAATTCCCCAAATGATTAATGCTTTGATTAATTGGTGTGAGAAAGTCAATCAATAGCTCCCCATACACCTTACCGTACCCCACACAAAGGCCTCCATCAAGCCATACACTTTCACATTCCTACCATCACCTTGAATGATTCAACGACGGCATCAACAACACAGAATAGTGTTGCTCATCACTAAATGATTGCTCTCATGTCAACAATAAGCTAAGGGATTTCATTCCCCCCTCATGTACATCAAGCAAGCTTAAGCAGGGACTTAAAAAAATAAAATAAAAAAATGAAGCCAAGGACCTAGCACCGCTAGTCAGAAGTCTAACAAATGGACAAATAAAAGTAGTTCAAATCCAATGGAGCGGTTTAGGCAAAGGCAAGAACATATCATAAGTCCTTGAGCTATATTCAAATTCTTTCTATGAGGGCAAAGATCAAGAAGCAATGGAATCATCGAAGTAACCGTCAAATACGACTTGTCAAGGAATCACCTCAAGGCCCGTGCCTCATCATCCAACCTTCATTTTGAATCCTTTCACTAAAGGAACCACAAATATCCATGCATTTGCCCCAAAGCCTAACACAGTTCAGCCCGAACTACGGCGACCTGAGCTCCTTGTCTTAAGGGAAACGTAGGCAACCAGAAATGGTCCGGTCATAAACACATACAAATTCACAAACCCGGTCTCATCAAAGACCTCTCCTATACACAAACTTTCTTTCACACCTGACCAAATTCGATCCTTAATACCGGTTGACTTTCTCTTCATGATTAATCAACATATCAAGTTTAATTGTTGAATAACCCGAACATCAACAAAGGGTTTTAAGCAAACATGTGATCATTGTGAACAAATTAAGTTTACATATGTCTCGATAAGTCTTCTTTTTCTATAAAATAGGAAAAATAGAGCTAAACACTGATTTTCTATCAGCAAGGGCTTCCATACACTTATACAAATCTTCCTGCGCTTGTACTCTCTCAAAAGAGTCAAACCTCAAAGGCATGTTTTTATGCCTACAATGAGGCATTCACACAAATAAGGACTCCTTCCTTTAAAAAAAAATGTGCCCTTGCAAGTGTACATTACAAATCATTTCCTTCACATTTTGGTTTGACTAAATGATTCAAAAAAAAAGGGTGATTACCTTATCTGGCCACATAAGGTTCAACTTGGATTGGGGCTGCGCTAGACACACTTCAGCACTCCCTCGAATGACCAAACAGACTAGGGGTAGCGCCAATCATTTTGGACTCAAAGTCAAAGCACTTCTTTTAACAAGGGTTTTGGGGCTTCACCAAAGACACTTCCTTACACTGGGGCTTTCTTCAGACTGGAGCTTCGTCAAATCGCAATCATCTCGAGCCAGTACTTATCCATCTCAACTCTTTCAAAAGACATGGTGAACCAGCGCGATCAGACAAAATGCAAACAAACTCAAAGCTTAATCAAAGACTTTTAAATTTAGTTTGTAATCAATAACCATGCTCAATCCTTTGGTTTGACCCTTCTCTCACAAAAGAAGGTCGAACTACGGAGAGCTGAGCCCCTCAGTCCGGGGAGAACGTAGGCAGCCTTCATTGGTTCGATCTAAAAACACACAAAATTCCAAAAATTGGATGCCATCAAGACTCAGAGACAGAGACAGGAAGCAAGCAAGATATTTTGCGTCTCGATAAAGCTCTAAAAGCAAATCACAAATTATTACAGTTAAAACACATCTTGATGAGTTCAAGCACGGTCTACTCTCGACTCGCAACATGCTAAAATACCATAAAACATCTAATAATTAGTGTCTGCCATGACAATGAATGGATACTCAGAAGGTCATTCAATGCCACTCGCGCTTGTCCCTTCGACAGTCCTTCCCTTTTTCCCTCATCCCCAACAAGTCTTCTTTCGTTCCATGTGAACTAGTTTTTTATAAGATCAACTCTTTATTGTCCTAGTGAAATTTTAAAAATTGTTAATCAATAACAATTTTTATAATTTCATTGAGTCGATGAAATTGACATTAATATTCGATTAAAAATCATTTATTATTATGACAACCGTAAAAACTAAAGAGCTGGTCTCCCATGAGAACAGCTATATCCGTCTCATGAATGAGACGGATCGGAATGACCCGAAGCCCGGACACATCTCGTGTGAGTTCACACGAGACACATCTCGTGTGAGTTTACACGAGACACATCTCGTGTAAACTCACACGAGACACATCTCGTGTGAGTTCACACGAGATGTGTCTCGTGTAAACTCACACGAGATGTGTCTCGTGTATACTTACACGAGACGGGCAAGGGCAGGAGCGGGTTTCGGGTCGGAATGACCCGTCTCATGAATGAGACGGGTATCCCTGTTCTCACATAAGTTTTTGTCAAAACTAAATGAGACTATTTTTTTGGAACATAAATAGTCGGTATAAATCAATACAGTGTATTTACATTAGAATATACTAATCCGAATAAAATACATTGGGTCTAGACTAACACTAAGCCTCTTTCTTCATAACTTCAAATTTGACAAAAATCAAGAATAGCAATTATGAACATTATAAAAATTGATCAAACCTTATAAGAATGAATGGTATTCCTCCGTACGAAAATGATTCAATTGTTGAAGAAAATTTAGACCCAAAAATAACAGTTTATTTTTAACTAAGCAAAAATATATCAATAGAGAGTAATTATATGAGAATAAGGAAGAAAATTGACAAAAATCAAGAATAGCAATTATGAGAGTAATTACATACAATAATGAGAATGATGCAAGTGCTGACGTTACAAACCAACCAACAGGATGAAGGAAAACAATACAAATGCAATAATTCATTCCCAAATTTGTTCAAGGCTTTCACTGATTACATAGCTCCCGTGGGCTGTCACTTGCTAGCCCAATTGCAACCGTTGGTCGTTACCCCAAATCTGTTTAAGGCTTTCCTTGAGATATAAACAATTTTTTACTTTTAACTGGTGCAAGGTACTAATCTGCTTCAATTGATCTGGAATTGCTTTTAATTCATGGCAATTCTCTATAGAAAGATAGACAAGGCTTTGCAATCCTTGTCCCTCCATCGACCACCTTTCTATATCCATAGAATCAATATGAAGGACTTGGAGTCGGGGGAACTGCCCTTGGTTGCAGTCATACTCTATTATTTTGCTACCAACTAGAGAATCCCTTCCTAATTTGAGTATCTGAAGATTTGGAAGCCCTCCCAGCTTTCCAAAGGCTGATGTATCTAGACATGTCCAATTTAACGTTATCTTAGTGAGACTCAATGGTAGTGCCCCTAGCTCTGTGAATTTAAATTGACCTCTAATCTTCAGGGTTTGGAGGCGATGTAATGTTCTAAGATACTTAAATATTTCAATTTCTTTACTAGAACAATAAACCTTGAGTTTCTTGAGGTTGGGAAAAGTCTTCAGCATGTTGACATCATTTTCTTTACGTATATCTAAGCCAGACAAAGTGCGAATGTTAGGCAAAACAGTATTGCCATTACCTTTTGGAATATTAAAGCTCGCTCCCCAATGGGCGGATAGAAGTAGATGCCTCAGCTGTTGCATTTCCCAAAGATTACACTTAAATCGTGAGTTTTCCAAATCAAGTGTTTGTAGGTTCTCAAGTTTGGATATGGCTATAGTCCTATATAAAGTTTTCACTCTCAAATACCTCAACTGCACTAGCTTTTCACCTTTTGATGGAAAATTATAACTTCTAGCTGAACCAATATCCAACACCCTCAAGTACGAGCAGAATTTGAAGAGACGGCTAAAAGGATCCTTGTCTAGGGCAACCTCCCTGCTGTCTTTGTCACCAAAAGAAAAAAGAGAGCGGAGACGTGAAAACTCAGACACGGATAAGTAATCATACCTTATATCTCTACTTCGGTTATGCACCGAAAGCCTTCTGATTGGTTTGTTGGAGGCTAATGATGATCCATCACCCTTCGTATCAACCACCAGAAACTTTTCCTTTTTAGCCTCTGAAATAGCCAGGTCTCTAAGAAGATCATGTATACGGCACGTTTTTACCCCTCCATCACTCCTCCTGCTCGCCACCTGGATCAAGTTCCTATCAATCAACTGTAACAAGTACTCTTCAGCCATATCCTCCATATCCAAACTGTTGTTGGTCTCTTCATCTACGAATCCCTCCGCAACCCAAAGTCGGATCAAATTCCTCACCGGAATCTTGAAGTCCTCCGGGTAAACACCGAAGTAGAGAAAGCATGGCTTTAGATGAGGAGGCAGATCATCATAGCTTAAAGCCAATATATCACGGCACTCTATTGGGTTCTGATCCAAGTACCAATCTAAGCCTTTGGCCACTTTATCCCACATTGATTCATCTCTGTTTCTTAAGAGTCCAGCAGCCACCACAATAGCAAGAGGTAAGCCTTTACACGTGGGTAGGATTTGTTGTCTAGCGAGTTGTGCAAGCTTTGGAGGGCAAACTTGCTCATGGAACACTTTCTTCGAGAAGAGTTTCCAACTGTCATCATCGTTTAGAAAAGGCAGCAAGTATGGTGGTGTATGTACACTAGCATGCGAGGCCACTTCATTGAGGCGGCTAGTGATAAGAACTCTGCTCCTCTTGCTGTTATCTGGAAAGGCTGCTTTGATTCCATCCCACAGGTGCTTGTCCCACACATCGTCAAGGACAATCAGGTAACTGTTTCCCTTCAAACCCGTCCTCAACTTTTCCACCAATTCGTCCTCTGTCAGCTTATCAGCTTCCACCATCTCCATGGAGGGTAACACAGACTTTACGATCTTCAGCAGCAACTCTTTGCGATTGTAATCTTGGGAAACATCAACCCAAGCACGACAATCAAATTTCCCCTTCACA
The DNA here is from genome assembly GCA_022495995.1 of Adenophora triphylla var. japonica. Classification (NCBI taxonomy): domain Eukaryota; kingdom Viridiplantae; phylum Streptophyta; class Magnoliopsida; order Asterales; family Campanulaceae; genus Adenophora; species Adenophora triphylla. The sequence goes on from JAFEMH010000913.1 coordinate 129,357, forward strand.
AAACTACTGTTGTAGATTTTTTTTGCTAAAGTGGTTTTCCCTAACCCACCCATACCCACTATTGAAACAACGTCTCTCCGTGAACCCTGCGTGTCCAGCTTTTTAAGTACTTGCTCTACATCGTTGTCGAAACCAACCACTTCGTCCTCCTCTACATACCTACGTCGACTCTGGATCAGAACTCGCTCTGAAGCAATACCTTCATTGTTTGGGATGTTGTACTTGTCTTTGTTTTCATGAATCTTCTTAAGCTTTCTGTTGATGCGTTGTACTTCTACAGCAACATTCCGAAGCAATACTATCTTCTCCCGAGCATGAAAAATCCTCTGCAGCCAGTTCCTTCGTTTATATTGTGCCATTTTAATGACAAAATCATCAAGAAGATCCTCTGCTTCAAGAGCAACATCATGAATTTGCTTGACCTCTTCCCTCACCTCATCTCGTTTCCCTTCTGAATGTCGTCGGAGGAATGCATTGATGAACTTGAGCTCAGCATGAAGTGATTCGACTTGATCCCTGGCATTAAGAACCAAATTTGTTTCTTGTACAAGTAGCTGGGATACATTTTTTACCAGGGAAGTGACAATGACATCAACCATGGCCATGTTTGCTCTTTAGAAAACAGAAACAATAGAAAGATGATAATAATGATATGGAAACACTCAACAAAGATGCTCTTAACAAAGACTAGACAGAATAATGAGAGAGCAGGGGTATGTGTGTGTGTCTTTTGAAGAGAGAAAGGAAGGGGGAGTCGATTGGGTTAGGATTAAATTCAGTTTTGATGTGGGCTATGCGAATGAAGATCAACAAGCAAGTAAAAGTAAATAAATAAAGAACAAGAGAAAGAGTTGATTGTTTCTGGAGACGGAGGAGAGAGAAAAGAATTATTCTTCTCTTGATTTGTCTGTGTGTGTGTGTGTGTGGTGATGGGTGTTGTGGCTGAAAAGAAAAGAAAAGAACATGAGAAGGAGAAAATAGAAGCAAAGCATATCAAAAAGACGAAAACAAAGGAAGATAAGAATTAAAGACAGGCATCATTCAACTGATTTACAAGTAGAAGAGACGCATGGAAGATAAGAATAAAGAAATAAGTGAGATTGCAAAATCAAAAGCAGCAGATGACAAGGCAGAGATTCTGTGTTTACGTATTGGGATGGATACCGACATGGGGACGAAATTGTTAGCGTCACCATGGCGGGGACGAAATCTTGTGCAAGGTAAATTCATCAGATCTGCCATATGCCTGCATATAGAAACCAAAAGGCTTGGACCATACGTAAAATGACATTTCACTAATAGCCTTGGTTATAACACAACGAGCTTGCTTTTTCAGATTAGAAAACCTCTTCAGTTGGTCGTAAATATGTAAACATCCAATGTAAAAAGGTTGATTTCGCTGACTTGAGACACCTTTCACATAAAACATGAGCCAACTTGATGTGTACGCAGCGGAATAATTTAATAGAGACTCGCTTAATCGAATCTCAAATGAGAATTTCCAAAGAAATCTCAGTAACAAAGTTATTTAGACTTTGAGAATAATAACCGAAAGGGACACAATTGCAAAGCAATAATTGGATTATAATAAACTTGAATTAATTTACAAAGGAAGGACTGGAGTATTTATAAACCTATTTACAAATGTATTTGAAAAGCCACCAATATGAATCAGCACAAAGGAATAGACATGTCTTTTCTTCAAACAGCCATCAGTGAACAGACACCATGCTTCTTCAGGAGTCCCTCGGCCGAGGCAAGGACAATGCTCGGCCGAGCAACCAACGAAAATCCAAGAGACACAACCCTTCAGGAACAGCACGGCCGAGTCGCAGGAAAAGCACGGCCGTGTAACAGCTTTGGCTCGGCCGAGCGTTAGGCTTGACTCGCCCGAGCAATACATATTTCACAATCCAAGTTTCTGTCTTCGAACCCTCAACCGAGGCAAGGATTAGCTCGGCCGAGCACTTCTTCATCAGTTTTGTTTTCTTTTAACATCATTGTTTTTAAATGTCATGGCCTCTTGGTCCCCAAGTTGAACTGCCTCAACAAGATCTACATCATACTCCCCCACTTTAAAAGGATTCGTCCCCGAATCTATGTCATCATAAAGAGGATCATCCGGGTAATAAGCAACCAAATCCGCCACATTAAAAGTTGGGGAGATATTCCACCCAGTTGGTAACTCTACCACATATGCATTGTCGTTGATTTTCTGAATAATCTTGCAAGGGCCAAGTTTCTTCGGATGTAGCTTGCTATATGTTCCTTGAGGGACTCTCTCTTTGCGTAGATGTACCATCACCATGTCACCTACATTGAAAACCTTCAAACGCCGTCGCTTGTCCGCATGTTCTTTGTACTTGGCGTTAGATTCCGTAATGTTTCTCCGAACTTCTGCTTGGACTGCCTCGATCATTTCAGCCAAATGTTCAGCAGCGACACCAAACGAGCGCCTTGTTTAAGGTCCAAAAAGGCTTGGTAAATTACTTGTTCATAATCATCCAGCAAAAAGTGCGATCGTAACTCCCTCTTCATTCTAGCCCATGAACGAATAGGTGCTTTGTTCTGACGATGTCGCTTTTTACATAATTGTTCCCACCAAGCGGATGCACCGTCACGTAGTTTATATGCTACGTAAGGAACCTTCCGATCATCCTCAACTTGCATCAAGTCGAAGAATTTTTCAACCTCTGCTAGCCAATCTACGAACTCGTTCATCTTCAAATTTCCAGAAAAGGGTGGGATATCCGCCCTAATTTTAGGACGTTGATCGTTCCGAGGTGCTTCGATGTGATCATCCTCGTCCTCAACGTCGGAATCTTCCTCAACAACCGGGTCCTCTTGACGGACATTACGTCCCCGATGATTTGCCCGATTCTGTGGGTTGACATTACCAACTCGCATCTGAACCAATGCAGCCAATAGTTCAGCATGTTGACGTTCGCTACGCTCTCTGGCCTCTTGTTCTTGCTGTGCCATGCGTTGTTCTTGCTGGGCCATGCGTTCCAGAATAGCTGCGATGTCACCGTTGTTTCCTCCATTGTTTGCCATCTTCTCGTCGGAGAACCCCAAAGATCGTCCGATTTCTGATACCAAATGATGTGTACGCAGCGGAATAATTTAATAGAGACTCGCTTAATCGAATCTCAAATGAGAATTTCCAAAGAAATCTCAGTAACAAAGTTATTTAGACTTTGAGAATAATAACCGAAAGGGACACAATTGCAAAGCAATAATTGGATTATAATAAACTTGAATTAATTTACAAAGGAAGGACTGGAGTATTTATAAACCTATTTACAAATGTATTTGAAAAGCCACCAATATGAATCAGCACAAAGGAATAGACATGTCTTTTCTTCAAACAGCCATCAGTGAACAGACACCATGCTTCTTCAGGAGTCCCTCGGCCGAGGCAAGGACAATGCTCGGCCGAGCAACCAACGAAAATCCAAGAGACACAACCCTTCAGGAACAGCACGGCCGAGTCGCAGGAAAAGCACGGCCGTGTAACAGCTTTGGCTCGGCCGAGCGTTAGGCTTGACTCGCCCGAGCAAAACATATTTCACAATCCAAGTTTCTGTCTTCGAACCCTCGGCCGAGGCAAGGATTAGCTCGGCCGAGCACTTCTTCATCAGTTTTGTTTTCTTTTAACATCAGTGTTTTTAAATGTCATGGCCTCTTGGTCCCCAAGTTGAACTGCCTCAACAAGATCTACATCACAACTTCTTCAGTTTTTCATGTTCTTTGTTCATTCTCCCTGTTGTATATGCTAAATGTAGATAGGATGAAAGAGTTCTGTCAGAACAACCTCTTGAACATATCTCAGCATATGCACCTGCCTTGGATCATCTTTAGTGTTGTTTCCTCTTCTAATTGATGTTACTAAACCCAAACCTACTCAGATTTCTGTCGCTTAAGAAGTTCCCTCGGGGATACATGATTTTGGAATAAGCATGTACAACCCAAAATGTCACTGTTTCTCACACGTAAATCCCTTGAACTGCTGATTGAATAGTAATAAGTAAAGATAAAGAGAATGAATGGGGAAAAGTTATTCTTCCATTGATATTGAATTAGTATATATACAAGTCTAAGAACTCTATATTAGGTACAGATTAAAGATTGACAATTACATACTAGAGGTACGGGAGGAATTGATATTTACATACTAGGATTAAGGGGAGAATATACATCAGTAATATTAGTAAAATCAGGAAGATAATGGTGTATCTCCATCACGCCCTCGCAAGATGGACGATCTTGAGAGACCAATCTTGGAGAGCAAAACATGAAACCTGGTGCGAGGGAGAGGTTTTGTCAGAATGTCTGCTAATTGATCATTGCCAGAAATGTGTGTGACTCGAAGATTCTGACCTTGTACATTTTCTCGAACGAAGTGGTAGTCCAAACCAAGATGTTTCATTTTGGAATGAAATCTTAGATTGGCAGCTACATATGTGGCCCCCATGTTATCACAATATATGACCGGAGTGTTGGAGAGATGGATTTAGATTTCTTTGAGTAAATTCTGAAGCCAAAGAACCTCGGCAGTGGTTGCAGCGACAACTCGATATTCAGCCTCGGTGGAAGACCTTGCAAGTGTGCGTTACTTACGTGAGCTCCAGGAGATCGGGGTTTTTACCCAAGTAAATAACATAACCAGTGGTAGATGTGTAAGTGTCCTTATCCCCTGCCCAATCCGCATCCGTAAACGCATGGAGATTGGGGGGAGAATTTTTGTGAAGAAGAAGGCCATGAGAAGAGGAGCCAACAAGGTACCTTAGAACACGTTTCAAGGCTGCCCAATAAAGATCTGTTGGGCAATGCATATATTGGGAAAGCTTGTTCACAGCAAAGGAAATATCAAGTCATGTGAGGGAAATATATTGAAGGCCTCCGACGAGGGACCGATATTCTGTAGGGTTCGGAAGAGGAGAGCCTGCATGAAGAGAGAGAGGTGGATTGGCGGCCATAGGAGTAGGAACCGGTTTTGCCTCTGACATGTGAGCACGAGAAAGAAGGTCTTGGATATATTTATGTTGAGATAAAAGGATACCATTGGGATGAGAAAGAACTTCTACCCCAAAAATATAGGAGAGAGATCCTAGATCCTTGAGAGAGAATCTTGAGGCAAAGGCGGAAATAAAGGATTGGAGGAGGGTAGAGTTGGATCCGGTAGCTATAATATCGTCTACGTAGACAAGGAGGAATATTGAGCCAAGAGAGTGATTGGGTAGAAAGAGAGAGGAGTCAGATATGCAGTTGGAGAAGCCAATGGACAGAAGGTAGGATTTGAGCTCGTTGTTCCAAGCACGTGGTGCTTGTTTGAGCCCATACAAGGCTTGACGAAGTTTACAAACATGAGAAGGATGAATGGAACTAACAAAGCCTGGGGATTGGATCATATAAACATCTTCCATGAGAGTGCCTTGGAGAAAGGCATTATTTATGTCAATTTGGCGTAAGGGCCAATCATTTGTAAGAGCAAGAGATAGAATTGTGCGGATAGTGGCGGGTTTAATGACTGGACTGAAAGTTTCAGAGTAGTCCAAGCCAGGCCTTTGGTGAAACCCCTTAGCAACTAGTCTAGCTTTGTGGCGATCAACAGAACCATCTGGATTAAATTTTGTACGAAAAACCCATTTACATCCGACAATGTTTTGAGAGGGGGAAGGAGGAAGAAGATCCCAAGTGTGGTTTTTTAGGAGGGCGTCGTATTCAGATTGCATGGCATCCCTTCAGATTTTACTTTTGAGGGCCTGAGTAATGGTTGTGGGTTCGGTTGTATGAGAGTCAGGGAGTTGGATGTGGAGATTCATTTTTGTAAGTGGTTTCCTGATATTATTTTGAAGGCGTGTAATTGGGCCGGATGGAGGAGGTGGTGGAGGTGTTGTTGGAATTGGAGTGACAAGGGGAGTGGTGGAGGAGTCTGCCGAGGGAGGAGAATTTTGTTGGGTGATGGTAGGTTCGTTTAGGACAGTAGGTTGAGTTGGGTTTAGTGTAGGTTCAGGCAAGGTAGTAGAGAGAGGGGAGTGTGTAGTAGGGTTTATGGGTAGAGAAGCAGGAAGTATGGGAAGAGAAGAATTACACCAAGCATCAATGCTTTCAGAGTTGATAGGGGCAGCAAGATGTGTTTGTGAAGTGAATGGGAATTTCTCTTCAATGAATTTCACATAACGGGATGTAAATATTTTAAGTGAGGAGGGTTTAAGACAATAATAAGCACTTTGAGACGGAGAATATCCGTCAAAAACACAAGGAGCGGAGCGGTGTTCAAGTTTATTTGAGATGTAGGGTTGAAGCCAAGGATAGCAAAGGCATCCAAAGCTTCGTAATTAGCCCTATCACCCCTTTTCCTAATCTACAAACCCTACTTCCCAACCCACACTAGCACCACCTCACCACAACCCCCTCTTAAATCTGCCCATAAACCCTCCTTCCTCGCCCACAAATCCAACAAAGCAACACATTTAAACAACAACAAAGAACATCCCATAAACAAATTGGAGAGAGAAGAACCTTCACAAGAGGAAGACGAATATAGAAGGAGAGGGAGAGGGAGAGGGAGAGGAAGACGAAGATAGAAGAAGAGGGAGAAGGAGAAGGAGCTTACCCATCGTTGCTTGAGCACCGCTAGAGAACCCGCTGGAATCGTAAGGCCCCGTTTGGTTCGTGGTATTTGCCATTCCGCCGATGGAATGGAATGGTCAATTCCGTTTGACCAATTCCTTTCCCATGTTTGGTTTAAGTTTTTCTAAACTTTTCATTCCTCCGGAATGGTAAATCTATATAATATATAAAAAGAGAAATATTTTATGCCCTCACATTAAGCCATATCACTATTATGACTTGGCATTATGTGATTCTCCCATTGGTCAATTATTTCCTATATAAATCAAGTGGTTAAATTTGGAAATCTGTCAACGGTATTTTAGTCATTTACGTTCATGGCATAAATGTAGATATTAGACATTGAAATCAACATCAAGTGCTTTTGATTGGATGTCTTAATTTAAAAAAAAAAATCCCCCAAATTCATTGACCTCAAATATTTTATAATAAATTAATTTTTAAAAAAAAAATTTACACCAAAATTCATAATATTTTTCCTCTACAAATAGAGACTAATTTCATTTGATTCGGACACAGAAAAAAAATTCTCTTTCTTGAATATAAATCAAATATTTTATAATAAATTATTTTTTTTAATTTTTTTCCATCTAAAACCATTAAAAAAATTTCTCCAAAAATAGATATTACTTTCATTTGATTCGGACAAAAAAAAATCCTCTTCTTTGAAGTGCATGTCAATATTCTAAAAAATAAATATAGTATAAATAGGTAGGTAGTTTGAAAGAGGGAGAGGAATAAGTGGGTTGGGTTTGATGAGGAATAAGTGCATGTCAATAAATAACTAACAATGTGTTAAATGAATTTTTTGTTCCCATACACTACACTCCCTCATCAAACCCAACCCACTTCTTCCTCTCCCTCTTTCAAACTACCTATTTATACTATATTTATTTTTTAGAATATTGATATGCACTTCAAAGAAGAGGAATTTTTTTTTGTCCGAATTAAATGAAAGTAATATCTATTTTTGTAGGAAATTTTTTGATGGTTTTAGGTGGAAAAAATTAAAAAAAAATTATTATAAAATATTTTATTTATATTCAAGAAAGAGGATTTTTTTTCTGTGTCCGAATAAAATGAAATTAGTCTCTATTTGTAGAGGAAAAAATATTATGAATTTTGGTGTAAAAATATTTTTTTAAATTAATTTATTATAAAATAATTGAGGTCAAAGAATTTGGGGGAATTTTTTTTTGTAAATTAAGGCATCCAATCAAATGCACTTGATGTTGATTTCAATGTCTAATATCTACATTTATGCCATGAACATAAATGACTTAAATATCCTTGACAGATTTCCAAATTTAACCACTTGATTTATATAGGATATAATTGACAAATGGGAGAATCACATAATGTCATGTCAATATTCTAAAAAATAAAGATAGTATGACTTGGTATTTTGAAAGAGGGAGAGGAAGAAGTGGGTTAGGTTTGATGAGAGAGTGGATTATTTGGGGAAAAATTTCTCATTTAACACAAATGTTAGTTTTTTTAAGATTTTAATTTTTCTTCTCAAATTCTTTGACCTCAATTATTTTATAATAAATTAATTTTAAAAAAAATGTGTATACCAAAAATCATAATTTTTTTCCTATACAAATAGAGACTAATTTCATTTGATTCGGACACAGAAAAAAAATCCTCTTTCTTGAATATAAATCAAATATTTTATAATAAATTTTTCTTTAAAAAATTTTTTCCACCTAAAATCATTAAAAAAAAATTTCCTCCAAAAATAGATATTACTTTCATTTGATTCGGACAAAAAAAATCCTCTTCTTTGAAGTGCATATCAATATTTTAAAAAATAAATGTAGTATAAATAGATAGTTTGAAAGAGGGAGAGGAAAAAGTGGGTTGGGTTTGATGAGGGATTGTAGTGTTTGGGAAAAAAAATCATTTAACACATTGTTAGTTATTTTGGGATTTTGATTTTTCTTCTCAAAATTAAATAAGTTAATTTGAAAAAGAATATTATAATTTTGTTCATGATGAGTTAATGTAAACAAATATGATATTTATTTAAAAAAAATCTCTTTTTTGAATATAAATCAAATATTTTATAATAAATTATTTTTTTTTAATTTTTTTTCACCAAAAATCATAAAAAAAAATCTTCCAAAAATAGAGACTACTTTCATTCGATTTGGACACAAAAAGAAATCCTCTTCTTTGAAGTCCATGTCAATATTCTAAAAAATAAAGATAGTATGAATTGGTATATTTTGAAAGAGGGAGAGGAAGAAGTGGATTAGGTTTGATGAGGGAGTGAATTGTTTGGGGAAAATTTATCATTTAACACAAATGTTAGTTTTTTAAAAAAATTTGATTTTTATTCTCAAATTCTTTGACCTCAATTATTTTATAATAAATTAATTAAAAAAATTCTTTACACCAAAATTCATAATTTTTTCCTCTACAAATAGAAACTAAGTTCATTTGATTCGGACACAGAAAAAAATCCTCTTTCTTGAGTATAAATCAAATATTTTATTATAAATAATTTTTTTCCACCTAAAATCATTAAAAAATTTCCTCCCAAAATAGATATTACTTTTATTCGATTCGGAAAAAAAAAATCCTCTTCTTTGAAGTGCATATCAATATTTTAAAAAATAAATGTAGTATAAATAGCAAGGTTATAAAAAGCGCTAGGCGAATGCTAGGCGGCGGAGCCGGGCCCAGCGCCTAGGCGGGGACTAGTCGGGATTAGTCGGGACCTAGGCGGAGCTTAGAACTAGGCGTTGGAGAGGGGCCTAGCGCCTAGGCGGGGCCTAGGCGCCCTTAGGCGGGGTCTTTTAGAACACTGATAAATAGGTAGTTTGAAAAAGAGAGAGGAAGAAGTGGGTTGGGTTTGATGAGGGCGTGTAGTGTTTGGGAAAAAATTCATTTAACACATTGTTAGTTATTTTTGAATTTTGTTTTTTCTTCTCAAAATTAAATAAGTTAAATTGAAAAAGAATATTATAATTTTGTTCATGATGAGTTAATGTAAACAAATATGATATTTATTTTAAAAAAAAAATCTCTTTTTTGAATATAAATCAAATATTTTATAATAAAATTTTTTTTTAATTTTTTTTCAACAAAAATCATAAAAAAAAAAATTCCAAAAATAGAGACTACTTTCATTCGATTTGGACACAAAAAAGAAATCCTCTTCTTTGAAGTGCATGTCAATATTCTAAAAAATAAAGATAGTATGAATTGGTATTTTGAAAGAGAGAGAGAAAGAAGTGGGTTAGGTTTGATGAGGGAGTGGATTGTTTGGGAAAAAAACTTTCATTTAACACAAATGTTAGTTTTTTTAAGATTTTGATTTTTCTTCTCAAAATTATATAAGTTAAATTGAAAATGAATATTATAGTTATGTTCATGATGAGTTAATGTAAACAAATATGATATTTATTTATTATTACTATTATTCGTATACTAATAAATGATACTCCCTTCGTCCCACTTCATGGGTCCTACTTTCCCTTTTGGTCAGTCCCACTACAAGAGTCCCTTTCATAAATGGCATGTTTTGAATATATTTATACCCTTATAATTTAAATATATCGATTCAATATTTCTCAAAATATCCAACGTAACGGTAGGGTTTTTTTTTTTTTTTGAAATAAAAAGAATCATATTATTAATGACAATAATAAATGTTTAGAATTCGACTATTCAAGTACGTTGGAAGTTCGACCTAAATATTGAGGTTCACAACCCTCTTGACTGCATGTACAACATGATGAAATATCGAGTCCCTAACCCTCTTCCACTCTTATAAGTCAGATTCATCATTTCCAATCTATATAATATATTAAAAGACAAACATTTATAGCCCTCACATTAAGCCATGTCACTATTATGACATGGCATTATGTAATTGACGCAGCACGAAAGCACGATAGATTTCGTGATTAGCGCACTAATCACAAGAACTCTTCAAGCGAAAGAATCCTCAAACACAAGAACTGGATTCCATCAGAAAAAGAGATAAAACTCTTCGAAATTCAATTAATCAAAAGCTAATTTTCGGATTACACCACTAGGCCTATTTTATATTGCCCATAAAACTTGAAAAACAATCTTAAACCTTCTAGAATTACTCCTAACCTATATGGTAACTAAATAGGACTCAAAAACTAGTAAATCTCCTCAAAATCTACTCTAAAATCATCTCTAATCAACCTATTAAAATTAATGACGAAAATAAGAAATAAAATATAAACTAAAACAAATTAAGTCCTAAGATAGTAATTAAAATACAAAAATAATTGATATATTTGACTTCGTCAAATATCCTTCCTTGGTGCAGATTCCTTCCTCGGTTCCTCCTACATCAGTCACCCATTCTTCAAAAGAACTCGACCCCGAGTTCTCATCCGATGTTTGGTAAGATCCGCCCTAGAAGAACAAATATTTTGAATAAATCAATGCTCTTCTCGTCCTCGGAATGAAAATTAATACTTTTCCGTCCCAATAAAACAAATATTTAGAATAAATTTGTTCCCTAAGCCCGAACCAACGTAATTTGTGTTCTTCCAAAAATAAAAATATACTAGCAATGTCAGCACTCATCCGTCGATCGTCCTTTTCAACCTCCCCATGATCAACAATAAAAATTTCATCGTATTTAAATTCTTCCATCTCATCAATAACACCCACAACATAATCAAAAATTGATGGTGTAGACCAAGTAATATCACCCACGTTTTCATTCATGGGCTCAGCAATCCTGTCCTCAGCTACCGTCTTTTCTTCCTCGTCAGTGATTTTTGGTTCTTCAATTTGAGACGACTCAATTTCCTTGTCTGCAGTTTTCTCTTCTGGTTCAGCCAAAGGGGCTGCTAAAACCGGCAAATCCTCAACTTTTGGTGGTTCTCCATTTGTCTTTATATCCTCAAGAACAGGAGATTCAACTTCCGTAACCTCAATCCTTTCTTCAGATTCCTCACTTGCAGGTAACTCACTTGGATTATCTTCTACTATTTTTACTTCGTCCTGCACCTCTTCCTTGACTTGCTGAATGACTTCCTCCCCCTTGAAATCTTCTTTCAACATGTTTGGATCTGAAGTTGATTTGGCTCCACCTATACGCCTAATCGCAGCCAATTTTTTTGCCTCCAACCTCGAAATAATTACTTCTATCAAGTAATCAAGTCTGTCCGCATTAAGATCAATCTGCCTCCTATACTTTTGCTTAGCCATTTGTTTGACCTCTGCGTCTTCCAAATCAAGCAATTGATATGCCCTTCGAAGAAGTTGATTTTCCTCTTGTCGAGCTCGATCAAGATTATAATTAATTTTAACAAGAAGAGAATGGGTGTCAGCAGTATTACCTCCATTAACGGCCATATTCTTCGTTAGAGTAATCTGTGTAGGATGACGAACCGGTTCAACCTCCCTATCTATCTCGCCTCTACAATTTCGATTAGACGAACGTTTGGACCCTGTTGAGCAGCCACGAACGCCGCCACCCGTGTTGTCCACGTAGAAATAGCGGTGGTTAGCCCATCGATATCTGCTCTTGTTACTTGATCCCCCATAACGAATCAGTGATGAAACACAGGTTAAGCCTGCTTTGATACCAACTGACGCAGTACGGAAGCACGATAGATTTCGTGATTAGCACACTAATCACAAGAACTCTTCAAGCGAAGAATCCTCAAACACAAGAACTGGATTCCACCAGAAAAAGAGATAAAACTCTTCGAAATTCAATTAATCAAAAGCTAATTTTCGGATTACACCACTAGGCCTATTTTATATTGCCCATAAAACTTGAAAAACAATCCTAAACCTTCTAGAATTACTCCTAACATATATGGTAACTAAATAGGATTCAAAAACTAGTAAATCTCCTCAAAATCTACTCTAAAATCATCTCTAATCAACCTATTAAAATTAATGACGAAAATAAGAAATAAAATATAAACTAAAACAAATTAAGTCCTAAGATAGTAATTAAAATACAAAAATAATTGATATATTTGACTTCGTCAAATATCCTGCCTTGGTGCAGATTCCTTCCTCGGTTTCTCCTACATCAGTAATTCTCCCATTGGTCAATTATTTCCTATATAAATCATGTAAAATGAAAAACCTCCTTGCATTGCGTTCTTCTTTTTTATTCCGTTCTGGTAATGTTCACAGCTCTACGGTTTGCGTTCTTTTTTTTTCGTTCATTTATTTTCACAGCTAGGGTTTTACCATTTTTGTTTCAGCCGCCTAAATATTTTGACTTCATCCTTGGTGATTCTATTTTATTTATAATCGTCTTTGAATCATATTGGTACATGGCCTAATATGATTCAACCATAGACTCTACGGATGATGTATAGTTCAATTTTCTACTTCAGAACATGGTGTTGAATCATGGAGTATGATCATGTTATAAATTGTCCACTCCAATTTATACCAGTTGTTTATACCTTTGGCATTTGTTCTTTGGTTTGTTATTGTTGTTTCTATTGGTGTAAACGGTCTCCCTCGAACTTTCTTCTTCATGTATGTTCTTTCTTTTGTTCTATACTAAAAACTTTTGGCAAATAGAATGTGACTGATAAAAAACTGAAATTTTGACATGAGTCAAACCCACTTTTATCATAAAATAACATGTGGTTTTGCCTCACCAAGAAACTCACTTTATCAATTGCAAGCATTCTCATTTATTTATTTTTACAAACAGGGAGGAAAAGAATACTTCCTCTGTCCCAAGAAAAGTGTCACCATTTTAGGCTCGGCACGCAAATTAAGGAAAAAAGTGGGAAGAAAAAATGTTGTGAGTGTAATTTGAAAAGAGGAGAGAGAATTAGTGGAGGAAATAGTAAATTTAAAAAGTGTTGTGAGTGTAATAGTATTTTAGGAGAGAGAATGAGTGGAGGGAATAGTTAGTGGGATAATAGAATATTAATAAAACATTTCCATTTTAGGAAAGGTGACGCTTCAAACAGGACGCCATTTTGGGTAAAAAGTGACGGATTTCCTGGAACGGAGGGAGTATATATTATCAAGGTTTGTGATGGAGAGCGAAAAGGATCCAGAGAATGTGACTGATGAGTACTTGAGGGACATATCACTGAGCTTTATTATTGCTGGAAAGGACACTTCAGCAAACACACTGACTTGGTTCTTTTATCATAGGCAAGAACTCAGAGACCACCATCTATAAAATATCTCAGTTCAACAAGCATCAAGTTAATCCCATATATATAGATGGGATATATTTTTAATTCAGCATTGTTGATGAAGAAAATAATGGGGGTTTTTATCCTCCATATCTGACTAAATATGTTAAAAGAAATTATATTATCTTAAGGTTCAACTTTCAAGAGTTTATGTATACATTTAGAGATCTTAGTGGGGGGTTTTTGCTGCTCTAAATCAAGAATAATTTACGGAAGTCAATAATTTAAATCACATGCCATGTTTAGATATAATTTGGGTACATAAACAGATCATCATCTTAAAATACTACTAAAAATTTCCGAATTTATCTCCTTATTTAGCTTAGTTAGCCATAAAATACTACTAAAATTTTTTAAATTAAGAAGAAAGATTTGATTTTTATTCATTTTTATTTCCGAAATTAATTCAAAAATATATTAAATGCAGAATTTTTAATACATTTCCGAAATTAATAATAATTATGAAGTCAAAATAAAAAAAAAGAAAGCAATGCAAGGAGGTTAAATATTTGTATTGATTTATAGATTATATTATCCCCTTAATCAACTCCTAAATAAGATGGAAGCCCAAGTTTCAAATTATTTCAAATGTGCGGTTAAATGTAGATAACAATTGATATTTAATTGATTTTCTTAACTAATTAAATCAATCAACTACTAAATGAGATTAAACTCTTAATATTTATCTCTTTCTTTTATCTATTTCAGTTAAATAAGGAATTTAAAAAGAAACATTCAAGAATAATTTACGTAAGTTAATTCGTAAATCAATTTAAATTAATGTACTGTAACAAACTTATCCCTAAATCAATTTCCTTTCATGGCTGAGATCAAATTATCTATATCAAAGGAGTTGATTTACACATTGTTTTTTCTGGATTTTATTTTTTTGCAAAATGACGGCATACGGGTTCATACTATTTCCTATAAAAAAAATGAAAAATTTTCAAATGTGTAATCGAAATTTTAGGATTAATCTTCCGTAATTTCAGCTTTGATGGGAAGGATTTTTTTAATATGTATCCTACAATTTCAAATCTTCATAATCCTAAAAATCCTCAAAAATTCTTACGGTCCTTCTGTAACGACCCAGAATTTCCTTCTTTAATAATATTCATCAATTTGAATAAATACCCAAAATAGGGTCCCAACGGATACTAAACATTTAAATATCCAAATCAAACGGTAACTTAATAATTCAAACTTATCCAACCCAACGGTAACTAACGTAATAAACGTTACATAAGTGCGGAATAATCAAATGTAACGACTAGTAAAACCTACTAGCTTTATTTAAACTAAACTAAAATTCTGGTTCGTCAATAAATCTTCTATAACTCTTCACTGATCGCCGTCTTTCCTACAACGATCTTCCATCCTTATTCCCATACCTGGAGGAAAAATAAGAATGAAGGAATGAGCGAAAGATGCCCAGTAAGTCATTACGTGATCTCCTTGAAGTTATGAGGAGATGACCTGAATGACGGTTCAATCGAAGCATTTCAACGAAAGGTTATCACAATAAAATTCAATCAAGGAAGTGTGGCATTACAAATCCATATTATAGTTGTTATTCAGGATTTACCCTACATTGAGTAATTCCTATCCGATCATCTACATTGATGTCGAGTGCGCATAAAGTATAGACAAGTACGTAACACATATCATACAAGTCCAATATCAATTCATATAATCTTGACATGCATGTACATTCATACAAATCATATAGTGCATTCATATTAAACAAGAATACACATAAGCAAAGTCAATACTTCAGATATCTATGAACAACACATATCATAGATAAGATTTCCAAAAGACGCTTCATGTCCAAGGAATATTTTTATAAAACACTATCGCCACATGATAGTATAATTTTGAAAAGACTCGATAGAGTTTTCAAAGGAATAGATACAAAAAGTGTTTAGGAACGTAATTCCTTACCTTAGCTTGCTTCCTTTGCACTTCTGGTATAACCTACAGTCATGCAAAGATATCATTTTAGGTACAAGTAATTGTTTATTACTTCTTATGTACCCTAGTTGATTTATCTTTAGTTAACTTATGAGTTGCTTTTGGACTCATCTTACTAGTTAACTATCTTTCTATTTTAGGTACCTTCCTAAAATATTATCCTTCTATTTTAGGTAACTTTCCTAAAATAGTAACCTTCTATTTAAGTATCTTCCTTAAATAGTATCTTTTCTATTTTAGGTAACCTTCCTAAAATATTTACCTTCTATTTAAATATCATTCTTAAATAGTATCTTTTCTATTTTAGGTAATCTTCCTAAAATATTTACCTTCTATTTAAGTATCATTCTTAAATAGTATCTTTTCTATTTTAGGTAACCTTCCTAAAATATTTATCTTCTATTTAAGTATCATTCTTAAATAGTATTTTTTCTATTTTAGGTAACTTTCCTAAAATATTTGTCTTCTATTTAATATAATTCTTAAATAGTATCTTTTCTATTTCAGGTAACTTCCTAAAATATTTATCTTCTTTCTCAACCTTTAAAAATCTTTCTTTCTTCAGAAAGTTACTTTTAAGACTCTCTTCTTTGAGTACTTATCAAAAAGACCCTTCATTTTTCATGAATTACAAAGTGGTCCTTCAACTTTTGAATATTTACAAAATAGTCCTTCAACTTTTAGGTATTTGCAAAATAGTCCCTCAACTTTCAGAAATTAATGAACAGTCCTTCATTTTTCAGAAATGACAGAACAGTCCCCTGACTTTCAGGATTTACAAAACAGCCCCTAAACTCCAGATTTTCAGTTTGGTCACTAGGGCTTTTGAAAAACTGATTTTCAGTTTTAAGTTTTGGTTAGATTCCTAACCTTAAAACATTTTTATTGAATCCAAAATCAACCTTTTGATCCCAAAATAATTTTACCCAAAAACAATGTTTTTGTAAACAATTTTTTTTATCAAAACGATTCCAAAAGAATTTTACCCAAAACAATGTTTTTGTAAACAATTTTTATCAAAACAATTTCCTATTACACACACAATTAAACGCACACACACAGCACATTCAATACTCACACACACGGCACAAGCACACTACAAACAATATTTGTTTTATTTTTTTATTCCTTCTTGGTATATGAATCAAACCTATTTTAATTCCATTAATTCATACCCCAAACCTAATTCAAAACTCAAGCCTAGGATATATATATTTTTATATAATACAGCCCTTAACTTAATAAACCTTTAACTCTAGTTTGATCATATTTTAATAATCCAATATCCGAACTAAGATTAAAAATTTTTAAATGCTAGGGAATAAGATTAATACCTTGTTCTAGGGATGATCTTCACCAAGAATTTGCAAAACCCTAGCTCTCCTCCTCCCCCAAGCTTCGGCCGCCTCTCCCTTTCTACTTAGCATTGGAAATTTTTTTATTTCTTTTGCCGTGTGAATTATGGGAGGTTTAGGTTTTAGAAAGTATATTTATGTATTAGGGTTTCTACCTCCCTAATGGATAATGGATAAGGAAATTTAAAATTTTGATTTCTTAATCTAACTCAACCTCCTTGGCCCAAGTCTTTTACTTGTAGTCCAACATTTATTTTAATTATTTTTCTTTTAATAATTAAAATAAGATACTTTAAAATAATAACTAAAATAGATAATTAAAAAAAAAATTCGGGTCATTATATTCTTACCCCCTTAAAAGAGTTTGGTCCTCCAAACTAAACGTACCTCAATTTTCGAAGAGATCGGGATACATTTCGCGCATCTCGCTTTCGAGTTCCCATGTCGCCTCTCGTTCTGTGTGGTTGATCCATTGCACCTTCACATAAGGGATCACTCGTTTCCGTAGATTTTGATCCTTCCGATCTACGATCTTTATAGGCTTTTCATCATAGCTTAAGTCAGCACGAAATCTCAACTGCTTGTATTCGATTACGTGGCTCGGATCTACCAAGTACTTTCTCAACATTGAGATGTGAAATACGTTGTGCACTCCAGACAGTACGGGTGGTAGCGCCAACCTATAGGCCACAATGCCAACTCTGTCCAGAATTTCAAACGGTCCCACATACCTAGGGCTCAACTTTCCTTTAATACCGAATCTCATGACACCTTTTGTCAGTGAGATTTTCAAGAATACGCGATCTCCCACTTGGAACTCTAGATCACGCCGTCGATTATCTGCGTACGACTTCTGTCTACTTTGTGCAGTCAATAACCATTTGCGAATCTGTTGTACTTTATCCTCAGTCACTTGAACAATTTCAGGTCCAGTTAACTTCCTTTCACCCACTTCATCCCAGCAGGTAGGTGATCTACACTTGCGTCCATACAGTGCCTCATACGGAGCCATACCAATACTAGCGTGAAAGCTATTACTATACGCAAACTCCACTAGTGGTAGATGTTCGTCCCATGTGCCTTGCCAATCTAACGATGTAGCTCTTAGCATGTCTTCCAAAGTCTGGATCGTCCTTTCTGACTGTCCATCCGTTTGTGGGTGAAAAGCTGTACTCATTGTCAACTCTGTCCCCAATGCCTGTTGCAAACTTTTCCAAAACTTCGAAGTAAACCTAGCATCTCGATCGGACACTATCGAAACTGGAATTCCATGCATCCTCACAATTTCATCAACATATAACTTAGCCAACTTCATGCCGTTCCACCAAAATGATTCCTTCAGGTCTCGATACATCTTCGTACTTCCCGGATGTACAGAGAATTTCGAACAATGAGCCTCCCTTAGAATTTCCCTTTTGAGTTCATCATTGCTTGGTACCCATATCCTTGACTGATACCTCAAGACCCCATCTTCGTGTAACGATGTGCACCAAATTTCGCGGGAAAATTCGATTTTGCGTTTCTTTGAAAATCAAATAAAACCGGAAAAAGACGGAGTCGCCACGCCATTTTTGTTTTAAGGGCCAAAACTTTGAAAAATGCCCGAGATTAGATATTTGGGTTCGGAGGTCATGTTACACGCCGGGAAGGACGTTAGTGTGCACCCGGAATGCCTCGTAAAACGAGTCTTTCAAACATTCAAAATCATTTGTTTGTGTGTGTGTGTGTGTGTGTGTTACTTTGGCCAAAATAAGTTGAAACTGAGGAAAGTAAAAATTGGGAATTCTTTTTAAGACTTTAAACTGATCCCATGATTTTTGGTGTGATTTTTGGGTTGAGTTTTGGTACTCAAAAGATTTTTGGAAGTTGAAAACCATTTCTGCCAGAATGAAAAAGGCAGTGGACACTTGATTTTGAAATGGACTTTAGGGCTTGAAAACTCCAGAATCTGGGAAAAGTCCGAGAATGAAAAATGTTCAAAACACCTTAAATAAGGTTTCTGTAAAAGAACTTCCCATTTTGGAGATGATTTGAGGGACAAAAACCTTCTGGAAATCTCAGATGTGAAATATGGATTTCCAGAGACTGATGAACTGACCTTTAAAGGAAAATTTGAAAAATGGAGTTTTACTCACGCAAAAAATAAAGTAAAAATATGTCTAGAAATCTATGGATGTTGGATACAAAAAGTTTTTTGTAATCAACACCAAATTCCAAGTTTATCTGTGTCCAAAAAATTAGACCATGGACTGGGGTCTTAGAAGATTGCTACTGGACAGCAACTTCTCAAGAAGGAAAATGTGATTTTAAAGGGGGTTTTGCATCCATGCTTGTCCCCATTTCCCTAGGTTGTGATTAGTGATCACTTGACATTTTAGTGGTGAATCAACTATATCAAACCATCCTTGGAGTACATTAGGACTTAAGCATTTCATTTGCTTGGGAAGGGGAATTTTGTAGAGATGAAATTAAAGAGAAAAATCAACTAGAGATTTAAAATGTGGACCATTTGAGATGGTCATTCATGAATATGAACTTCAAGATGACCATCTTAGGTCAAGATTTAAGTTAAACTAGACATAAAGTAAATCAAAGTAAGAAGAACAAGATGAACAAGAAGTTAAAAGGGAGTTTTAGGGTTTAAAGAAGGAGGGCTTTACCAATGGTGACACCCTATCTTCCTAGGCTTGGAATTTGAATTGAGGAGTATCAAGATTTGGTGTTTGAATTTGTATTTGAGTGGATTCAAGGCTTGAATGTGTTTAGGGTTTGATGATAGAGTTGGTCAAAGAGAAAACTAGTAGATAACAATGAAGTCCTCTATGTTTTCTCTCTAATCCTCCTCCTAAGGGGTGATTTAAGCTTGGGCTTATGTGTGTATGAGGATGATTTGAGAGTATTTTGAGTGAGTGGGATTTGGGAAAGATTCAAGAGAAAATGGTGGCAATTCAAGTGAATTCCCACTATTTTCTCTCTATATTTCGCCAGAATTGTGTTGCTGTGAGTGAATTGTGTTCTTCTCTCTTATTTTTGAGACTGGAGGGCTCAATTTATAGCCCTCTGAAAATGCAAACATGTCCGCGCGGATGGGATCTTCAGCGTGCACTGTTCATTAAATGCTGCTTCAGGCTTTGGACACAAGGAATATTTTTCAAAAAAAATCAAATTAACAAATTAGCTTTTTGTTCCAGCCATTTCTATTTTTGGTTTTTCTTATTTCTTTTGCTTTTTTGATTCCTTTCCTTGGTTTATCCTTAAATAACAATGCCCACTTTGCCCTTGCTTTGTTAGAAATGTTAGGAATGTTAGGAATTGTTAGGAATGTTAAAACTTTCGTTAATTTTCTAACGAAAATTCTAACAAGCTCAAATTGGAGCACTTACAGTAGCCCCTCGGCGATGGCGCTTTCGAAGGAAGCGGGGTCGTCGATAAGAGTAAGGCTCCATATTTGGCAGGATGATCAAGTGATCGAGTGGCTGAACCTATTTAATAGGCTACCTACGTATCCTTAAGAGGAATCAAGCCGGCCGTAGTTCGGGTCTTTGACCCCGGAGATGATGGCGTTTTAGGTGCCTCGAACCTTGAAAAGCGAGCTCTGCAATGGTGCCGGAGAGAAACTCACTGGGATAAGAGATGACCATTTTGGTCGGATGGCTATCCGCTCTGCTGGGATAGGAATGACCATTTTCGCCGGGTGGCCGAAATTGTATATCCGCTTCCGCCGGGATAGAATGACCATTTTCGGTCGGATGGTCGAACCTAATGATAGGCTACCTACGTATCCTTAAGAGGAATCAAGCGCCATAGTTCGGGTTTTTCGACTATCTTCGCCGTCGACCCTGGAGTGACTGTTTTAGGATGTCAACCTATGACTTGACTATTTTGGGGAAGTCGCCCTATGATTTTGACTATTTTTGGGAAGTCGCCCTATGATTTGACTATTTTAGGGAAGTCTCCCTATGGTTTGACTATTTTGGGGAATTCTCCCTATGGTTTGACTATTTTGGGGAAGTCGCCCTATGGTTTGACTATTTTGGGGAAGTCGCCCTATGGTTTGACTATTTTGGGGAAGTCGCCCTATGGTTTGACTATTTTTGGGGAAGTCGCTCTATGATTTGACTATTTTGGGGAAGTCGCCCTATGGTTTGACTGTTTTGGGGAAGTCGCCCTATGGTTTGACTGTTTTGGGGAAGTCGCCCTATGGTTTGACTATTTTTGGGGAAGTCGCCCTATGGTTTGACTATTTTAGGGGAAGTCGCCCTATGGTTTGACTGTTTTGGGGAAGTCGCCCTATGGTTTGACTGTTTTGGGGAAGTCGCCCTATGGTTTGACTATTTTGGGGAAGTCGCCCTATGGTTTGACTATTTTGGGGAAGCCGCCCTATGGTTTGACTATTTTTGGGGAGTCGCCCTGGTAATGACTTCGGTTTGTCGAATTAGGGGATGATTGCGATTTATCGCTTTCCTCGTGTTGTGTGTGATAGCGTTTTAGGTGCCTCAAACCTTAATGATGGCGTCTTGGGTCCCTCGAACCTTCATGATGGCGTCTTAGGTGCCTCGAACCTTGGAGATAGCGTCTTAGGTGCCTCGAACCTTGATTTGAAATGATTTCCCTTTGATGGTTTGGGATAGAAGGTCTATTGGTGGACTTCATTTGAAGGGATCGGTCTTATGTTTGCTGCCGAGGAAATGGATGATAATGGGAAAAGAAACGGGATTCCGTTAACTTCGCTGGGGATTTTGTTAGCCTTTGTTGGAGTTTAGTTCAGGAGTATGAACCTAAATGGGGACTTAGTTCAGGGGTATGATTCTAAGTCGAGGTTTAGTTCAGGAGTATGAACCTAAATGGGGACTTAGTTCAGGAGTATGATTCTAAGTCGAGGTCTTGTTCAGGAGTATGAACCTAAATGGGGGCTTAGTTCAGGAGTATGATCCTAAGTCGGGGTTTCAGTTCAGGAGTATGAACCTAAATGGGGACTCAGTTCAGGAGTATGATCCTAAGTCGAGGTTTTGTACCTGAGGGAGACTGTTTGAGAGCGTTCTTGCTGGGGAAGATTTGAGCTTACGAGGATTATCGGGGAAAAGGGTGACCGTGTTGGTCAAGTGGCTAGACCTATGGTAGGCTACCTACGTATCCCGAGTGAGAATCAAGCCTGGACGTAGTTCAACAACTGCTGGGGATGGTCTTTGATGGTTTGACGGTATTCGGGAGTCACCCGAGGTTTGACTATTTTAGGGAAGTCGCCAGAGGATTGCTAAAGCTTACGTTGCTATTTGCGGAGATAGAGATAGCTAAGGCTATGGGTAATCATGCAACATTTGTGAGTGTATGCATATTTTTGAGGTATGTTGAAGGATTAACGTACTTTTGCTGTGCTTACCTGCAGGAGAGCAAGTTGCGGGGCTGTGTGGTAGTTGATAGTGTTGAGAGTCTTGATGCATCTTTGAAAACTTGGCGTTTCTGTCCGAACTGTATTTGAGATCTTGGCGTCTCTAACCGAATTGTATTTGAGAGCTTGGTATCCCTGACCGAATTGTATTTGAGAACTCGGTGTCCCTGACCAATTTGTATTCGAGAACTTGGCGTCCCTGACCGACTTGCATTTTGAGACCTTGGCATCCCTGACCGTACTGTATTTGAGAACTTGGCGTCCCTGACCGATTTGTGTTCGAGAACTTGGCGTCCCTGACCGACTTGCATTTGAGAACTTGGTGCCCCTGACCGATTTGTATTTGAGAACTTGGCGTCCCTGACCGAATTGTATTTGAGAACTTGGCGTCTCTGACCGATTTGTAGACACTGGAGGTGATCTGCACATGTTTTGCCCGGAATCATCTCTTGCCGAGAAGGGGAATTTGATTTCTCGCAATTTTGTTGAAACCATTGATTTTGGACTTTGGTAAATATCTTCCTTGTAAAGGGCAAGTCTCAACAGCGAAGGAAAATGGTCTTTCACGTTCGAATTCCTGCATTGGTTAGTAGAGAGGAAGATGCATATATGACATTCATGATGACAGATGCATGCATAGAATCAGAATGATTATGATAGTATCATTGCATATGTTCGCGAGATGATGCATTTACTTGCTTTCGAAGATGCATTTAGGCTAAGCTTCTGGCAGGGAAATTATGATTTATGATCTTCAATCACTTAGGATTTTTCCTATTGATTCAAGTTTCGTGTGTGCTACATGAGCCCTTGGGAGATTTTTGTGGGGATGCATGGTGATGAAAGGGGATGCATTGGGATGTATGTGTCTGGAGACTGTTTGGGACAGATTTTGAGCAAGTGGGGGAGGTGAGAGCCCTCGATCGCGATTTAAACAGTGGTTGTTGATGAGGTTTTGTTAACAGTATCACATGGACCTATATCTTGATGAGATTGGATTCGGATCCCGGGTCTTGATTGGAATTTTCCCTCTCAAACTTGGTCATTTGAAGGTGATGCTGACAGGCTCTAAGGCACGTTGATATGAGTGAAGCTTCTTTCCTTTGGGTGAGCTGTGACCTCGGCCGAAACCTTGTTCGGAGAATGATTTGATGAAATTGCTAATGCAGGGAGAAACCCAGATCTTAAATTCCGATGCTACGGGAAGCTGCTATGTACCAAGTTCTGAAGCTGAAAATCTAGTTGTTGATGTGACTAGACCTTTCTTGTGACTTGATAAAATTCAGATCCAAAGGACCAACTTGACAAAGCCCCCGGATCATATTAAAGCGAGGAAAGATCCCTTCTTTGGCAAAGCCTCGGTCTGAAGAACTGAGTAGGCAAAGTCCAGATTTTGAAGAAGCGACTCGGCGAAGCCCCAATCTTATAACCTCGTTGTCATTAGCAGAGTCCCAATCTGATTGGTAATGCAAAGCAATCCTGAAAATAATCTGACAAAGATCGAACCTATCTCATAGTGAAAAACCCAATGTGGACCCAAAGATGACTATAGAAGCCCCATCTTGAAGAGCTGATACAGGAGAACCTGGGAGAACCGCTTAGCAAGCCCCAACGTGAAGAAATTCAGAGTAGTCTTACAGAGGAGGCACCCATCTTTTCAGACCTTAGTCAACCAGTCACTTGGACAAGACTCAGAAATGTTTACGTGCAGGGGCATATCTTTTGAAAGGTGGGAATGTCTCCCGAATTTGTGTATGTGTGAATGTGGTGCCCAAATTTTGTGTTGGATTCACGCGAGTTTGAAGACATCCGAGTTATTTGAAAAACGGAGTCGCCACGCCATTTTGATTACCTCAAAACTTTGAAAAAAAGGTTTTTACTTGGGTTCGGAGGTTAAGTTACCCCTTGGGAAGAACGTTTGGCGTTCACCCAAAGTGCCTTGCCGGAGCAAGTCTCCCAAGATTTCAGTAATCGTGCTTGCTTGCGTACTTTCTTGTGTGCATGTGTTTGAAAATAAGGGGGGGGGGAATGTCCCAAGTTGTCTTCCGGACGTACAAACCATTTGTTGGTTGTCGCTCGGGATTCCTTGGAATTTTATGTATTTGGGATTATGATCCCGTCCTCATCTTATGACTTGTGATCATCGCATTTTAAACCTCGGGACCCTCGGGACTTGCGTGATCGAGAGAATGACTCTCTTTTGGTCAAAGATGAGGTTCTTTAGAAAAGGAGGGTCCTTAGCCCATCAATCCTACGCTTTAAGACGGTCGAGCTCGTATAGAGGCTTCATACTCTTTCTTAAGCGATAATCGGAGATATAGGGTTCAAGGTATCCCTTTCTAAAGAAATCGTGGAACCTTTAATGGAAGGAACGATGTAAAGATAGGATCCTTTACACCGGTCCATTCCAAGGTTGGGGGAAAGGGGGAAATGCATGATGAAAAATGACACTTTAATGAAAAGATGACATTTTTGGGTTGCAAATGATGCACTTAGTTTAAAGAAATAATCTTTATTGCAAATGATGCATAAAGATTTGATTTTTATGCAAATGATGCATTTTTGTTGAAGAAATTGGCATTCATTATGCAAATGATGCATAAAGATTGCATTTTGAAAAGCATATGATGCTAGTTTATGGTAAAGACATGATCTTTAAAGCAAATGATGCTTGAACAAGGGGTTTTGAATGCAAAGGATGCATTTTTATTGAAAAGATTGAGTTTTTATATGCAAATGATGCATACAAATGACATTTTATTTGAAAATGGGGGTTTTAGGTGCAAAGGATGCACCTTTATGAAAAAGACTACATTTTTATGACAAATGAGGTCTTAATGCATGCAAAAAGGGAAAGGGGGTGATAAAGATGTGATCTTTAACTATGAATGCCAAGTCCCAAGCAAGATATATGAATGCAATGAGCAAATATATCAATTAAAAGCAAGGTTAGGGCGTGCGAGGTTACCAATTACTTCCTTTACTTCTTTGGTTGGAGCTAGGAGGAGAGATTGGTCTTGGATCTTTAAGGAGGAGGGAGGGAGCTTCTTGGCCTTCTTCTTCACCTTCTTGAGCCTTCACCAATATTCTTCACGTCTTGGGAGTGACTGATTGTATTGCTATGGAGTGTGTGTATTGTTGTTGTTGTGTTGAAATGGGTAGAGGAGGGCTCTATTTATAGGCAGTCTGGATAAGGCTAATGAAGCCGTGCGGCCAGAGGCAGCGAGCTAATGCACGTGCAAGGGCTTATCCACAATGACTCAAAGATTCTAGAACCATGCAAGGTGGCATTATTCTAGAACCTTCTTCCTAATTAAGAAAACGTGTTTTCTTAATTAGGAAGGCTCCCTTCAGCCCTAATTTTAATTTGGGACTGCTCCAGACATTTCCGAACACTAGGAAGGTCCGGGAATTACCGGGAAACTTACCGAAATTGCCGGGAAATTTAACCTAAGGCATGAGCCGATTTGGGTACTTACAGAGCCCTCGGCAACGTCACTTGCAAGGCGAGTGGGGTTGTCGATAGAAAAGGATCCGATCTCGGCGAATGCCGAGACGGATTGGGTGACCAAGGTGGTCGAGTGGCCGAACCTTTTGGAAGGCTACCTACGTATCCCTGAGGAATCAAGCCAGCCGTAGTTCGGAATTAGATCCGCCGGGGAAGGAAGAAGAGAAACTGGTCTCTTGCTGGGGAAAAAGAAGAGAAAATGACCTAGGAGGTCAAGCAATTGATCCTACTGGGGATATGCTAGAAGTGACCAAGGTGGTCGAATATCTGAACTTCTATGAGGGGCTGCTTTATCACTAAGGGGGTGACAAAGAAACAGGGTGACCAAAGTGGTCGAATGGCTGGACCTTTTATAAAAGGCTACCTACGTATCCCGGAGGAATCAAGCCTTGATCGTAGTTCAAGCATCACTAGATAGTTAGGAACGATGTCTAGGATTCTTGAGATTTTGACAATTAATGGAGGCTGTCACCTGATTGAAACTAGAGCTGACGTCACTATCGAGTGGATAGAGGTAGCTAGAGTTTGGTGAACTTGAGCATACGTCTCAATCTCTTTCGAATCAGAGATATGGGTTGCCAAAGTTTGGATGATTTAAGCATACGTCACTATTCGGGATAGAGGTAGCTTAAGTTGAGAGAAACTTGAGCGTACGTCACTATTCTGGATAGAGGTAGCTTAAGTTGATAGAAACTTAGCATACGTCACTATTCGGGATAGAGGTAGCTTAAGTTGAGAGAAACTTGAGCGTACGTCACTATTCTGGATAGAGGTAGCTTAAGTTGAGAGAAACTTGAGCGTACGTCACTATTCGGGATAGAGGTAGCTTAAGTTGATAGAAACTTAGCATACGTCACTATTCTGGATAGAGGTAGCTTAAGTTGATAGAAACTTAGCATACGTCACTATTCTGGATAGAGGTAGGCTCAGTTGATAGAAACTTAGCATACGTCACTATTCGGGATAGAGGTAGCTTAAGTTGATAGAAACTTAGCATACGTCACTATTCGGGATAGAGGTAGCTTAAGTTGATAGAAACTTAGCATACGTCACTATTCCGGATAGAGGTAGCTCAGTTGATAGAAACTTAGCATACGTCACTATTCTGGATAGAGGTAGCTTAAGTTGAGAGAAACTTGAGCGTACGTCACTATTCGGATAGAGGTAGCTTAAGTTGATAGAAACTTAGCATACGTCACTATTCGGATAGAGGTAGGCTTGTTGATAGAAACTTAGCATACGTCACTATTCGGGATAGAGGTAGCTTAAGTTGATAGAAACTTAGCATACGTCACTATTCGATAGAGGTAGCTTAAGTTGAGAGAAACTTGAGCATACGTCACTATTCGGATAGAGGTAGCTTAAATTGATAGAAACTTAGCATACGTCACTATTTTGGATAGAGGTAGCTTAAGTTGATAGAAACTTAGCATACGTCACTATTCGGGATAGAGGTAGCTTAAGTTGATAGAAACTTGAGCATACGTCACTATTCGGGATAGAGGTAGCTTAAGTTGATAGAAACTTAGCATACGTCACTATTCGGGATAGAGGTAGCTTAAGTTGATAGAAACTTAGCATACGTCACTATTCGGGATAGAGGTAGCTTAAGTTGATAGAAACTTAGCATACGTCACTATTCGGGATAGAGGTAGCTTAAGTTGATAGAAACTTAGCATACGTCACTATTCGGGATAGAGGTAGCTTGTTGATAGAAACTTAGCATACGTCACTATTCGGGATAGAGGTAGGCTCGCCTTTAGAGTTTTGACAATTCGGAGGTTGTCACCTAGCGTTATCCCGTTATAACGGAATTAACTGAGGCGACCGGGAATAGAGCTTGATTGCTAAAGAGATAAGGGATATTTTCTCAAAAGATGTTATCTTGGTTAAAAGATAACGGAAATTGCATGCCCAAGTGGAAGGTCCAAAGGCGGATTGTAATTTCTCGCTCGTAGCGAATGAAGCCGCCCGGCATGAGATGGAGAAAAAGGAGCCGTACGGCTAGAGACCTGTTTTTTCCAGATTATTTAAAACAGGTTTGAACGGGCATTGGGCATTATTGCCGCCCAAGAACTGCCGAGGAAGAGAGAGAGAAAGGAGAGAATTTCTTCAAAATTCTTCAATTCCCTTTGCTTCTATCGATTGGAATGGATCCGGAGGGCAATCCCATACCGAGGCAAGCAAGAAGGAACATCTCCGCGGCTGCGAGAAGGAGGAGAAAGGAGCTCGTTCGGACGGAGAGGAAGTATGACTTCCTTACGCCTCTATCGGAGCTTTACCCGGGGAGAAGGGAGCATAAATCAACGAACCCGCGATCGGTTGGGGTAAGCATTCTCATTTTGCTCAAATCCGATGATTTTGCTTGAATTTTGAATGGTTTAGGGCTTGACCCGAATTTTAGGAATTTTCTAGGATTTTTGAATGATTTTTTGAATGATTTTGAGATGCATGAACAACCTATGAGGCTAAGAATATGCATGTGCAACTTATTTGATGAAAATTATGAGAATGACTCACTTTTTTCTCGCAAAAGTAAGTAAGAATGAGAATTGTCTAAATATGAGACGGAGTTCTTGCCTTGTGCTAGAACTAGGTCAAAATTCTGATTTTCAATGAGAAAACATGATTTTGGAAGATGAAAATGATTCATGCATGCCATTTTTTGAAAGAATAACGCTTATGTGCAAAGAATTGTGAAAATTGTGATTTTGCGTTTTAGGAAAGCAATGGGACTTGACATGACGCGTTTCAAGTGATGAAAGACGCTTTTTTTGATGCAAATAATGCTAGAAAAACTTTTGTGAATGCTTTTCTTTTGAAAATAGGTGCATTTTTGTGAATATATGCATGCTTTTGAAAATGATGAAGGACTGACACTTCTTTTTTTTTTTTTTTTTTTTTTTGTGCTCGTCTACAGGAGAACAAGTCTAGAGGACCATCGGAGATAGCGCTAAGCTTTGGCAGAGGATGCCAGATTTTGAGAAGAATGGGGTGAATCCCAAGGATTTGGTGAGGGCTACCGGTCTGGATGCATTTGTAGAGGCTATCGGCAGGGGTGTTCACATCACCTCTAAGAGCAAAGGCTTGGTCCAGCCCTTCTCGAGTTCTCGTGGGATAGTACCCATAGCTTTCACCCGAGCCGGGAGAGCCGACAGGACTCCTCGCCGACTTCACAAAGCCTATTATCGGCCTACAGCTCACCTGGGAGGCCCGTGACTTGGAGAGACCACATTACGCCCGAGGAGTTCCGTGCTTTGGTCGGGTTTGAGCCGATTCCCAAGGGGCCGGGATGGAGACGCGGAACGCCGAGGTGGCGGTTCGTACTTGCATGCGTAACTTTGCCGCTAATGATGTGATCGCCCAAAGCACTGCTAGAGCATTCATATGGTTGATGCTATCGCCACTATCTTTGCTAATTCTCGGGACGCCGGCCATGACTTGCCTCCTCGACTCTTCGAGGATGTGGATGGGATAGGGACGGTCTCTTGGGGCGAGGCCGGATTGGCGGAGTTGTACTTCGTTGGACATGTACAATGGAACAAAGCCGCTTCCATGGATCGCTTCTCATTTGCCCTCGAGGTAGTCTCCTTTCTTTTCTTTTCTTTTCTTTCCCGTCTTGAGACTTTTATGAGAGAGAGAATGACCTTTTGATGTTTTGAACATGCAGCCTGGTTTTGCGAGGTGATCGGGTTCTTCCCTTGGAACCAAGCAGAGTGATGTCACCATCTTCCCCGCTATGGTTCGCCGAGGGGAGATGCGAGAGATAAATTCACTGGGAAGACCCGGATCACTTTCGACTACAAAATGGTGAGGCCACCATCAACATGGACGGGCATGACGGAGTGGACTTCTACCCTTGGGGCAGTATCCTGAGATCTTGGCCGGGAGATGCCATTGATGTGACGAGGCAGGAGGTGGCTCACCGGGCCGACATGTGATGTCATTTACTGGGGACCGCTTTCGAGGCAAGATGGCCATGTCCCTCCATTCGACGCCATTACTCCTCAGATCCTCCAAAGACGGATGCTACAGCCTGTGGATTGGCCGTAGGATGAGATAGCGAGGTACTGTGCAGTGCGTGGCCGCAGAGGAGTACTTTGACATGGACACCCCCTACGCCGTGTTTGTGGAGCGCCGCCCGAGGACGCCACGTGCTAGCGAAGCCGGCGGTCACTGTGTGGATATGGGGAGGATGAGCCTATCGACCCGCCGATCCCTCCCCGCGCATCCGTCCTACGTGGTCCATGGAGTGCCGAGGAGGATGAGGATACCGTCCCCGATGCTAGGGAGCCCCAAGACACCTTGCCGCCCGATAGCACCGTGAGTATACTTTTAGGGTCTTATTCCCTTTTTAGCTTTCGCATTTTCTCGCTTTTTGCAATTTTCGAGATTTTTCTCGAGATTTTTCGAGATTTTCTTCTTTTCTCGTGTTCCAAATCGCACTTACGATAGGCCGGTCAAAGTGCATTAGGGGCCGGAAGGACATGTGCCGGCCTCTTCGAGGAAGCCGGCTCGCGCTTCGAAGGCTAAGCAATGGATGCACAGGAGCTCGGGCGCAAGAGACGGCACGTCTGGGGCACAAGCCTACCTCATCGGCCTCGAGTACTCTTCCAAAGGCCATGCCTCGGGGCGGGGACCCAACGCCGACATTCCGGGAGCACTGGCCGAGTACGGCACGATAATGTCCATTTGTCCGACGTGAGCGACTGTGAGGACTTGATGAGGGAGGCTAGCATCTATGAGCCGAGTAGCGATGAGGAGGAAGAAGAATCGGAGGCCTAGGAGGTCTCTAGAATAGATTTGGAACGAAAACAAACAATGAACAATTTTTATGCACACTTTGTTTATTTTTGCTTTATTTGGGCGCCGATGGGGCGAAAACATTGTATTTACATTTTATTTACTTTTCTAATTTATGCTTTTTCAATTTGCATATTATCTCGAGCCTTGGGGCGACTTTTTTGCTTGGAATTGGGGCCGAAATCGGGCCAAAATGATTTATAATGGTATATAAATGCTTGAATGGCTTCGGATATGTTTTTGTACATGTGTTTTGGTTGAAAAAGTGGGGTGAAAACTCCCTTGGGCAGCAATCTTTGGTTGCCGCAGAATTTTTTCTCGCAGAGGGCTAATGTAGCCGTGCGGCATGGCCTCGAGGGAAAATGAAGCCGTGCGGCTTACGCCTGTCTCGAGCCGGTTATTTTCTCGAATAAAAGCAAGGCTTGGCCATTTCATTTCATTTTCACTCTAGACTTGTCCCAATTGTTCCTGTGAGCATATTTTGGACCTAAAAGCACCATCTTTGATCACTTTGCGATGGAGAAGCCCGTCGATTGCAAAGGGGGAAGCGAGACCATTTTCTATCCGGTCTTCAATCTTGGGCGAGACATAACTTCCAAAATCACAAGGGATCTGCTTGATTCTTCCTTCAAGATCAAGTCTTTATGGCATTTGAGGGATCTCCCGCCCGATTGGGACTCGTTGAGAGCCGCAAAGAAAGTTCGGGACGTCCGAGACATGTTTATCGCTTCTCTTACAACGAAATTGTCCCAACGCACGAAGACTTCGTGAGCCTTGATTGGGGGTCCCGAGACCGAGGCTATATCTATTCCGCTGATCGGAGACGTGCCGGTGACGGTAAAGCTTGCATCTTTTCTGCAGATTCCTTTCGGGAGAGGCCGAGAGGATGATGGTAGCCCCTGATAGGATTGACCTTTCGATATCCCGGCAGGTTTGGGTCTCCAGATATGGCTGCGACCACGGTGGCTATGGATGCTTTCATTCTCTCGCGTATTCTCTCGTTTGTTCACCGCCGAGTCCGTGGGGATCTCGTCATAGTGGCCTCTTGGACATGGTCGAGACTCGCAGGCCGGGAAGGATATTGTCCCGCCGGTTTTGGGAGAGACATTTCATGGGATCGACAGATGGCTCTGGGAGACCATTTCATGAGGTCCGGAGTCCGGCTATGTTGACTTTGTGGTCAGCAGGAGAGGCTCTGGCTTTGCCTCGGGCTTTGCCGACTCTGCCCTTGGGTGATTTCTGAGAGGTGCGCCTAGGCAAGCAGAACAGTGGTAGCCGGAGCCGATGATGGCTAGGCTATCCACTTCGGACATCCGTTGGTGGATACCACACCGGAGGCTGCACTGTGAGGATATTTCAGGAGTCTTATGTTGTGAGGGTTCCGTGATTCTCGCCGGTCATCCTTCTATATACCCCGCTTGGTATCCAGCAGCTTGGGGCTTTACAGAGCCATTGAGTGATCGGGAGGACATCCGACCATGGAGGTGGTGTCATTGGACATGAGGGATCCAAACCAGCCTTCTCTTTCTTCTCGAGGGCTTGGACATATGCCGCTTTCCCACCTGTGGCTATCTTCAGAGCAGAAGAGCACCATCTTGACCACCGTCTACTTGGACCGGTACGAGAGGGAGACGGGAGCGACTCAAAGTTATCTTGGAGGAGAGACGTCGAGCTTTATTGGGAGCCGATCGCGACTCGAGTAGGACTCGAGGAGACCGAGGCTAAGGCGAGTTGCCATAACCAAAGTGACTTGGTCGAGATATGGAGGCTCTGGTACAAGAGGTTGTCCGAGGTCGCTCCTTTGACCGAGGCTCGCAGGGAGGAGGTGCGGACTCGTGCTCTGGATAGAGAGAGCACTCATTGACACGGGGTTGGTAGAGGCTCCAGCTGAGGATACCAGAGGTCGGGATGAGGGATACCGACATTATTGAGAAGAAAAGGAAGAAGACTCGACGAGGCCGAGGAAAAGGGAAGAAGACCAAAGAAGACTCAAATAATGACGACCGACGCATCTTTTCTTAGGATTCCCTTATTGCCATTTTGCAAACACATTAGTTTATTTAGGCATTTTATTGTATTTTAGATCTTTGTAGCAGGTTAGCAGAGTCAAGAGGTAGACCGTGCTTGAACTCATCAAGAAGTTTTTAACTTGTAATGAACAAGAAATATTATTTTAGAAATTAGTCAAGACACATTTCATGGAAATTCAAATGTCTTTTTTTTATTGATCGTGACATATTTCATGGAAACTTAATCGTCCCTTTTTATTGTTTAGACCGAACCATATATGGCCGCCACGTTCCCTTTTACAAGAAAGGCTAAGGGGCTCAGTCTACGTAGTTCATTCCGGTGAACTAATTTTTTTCGTGTGCACTGCTTTTTGCCTAGACCGCCCTTTTTGGGGTTTTCAAATTTAGCCGGGCATTACTCTTTTTGCACTAAGATTTTTTTCTTTTTTTTTTTTTTATATGTGCAACCCCGTCTTTGCCTAGACCGCCCTTTTTGGGGTTTTCACTTAGCCGGGTATTACTCTTTTTGCACTTTTTTTTATTATTTTTTTTCTTTTTTTTTATTAGACATAGTATCTTCTGAGTTTATCACCGTTGACCGGGTGGACAAAGGGATTGCCATCCAAGTCTCGCAAGCTTCATGGCTCCTCCCGATAATATCTTCTCGCACCACATAAGGGCCGATCCAAACGGGTTCCCATTTTCCCAGGGGGTTGTCTCTCGGTAGGGGGCTTTACTTTCAAAGACTAAGTCACCCTCTTTGATGTCTCCGGCCTTGACCTTTTATCAAACGCCCGCCATTCGCCTCGGTAGGCTCGGGTGTGTTCCATGGCTTTTAGCCTTCTCTCGTCAAGGTGGCTAACTCATCATGCCGGCCGCGCAACCATTCTACTTCATTGACACTGCTTTTCCAGAGGACCCTTAATGACGGGATTTCCAACTCCACCGGTAACACCGCTTCCATCCCGTAAGTTAGGCAAAAGGAGTTTCTCCCGTGGGCCGTTTCCGACAGACGTTCGTAGCCCCGCAGTGCTAGGTGCAGCTTTTCGGGCCAATCACGACCACGGTGGCCATCTTCCTGATGATCCGCTCGAGTGTCTTATTAGCAGCCTTCCACAGCCTCCATTGGTCTCGAGGTCCGTACGGGGACGACTTGTGGCGAGTAACTCGAATTCTCGATGCTAGCCTATCGCAGCCTCCTTCGAAGTGTGACCCATTATCGAAATGATCTCGCTGGGCACCCCATATCTCGCACATTATGTTTTCTTTGATGAACCGGGCCACTTTTCTCGAAGTGAGGACCTTGTAGGACTTGGCCTCTACCCACTGGGTGAAGTAGTCGATGGCTACCAACACGAACTCGTGCCCATTGCTTCCTGTCGGGGCTATTTTCCCTATCACGTCAATGCCCCAAGTTGCAAACGGCCAAGGAGTCGTCATGCAAGCATGTGTCATGAGGTGGGAGATGGTTGAGGTTGGCAAACCGCCGGCACTTGTCGCAGTTCGGACGTGCCGAACGCACTGCCTCCATGGAGATCCAAGAGTAACCCATTCTCGAGGATCACTTGCATCGTGGCTCGGCATTCATGTGAGGACCGCAAGGACCATTGTGGACTTCGGCCATCAACTCTCCGGCTCTTTCTTGAGTGACACATAAGAGGAGTGGTCCTTGATAGCGTTTCTTGTACAGGTTGCCTCCTAGGATGACATAATGGGAGGCCAACCTTTTCGTGGCTCGCAAGCTTTTGGCTCGACACCTTCTTTTGGTCTACCTTCTTCGTCTCCGAAAGCCGACTCTCCGTCTTTGAGGAATTGGTAACTGATTGTACCAAGGTTCCTTTATGGGCTCGGGTCCTGTGTCCACTTCACAACAAGGCCGGGGCTTCTCTTCTACCCACTCAAGGGCTTTATGGCTTTTCCTGGGATCTCTACCAATGAGGCTAGAGTAGCTAGGGCATCTCGCGACCGTTTCTTTTCCTCGGCAAGTAGTGGAAAGTCACTTCTCCGAACCGTCCCAAATAACTCCTCCATACGGGCATGATACCGTTGCAGACAGGGTCCACAGCCTTCCACTTGTTGGAGACTTGGTTGATGATCGTGGCCGAGTCTCCGTAAACTTCGAGCTCCTTGACATTTCTTTCTAAGGCAGCCTCTCCAAACCAAAGAATGCAGTGCTTCATACTGCGACATTGTTCGTGGCAGAAAGTTCAACTTGAGGGCTACGGGGTATGCTCATCTTTCGGATCGACCAATAGCATTCCTACACCATTTCCTCTTTGTTAGCGGCTCCGTCAAAGAACAATTGCCATCTATTCTCGTGCTCAACCGCAAAGATCCCTTCATCTCGGGAATTGGGGTTCGTGCCCTCTCGTCTTCATTATCGGGAAGTTCGCCAGTGATCTCGACAATGCTTGACCTCGATGGCCTTTCCGGTCACATAGTTGATGTCGTATTCGCCAAGAAGAAGGACCACTTCGCTAAACGCATCGAGAGGGAAGGCTTGTCAAAGATGTACTTGATGGGGTCCATTTTCGAGACCAAATTCACAGGTGGGCTTCGCATATAATGCTTCAATTTGCCGACTACCTGCACTCGCCCCGCACAGTCTTTTTCACATGCCGAGTAATTGAGCTCACTCCCCGTAGCTTCCGGCCGACAAAGTAAATGGCGTTTCTACCCGAGAGTCTTTCTTTTCCCGAGCAAGCATAGCCCCAACCGCCGTGTTCATGATAGTGAGATAGAGCGTAAGAGGCTTCGTCTATGTGGGGGCATAGTACGGGGATGTACTAAGTATGCCTTGATCTCGGTCAAAGGCATCTTGGCATTCTTCGGTCCATTCTCAGGTCCACATTCTTCTTCATGAGCTTGAAGACGGGCTCGCACATAGTGGTCAACCGATTGACGAAACGGCCGATGTACCGCAATTTACCCATGAAGCTCTTGACTTCGTCCTGGGTTTGAGGTGGCCTCATATCCATGATGGCTTTGATCTTTCTGGGGTCAACTTCTATACCTCGCTCCGTGACCATATACCCAAGCACTTTTCCCCTTGTCACTCCGAAGGTGCATTTGGGTGGTTTAGTCTCATGGAATGCCGTCTCAACCTCTCAAAGAATTTTCGTAGGTCAACAAAGTGCCGCCCACCCTCTCCTTTGGAGTGGATTATCATATCATCTACGTAGACCTCAATCTCCTTGTGGATCATGTCATGAAAAAGCGCGGCCGCCGCCCTTTCGTAAGTAGCCCCGCATTCTTGAGCCCGAATGGCATTACCGTATAACAAAGAGGTTCCCCATGGTGTGGTGAAGGCCGTCTTTTCTGGTCTTCCTCGGCCATCTTGATCTCGGTTGTAGCCTCGCAAAACCATCAACGAAGGATTTGACTTCGTAGTCGGGCAAGTGGAGTCCACCAGATGCTCTATGCTTGGCGTAGGGTAGTCGTCTTTGGGCCGGCCTTGTTCGTATCTCGGAAATCCACACAAAGAAATAAGACCTTCCCATTGGCCTTGGTTACGGCCACGATGTTGGACAACCATGTCGGGTATTCAATGACTCGATGAACCCTACCCGCAAAGAGCTTCTCAATTTCTTCTTTGACCTCGTAGAGACCATTCCGCTTAATCTTTCTCGCTCGCTTTACCGGCTTAGCATCTCGGTGCTAGAGGGATTCTCGTGTTCTACTATCGAACCTGTCTAGCCCCGGCATATCCTTGTATGACCATGCAAACACGTCGACGTATTCTCCGAGCAAACTCGATCAATCTGTCCCTTTCAACCCCCCGGAAGAAGCTTCCAATCTCAGGTCTCTTTAGGTTCCTCAATAGTACCCAAGTTCACACTTATCAAAACCTCCTCGGCACTTGGGCCCGGTTTTCCTCTTTTTCGAAACCCGCTTAAAGATTTCTTTAATGTATTGTTCGTTTAGTGTGTTTGCATCTTGTTCAAATGATTCATTATTAACTGTTGTTAAGTTTTGAGTTAATTTATCATTTGTTAAGTTGGCAATAAGAGGATAATCGTAAAGATTTGTCATTTCATTCAAGATAAGGGGAAAGATGACATCGATTACATTTTCATAATCCTCAGCGTGAGGCCTTCTGATGACTCGAGGACTGGAATTCAAAGATTCCCGACTCGACCGAATAGACAACAGGTGTTTGACACGACCGGGTTGAGAAGGACGGTACCAATCCAAGCTCCGTGATCATTTGCCGTCGATCGCTATCGGCCCCGAGAATGTCTCCCAATTCTTCAATGGCATTTCGTCTTAGTCACCAAAGTGCGAGGATCAAAATGACTTTCACCATCGTCTCCAATAACGGCAACTATCTCATCATCTCGAATCGAAGTCGATCAAGTCTCGGGATTTGTGCTTCTTCGTCAAACAACTCTTGCAAACCCCACCGACCGTCTTCACCGCCGCGCCTTCTATCTCGGCCGATCTTTGGAAGAGCTAACTCAAAGGCGGAGAAGTCCATTGTCCCGATGCCGACTCTTTGACACCGGCCGGATTTCCTTTCAAGACGTACTCATTCTCGAACGGTAGTGGTAGCCCTGTGGATATCTCGGCAAATCAAGGAACATTCTTCGAACGGGATTGGCCGGCTTTCCCCTAACTTTCTCAAGGTTCTCTAGAAGGGTTTTCTCGCAAGGAGATCCGCGATCACTTTCATCATATTGTGTCCCTCCTTTTGTAAAGTAATGGGTCGTAGACAGACCGTAAGGATGGAGCCGGACCCCTTCACCTTTCGTGCCTTTAGCTTTTCCGGCATCCCGAGAGTTCGGTTTGTACCCCAAGCCATATCTCGGTAGTCTGCTCCTTCACATCAATGATGGTGTTACGACCTTGAAGTCTTCTACCCAATCCAAGTCCCTAAGATAACTCATTTTTCGCATCATTCTCATGGCAGAGGGATTTTATCTAAGTAGTGGTGAGGTCGGGCAACACACTTGTGCCTTGGAAGAAGCTACGGAGAATCCGGCCAATGCTAACCCTTCATCATCGTGCTTGATCTCCAATATCGGGATATCCCCAAGGCCGGTTCCTTCTACCGTGACACTGTCCCCATAAATGGTGGTGATAGTTCCATCACTCGACCGAAATTTGACGCACCGATGCAAAGTAGAGGCTACCCCGTTTATCCGGTGGATCCAAGGCCGTCCCAAAGAAGGCAAGAAATGAAATCGAATGTCAATAACTTGAAAATCAACGTCCATGACCT
Source organism: Adenophora triphylla var. japonica (assembly GCA_022495995.1). Lineage (NCBI taxonomy): Eukaryota > Viridiplantae > Streptophyta > Magnoliopsida > Asterales > Campanulaceae > Adenophora > Adenophora triphylla. The sequence goes on from JAFEMH010000913.1 coordinate 167,439, forward strand.
TTTTTCCGAACCACATCTTGAGAGTGGCGATCCCCAAAACCGATCGTGCAAAGGAGTCATAGGCCTTAATAGTCTCGACTAGAAGGCTTTAAGTCCGTTGGCTTCGCATCCAATAAATCCATCATTTTAGCCGGCAAGACATTCATTGCACTCTCCGTCGACTAATACTCGTGGCAATCGACGTTCTTCTAACTCGGACTGTGATGTAAAGAGGTTCGTTGTGACTAGCCCCATACTTTGGCAGTGTCTAAGTCAAGAAGGTAATGATGTTTCCGTAGTGGATATTTCCAATCATTTGGACGACCTCATCCGGGGTGACATCTATGGGCACCATGGTCTTGGCCAAACTTTCTTCTAGCTTCAACTTATGAGGGTACGAAGAGGTCAACAGGGACCATAAGGAGATATTGGCTTGGGTACACTTCAACCGAGTTAGGATCGGATCCTCCTTATCGTAGTCGCTTTTCTCGCTTCTCGGCTTATAAGGTCTTTTATCTCGTTTTTGGCTCGTAGACGGTGCTTCTTTTGTCACCCTTAGGCCGCTCAACATTCATCTCGCCTGCATCGAGTCATCACATAGACATTGGATTTTCCTTGGTCATTATTCCTACCGGAGGATTCTCACAATTCTTTCAAAGTCGTAGGCGGATTCTTACCGGCGTATGGCCAATTTCGTTGATTGATCTCGATTGACGGTGCCGCCAAGCATAGGCGGCTTCCCGAATCCGGTCCTGTGTTACCGGCTTTTTGACCTTTTCTCGAGTTTGACCGGCTGATTTCAACTTCACATTCTCCGTTTAAAGCTTTCTAGCCTCATTCAAACTTTTCAAAGTCAAGATGCAACAAGAATTATCACTTCCGGAGTTTGGAGCTTGGCAAATGGCTTTCTCATCCGAACCTAGCAACTTCTTTAACAGAGTAGGATCACATTCCTCATCACCGTCAAGCATGTCTTTTCTTTCCCCGGGGTCAACCTTCGACGGCATCTTTGACGTTGGCCAAACATTTTCTGAAGTGGGAAATTCCATCATCAATAAGGATTTCAAGGGGTCAAATCTCATGGCGGGTTCCTTTTCCTTACCGTCGAGATATTTTCCGGGCTTTTGGCTTCGGGCTAACCACTCCTCTATTGTCCCTTCCCGGCACTTCGACCGTGTCTTCATCGTTGTCACTACAAAGTAGCTCTCGTGGGAACTTTCGCCTTGACTCGATGACCAATGAGGGCAAAAGCAGTCGGGATACTTGACGCCATACGAGGGGTATCTCGACTCTTCCTGCTTAGGGATTACCAGAAAACATCATTATCATCGTAGGACATAAAGGGACCGGGGTCGCCTCTAAACTCGTGACTCTTTCCAAGGCATCCATACATTCTTCTTCGTACCAAGTTTCAGGAGTGACTACTAACACCGTGATAGAGTCTACCCTTCCCGATGAGAGTTTGGCTTCGCGACGCTTACATGTTCCAGATCGGCGGGCGGAGCCCACTTCCCTCTTTTGGCTAAAGCTTCGATCAAGTTCCTCCATTCGCCTACCAAGTCCTTGTACGGAGTATTGAACTCTAGGATATAGGACTCATACACTACCTCATCCTTCTCCGAGCCTTTGCATAGGCCGCAGCACACTTTGAAGTGATTTCATCCCCTATTCCAGTCCGTGGCTTTCTACCTCATCTTGCCCCTTCGGGTTTCACTTCCGTTGGCTCCAAGTCCATTCCTTTTACCGAACCGTCATCATCGCCGTAAACCCATCCATTCCTATTCTCGTTTCCGACCGACTCTTCACCGTAGCCGTCCGAGAGGTAGGCAAATTCACTGCGTTGACAAAATTGGAAAGGTCAAATTGGCACCGGGATTCCAAAGTAGGCTCAGCCGAAAGGAGGAAAAAGGTCCCGTGGGGGATGCAGAGGAAGCGAGGGTGTCGGGACCCTAACACTTGGGGTATTGGAGAAGACCGAGAAGGGACAGCTTTTGGCAATGGGTTATATGAAGATGGGGGAGGGCATTGGTTATAGGCTAGCTCTTCTTCCCTAGTCATCTCGGTTACCCAAACCAAGATCGTTTCTCTCACAAATCGGCCATTCTCGACTCTCGAAACCGAGGATTCTCGCGAACCGTTCGAGGATTCTCGCGCTAACAAGTCGCCGACCCGGTGTTCTCACCCACTTCTTTCTCGCCAAGGGAAAGGGATAGGAAAGGTTTAGACTCGGGGTAGGTGTTTAGTCAAGGCTCAAGCAATATGCAAATTAGAATCTTCAAGTTTACTTAAAACAAGTTGTCTTTTATTAATATCTATTTGGTTGGAAAAGGGATTCTCGCCCTTCTTTTTCACAACTACTCTAGATCCCGGATCGCCGGGTTCCGTCACTACGTCTATAAGCCCCTCGTATTCCACCCGTATTTCGACCTCCCAGGTGGACACCGGCGAGGGTCCTATAGGGCACGCGGATCCCACCGACCGAGAGTAAAGAACGCTCCTATCGGGTCTAGCGGGTCATAGGACCTTTCAACGCACGAGCGATGCGGATTATAGTCAAGGCAATACCGGAAAGTCTCGTCTCTCGCCTTGACGGATCTTTGACAGAGTTTCGCTTGAGCGAATGACGGTTTTGACTTTCGGTAATGTCCGAGAGAATAATAGGCATGGGTCGGGCGGTAAAAAGCCGGATGACACAAAGGTCACATTGAACTTCGTTGCATACGCAAAGGCGTGAGTCAATCGAAGTCAATGCCGGCCAAGATCTTGCCAATTTTTCCTTGTCGGAATTTTGCGTAGCTTCGCTTGAGCGAAAGATCTTTTGATTTTTGGCAAAGACTCGGTCTTGACTCTTACGCATTCCGTGCGGGTCAAGGTCAATAGTCAATGTCTGAGTCAAGATCCCACCGATTTTTCCTTGTCGGAATTTCGCGTAATTTCGCTTGAGCGACAATCTTGGCTTCCGTTATGAGCTAAGGCTTGACCTTTACGTGGGTATGCAACCTGGGCTATATGACACGGACTAGACCAAAACCAACCAAAAGTCACGGTTTTTTGAAACGTGTGACACCTGACCGTGCATTGGTCGACACCGGCCGCCATGGGGAGGTTGGGATGATTCCGTGCGCGCCCGGAGCATCGTAAGGCCGTCCGTGGATCGGCACTGAACCACCCTCGGCTCAAGGACGTGCGTGCAAAAGTGTACAGGATATATCAAAGTGCGCGTAGTGTGCGGTCTCCTAAAAATGTTCCTTTTTGAGTTAAAACAGAGATTTTCATAAATGTGTTTTAAAGGAATGATTTTCGGGACGGGGAAAATGCAACACATAAGCACGTAAATTTTCTCGGGAGCCCTGGCCGCCATGGAGCCGAGTAGCCCCAAGCCGCTAGGACTCGCATTAACCATGATTTTTCCCGGTGGAATTAAAGCACCGAGGTCGCCCTGGCCGTAATCCAATGAGGATTGAGCCGTACGACCGCATGGATCAATTTTCCGTGTTCCACTCCTTTTGCTATTTTTCGGGTCATTTCCCGTTTCAAAGTATGCACAAATTCCAAGATGCAAATGATGCAATGCATGGTAAAGAAAGCAAGCACGATTAATGAAATCGGCGATGGGAGTCTAACCCGCTCAAAGGGAAAAGCTTTCTTCTATTTTTTCAAAATTGTTTTTCGAAAAGGGATACTGGTACGTGGATTGTTAAACCACCGGTTATCCCAACTCCCACGTCGTGGAGTGTACAGAAGGGTAAGTGGTTTCCACCTATATACCGAGTATCGATTTTTGTTTTGAAAATAAAAGCTTTTCTCCTTTGGGATATCCCCACGAGTCGCCAAACCGTGGAATGTGGTGCCCAAATTTTGTGTTGGATTCACGCGAGTTTGAAGACATCCGAGTTATTTGAAAAACGGAGTCGCCACGCCATTTTGATTACCTCAAAACTTTGAAAAAGGTTTTTACTGGGTTCGGAGGTTAAGTTACCCCTCGGGAAGAACGCTTTGGCGTTCACCCAAAGTGCCTTGCCGGAGCAAGTCTCCCAAGATTTCATTAATCGTGCTTGCTTGCGTGCTTTCTTGTGTGCATGTGTTTGAAAATAAAGGGGAAATGTCCCAAGTTGTCTTCCGGACGTACAAACCATTTGTTGGTTGTCGCCGGATTCCTTGGAATTTTATGTATTTGGGATTATGATCCCGTCCTCATCTTATGACTTGTGATCATCGCATTTTAAACCTCGGGACCCTCGGGACTTGCGTGATCGAGAGAATGACTCTCTTTGGTCAAAGATGAGGTTCTTTAGAAAAGGAGGGTCCTTAGCCCATCAATCCTACGCTTTAAGACGGTCGAGCTCGTATAGAGGCTTCATACTCTTTCTTAAGCGATAATCGGAGATATAGGGTTCAAGGTATCCCTTTCTAAAGAAATATGGAACCTTTAATGGAAGGAACGATGTAAAGATAGGATCTTTTACACCGGTCCGTTCCAAGGTTGGGGGAAAGGGGGAAATGCATGATGAAAAATGACACTTTAATGAAAAGATGACATTTTTGGGTTGCAAATGATGCACTTAGTTTAAAGAAATAATCTTTATTGCAAATGATGCATAAAGATTTGATTTTTATGCAAATGATGCATTTTTGTTGAAGAAATTGGCATTCATTATGCAAATGATGCATAAAGATTGCATTTTGAAAAGCATATGATGCTAGTTTATGGTAAAGACATGATCTTTAAAGCAAATGATGCTTGAACAAGGGGTTTTGAATGCAAAGGATGCATTTTTATTGAAAAGATTGAGTTTTTATATGCAAATGATGCATAAAAATGACATTTTTATTTGAAAATGGGAGTTTTAGGTGCAAAGGATGCACCTTTATGAAAAAGACTACATTTTTATGACAAATGAGGTCTTAATGCATGCAAAAGGGAAAGGGGGTGATAAAGATGTGATCTTTAACTATGAATGCCAAGTCCCAAGCAAGATATATGAATGCAATGAGCAAGTATATCAATTAAAAGCAAGGTTAGGGCGTGCGAGGTTACCAATTGCTTCCTTTGCTTCTTTGGTTGGAGCTAGGAGGAGAGATTGGTCTTGGATCTTCAAGGAGGAGGGAGGGAGCTTCTTGGCCTTCTTCTTCACCTTCTTGAGCCTTCACCAATATTCTTCACGCCTCTTGGGAGTGACCGAGTGTATTGCTATGGATTGTGTGTATTGTTGTTGTGTGTTGAAATGGGTAGAGGAGGGCTCTATTTATAGGCAACGGATAAGGCTAATGAAGCCGTGCGGCCGTAGACCTTGGGCTAATGCACTGCGGGCTTATCCACAATGACTCAGCATTCTAGAACCATGCAAGGTGGCATTATTCTAGAACCTTCTTCCTAATTAAGAAAAACGTGTTTTCTTAATTAGGAAGGCTCCCTTCAGCCCTAATTTTAATTTGGGACTGCTCCAGGACATTTCCGGAACACTAGGAAGGTCCGGGGAATTACCGGGAAACTTACCGAAATTGCCGGGAAATTTAACCGGAAGGCATGAGCCAGATTTGGGTACTTACAGTATGACACTCTCGCTTTAGGTTTGACTCTTTTGGGAGAGTATAAGCATCACAAGGTGTGGAAAAGTGTATGGAAGCCCCTGCTGACAGAAAGACAGTGTTTGGCTCTATTTCCCTATGATGGAGAGAGAGAAGACTTGTCGAGACACTTGAAAACTTGTCTTATTCATAATGATCACAAGGCTGCTTAAAACCCTTTGTTAATGTTCGGGTTATTCAACTCCTAAATCTGATATGAACAAATATTTTGATTAATCAAGAGGAGAAAATCAGCTGATATCGAGAATCAAGCTCGGAAGAACGGAAAGTGTATAGGGACGATCCTTGATGAGACCGGATTTTTTTTTTTTGAGATTTGTTTGTGATTTCGACCGGACCATTTCTGGTTGCCTACGTTCCCTCCATTATGAAGAGCTCAGGTCGCCGTAGTTCGGGCTTATCCCGAATGAAGAGAGAATGAGTGTGAAAATTCAAGACTTTGAGGTTCTTTTGGGAATTTGAGGATTGGAGATTCGAATAACATATCCCCTTAGATTGTCCATGAAAGACACGGATGCGAAGCCCCAGTGGGACATCCACGGCAAGTGTTTGTGGAGTAGAAATGAATTATGCTCACATGAATCAAATTCGAATTTGCACAATCTTTGATTGGTAATTTTGAGCCAAAATGGATTAGATTCCAATTTAAGCAAGCAATGAACCATTAATTTGATTTAGATTTTACTATGAAATTGCTATCCGATAGGAATTGCAGCTGGGTTTCAGGGCTTCGATCGGCCATCGGGTGATTTGGAAGCTGACTGAACCTCTAAAAATGAGAGGTTGGCTTGTAGGGATGTGTTTGGGAAATCTATGGCGGGGAAGATTGATTGCCTCTAAGAATGAGAGGTCAAATTTTGATTTTGGCCAAAGGCGAGGATAATGGTAACGGGGATATGCTCTAAAAGCGAGAGGATGGCTTGGGATTGGTTAAGGAAATGGTGAGAGGGAGTCCAAGCTATCGAGAACTTTTGCGAATCTTCGAGAATTCAGGCTCTTTTTTTATCATTGGAGAGCTTCTTGAGGAGTCGGGGACTTTTACTGAATTGTGAGGATCGACAGTCCTTTTTTTTTTTTTTTTTTTTTTTTTTGTAGCTTCTTTTGCTTGAGCTCTTTTTTTTTTTTTTGACTTGGAAAGCTTCCTGAGGAGTTGAGGATTATCTTTGTCCTTCCTTCATGGCTTGAGATATTTTACGCATCGCCGACTCTCGAAGTTAACTTCTTGGGCTTGCTTGGACTTTTCTCAGTAAGGAGCAAAGGTGATGGCTAAACAGGGTTTAAAAACATGTCGATCTTGAAATGAAAGGATATTGTTTGGTGAGGGTAAGGTAATGGCTTTCCTATGGGTGAAAGGCTTCGACCGCAATCCTTACCGGATGACCTAAACGAAATTAAGTCTTCATTGCTTGCTTAAGCTTTAAATGAGAAAAGATCCATGCAAATTCATCGAGCAACGAGAGGATGATGATGAAAGGGATATGAGCATATGAGATGCAAGATGGGGAGTTGGTAAGCCCCAATTTGGGAAAGATATCAATTGATTTTCTCACTCCGATTAATTTAAATATTAATCATTTCAAAGAGTTAGTGGTTGAGCAGCACAAGTGATCATCTAGGATAAAACAATTTCAATTAAGTGTAACGTGGGTGTGCAAGTGATGTCTCGAGTCTAGCAAGAAAAGAAGAAAGACTTATATATATATATAAATTTTAAATGATAGTTAAGCTATCTTTCCACAACATTCGAGGTGGACAAAATTGACAAGTGTCCAAGATGGACTTAGGTGAAAGAAAAATACTAGAACCTATGAAGGTTGACTAAAATACTATTTTAGAGATAGGTAGCCCCTAGTCTAGCCGCTCTTTGCTGTTGGACCATGCATCTATTCTTCGACGCTGGAGACGGGAGCTATCGCAGGTCTTCCCATCCGGACTTCTTTGTCAGCTTCTTCCTCAATCCAACCATTTTCCTTGCCTGTGATGACTGGCTCATTGACCTCGCAAAGGGGTGAGTCAAATTCCATTATGCCCACAAGTCTTGAATCACCAAACTCGACCATGTTGACATTCGGGTTGTTGTTTCTAGGGAATGGGTTACTGATAGTATTGGGCCCTTCAGGCACCTCTAACCTCCCTTGTTCAATCAAACTTTGGATTGCCTTTTTCAGGGGGACGTAATCATCTGTCAGGTGCCCATGGTACTGATGAAAGGCACAATGCTTGGAGGTATCCAAAGGAGCATTGGGATTTCTAGGCTGATAATTTTCCAATGGCCGGAGCAAACCTTCTCTCACTAAACCTCTGAAGATATCACTCAAAGGCATCCCAAAGTTTCTCAAGTCTTGGAGCCTGGATCCGGATGCATCAGTTTCTTGGGAACAAAGGAAGTGGCATTGTTACCCCCGTCCCGCATAGCTAATCACTTCTTTACCTTTTGGTTGGGCAGAGCCGTGTTGGAGGTGGAAGAAACCACAGTATCGTAGCGGAGTGCGGCGGTCGAGTGGCGATTGTAAGCCTTTTCGAACTTAGCCCCGGAATTAACCATTGCACGAAAGTCAGCCGTAGGGGAAGTGACCGAGGGAAGCTCTCAAATGCGGCTTCAAGCATGACCGAAAGATGTCTAATCTGCTCATCGTCGAGGGAGGAATGGCCATTTCACTAAGCTTCAGTTCCACCTTTTATAGAAATCCCCAATATTCTCATCGTGGCGCCGCACCGTTGTCTGCAGTCAACTCTGTTTGTTTCCCATTCCAAGTTGGCTTTATACTTATCTCGTGAAAGTACCGGTAACTGCTCCCAAGTAGCCCTAGCTTCAGCCGCAATCGGAAAAACCATTTCAAAGCCCCCGACTTCAAAGAGAGATCAAGTAGTCACCAAGTGCCGGTTTGTGCATCCCTTAGCTTTCATTGCCAAAGTGTAGGTGTCCAAGTGAGTTTTAGGGCACGCACTTCCATCAAACAGCTTCGATATTGGGCATCACGAACTTGTGAGGCAAGGGTACAATTGAGTCAGATCCGTAGGCCGAAGAGCGTGTTCTTTTGACGGTCAATTCAGCGATCTGCGCTTTCATTTCCTTGTGTTGCTCCATAAACCAAGCCAATTGGGGGTCCAAAGGTGGAGCGGGAATGCCTGAGCCGATATTTGAGCCAGGAAGAGGACTAGCTGTTGGTGGTGCATTGGTGGAAGGAATACCATATCCCGGAGCATAGGTGAAAACCCGTCCTTGGCCCAAATTACCCGGGGGAGTGTAGGTAGGAGCTTAGGCAAAGGGATAGAACCCAGCGACTTGCTTTTGGCTTCCAATCGGCGAGAGAAGATGGAGGCAGATCTCGAGGTAGCCGATGGCTTGGATTTAAGGAGTGAGGCCCATAAGTAGGCTTAAGTGCGGGCCGCCGTCCCCGGTTGTTGAATTGCATGGCCGGTTGTGGCGAGGATGCATAACCGAGAGGATACCGTGGCCCCTGTTGATTCGATGAAACCGGGATGGGGGCTTGGTAACCCATTGAACCCCGAGTGAGAAATGGGTTTGCGGAAGCCGTGTGAGGAGCTCGAGCTAGCATCATTCTCGAGGAGGCTCACCGTTGCCCCGAACCAAACCGTGGTGGCATTCCAAACCGTTGCTTTGCGAAAGTCCGGATTGATTGGTCCCAAACCGAGGCGGGATCCCAATTTGCTGTGGCATTCCTGGGTATCCCCAACCATGAGAAGACATTCTGCATCGACTTTGTCCCCACCGAGGTACTTCGAACCGGCTCGTCCGTCAGCCGCATGGATCCAGTGGTCTCAGCTGGGGAGCAGGCCGACCTGCAGGTCGAGGAGCATGGGCTCTGGTGGTAGTACCGTGGGAAGCCGATGGTGGCATCCTGGAGTAGTCGGGTTGACCAAGAGCGGGATTGGGGTCTTCCTCTTCTTCCACAGTGAAGGTGCCATCTGGGTTGAGACTGGCGGCCAATCCATGGCTTTTGATAGCCTCCATAAGGCCGTTCAGCCGTGCTTCCCGTCGCACTCTCATATGTTCGGCTAACTCGATTCCATTGCGGTTCGGTTTGAGGAGTCCTGTGAGGCGGAGTGACGTTGTCCCCATCGTTACCACCGATGCACATTCTGAAACCCGGAGTCGGAACAAACGGTGAAGCTGATGACGCGCTTGACTCTTCCCAACTGATCAAACGGTGACCCGGTGTCCGGAACCAACCTTTGTGAGGAGCTGCGGGGGAAAGGACACGAAGGTTCAGATGTCTGGGAATGGAAGGAGGGTAAGTGTTTGGGCTTTGGGCTCATGCAACATGCAGTTATTTGTTCCTGTTTACTTAAAACATGTTTTATTAACCTAATCGGTTGGAAAAGATTGCTCTTCTTTTTCGCAAACTACTCTGGATCCTGGATCAGTGGGCCCCGTCACTACGTCTATAAGCCCCTCGTATTCCACCTGTATTTCGACCTCCCAGGTGGGATGTGCCTGCGAGGGTCCTATAGGGCAAGCGGGTCCCACCGACCGAAAGAAAAACGATCCTAAAAGTCTGGCGGGTAATCGAGTCTTAACGAGCATTCGATGTAAATTACGGACAAAGCTGACGTCAAAGTCAAGATCATGTCCGAGAGCTCGACAAAAAGTCGGCATGATTTAGACTGATAAATGTCCATGATTGATCTTGACTTGTCGTCAATTAGGCCGTAATTAGGCATGGAATAATCATTAATCCTTGATGACTCAGTGTCATGGTGGGAGTCGTGTATAATTTGTGCCGGTCAGCCGAAGTCAAGGCGCGGTCAATATCTTGGTCAAAGTCCGCGGCGGAAAACCGGCATGACTTCGACTGATTAGGGTCCCCGAAAGATATTGAGTCGGTATGCCGACAAAGGCTTGAAAGGAAAGGTCTATACACGGACAGGGCATGACACAGACCAGACTAAAAACCAACCGGGTCTCGGACAAAGTGTGTCACGGACAAGTGCATGGTCGACACGAGGCTCCATGGGATGTTTGGGTAGTCCTGTGCTTGCACCGAGAGGCGTAATAAGACCAAACGGGCCGCGACAAGGATTTCCCCGGGTTAGGGACGTAGTGTGCAGTGTAAGGTCACGTGCGCGTAGTGTGCAAGCAGTCTATCTTCTTTTTCTGAGTAAAATAGAAATTTTTCATGTGTCTTAAAAAGCATGATGCATGATTTTTTTTTTGAAAATTTTCTTTTTGATAAAAAAAATTTTTGAAATCTTTTTTTTTTGAAATTTAATGAACACATAAGCACAAGAATTCCGACAGTTAGGGACATGATTCCGACAGTCAAAATTTTGACTTTTTTTCGAGGCGACCAAAACAACACGAAAATGTGCAAAAATCAACACACACAACAAATGATTTTTAATGCCGGGACGGAAGCTTGACCCTCAAAAGCTTTTCCTTTTTTTTTTTTGAAAACGATGATACCGGTACGTGGGATTGTTAAACCACAATTTATCCCCGACTCGTGTTAGGAGGCGATAACGGGAAGTTTAATGGTTTCCACCAATATACCAAATATCATTTTTCTTTAGAAAAAGCTTATTTTTCCCCAGCGGAGTCGCCACTGTAACGATGTGCACCAAATTTCGCGGGAAAATTCGATTTTGCGTTTCTTTGAAAATCAAATAAAACCGGAAAAAGACGGAGTCGCCACGCCATTTTTGTTTTAAGGGCCAAAACTTTGAAAAATGCCCGAGATTAGAGATTTGGGTTCGGAGGTCATGTTACACGCCGGGAAGGACGTTAGTGTGCACCCGGAATGCCTCGTAAAATGAGTCTTTCAAACATTCAAAATCATTTGTTTGTGTGTGTGTGTGTGTGTTACTTTGGCCATGGACTGGGGTCTTAGAAGATTGCTACTGGACAGCAACTTCTCAAGAAGGAAAATGTGATTTTAAAGGGGGTTTTGCATCCATGCTTGTCCCCATTTCCCTAGGTTGTGATTAGTGATCACTTGACATTTTAGTGGTGAATCAACTATATCAAACCATCCTTGGGGTACATTAGGACTTAAGCATTTCATTTGCTTGGGAAGGGGAATTTTGTAGAGATGAAATTAAAGAGAAAAATCAACTAGAGATTTAAAATGTGGACCATTTGAGATGGTCATTCATGAATATGAACTTCAAGATGACCATCTTAGGTCAAGATTTAAGTTAAACTAGACATAAAGTAAATCAAAGTAAGAAGAACAAGATGAACAAGAAGTTAAAAGGGAGTTTTAGGGTTTAAAGAAGGAGGGCTTTACCAATGGTGACACCCTATCTTCCTAGGCTTGGAATTTGACTTGAGGAGTATCAAGATTTGGTGTTTGAATTTGTATTTGAGTGGATTCAAGGCTTGAATGTGTTTAGGGTTTGATGATAGAGTTGGTCAAAGAGAAAACAAGTAGATAACAATGAAGTCCTCTATGTTTTCTCTCTAATCCTCCTCCTAAGGGGTGATTTAAGCTTGGGCTTATGTGTGTATGAGGATGATTTGAGAGTATTTTGAGTGAGTGGGATTTGGGAAAGATTCAAGAGAAAATGGTGGCAATTCAAGTGAATTCCCACTGTTTTCTCTCTATATTTCGCCAGAATTGTGTTGTTGTGAGTGAATTGTGTTCTTCTCTCTTATTTTTGAGATTGGAGGGCTCAATTTATAGCCCTCTGAAAATGCAAACATGTCCGCGCGGATGGGATCTTCAGCGTGCACTGTTCATTAAATGCTGCTTCAGGCTTTGGACACAAGGAATATTTTTCAAAAAAAATCAAATTAACAGCCAGTTTTTGTTCCAGCCATTTCTATTTTTGGTTTTTCTTATTTCTTTTGCTTTTTTGATTCCTTTCCTTGGTTTATCCTTAAATAACAATGCCCACTTTGCCCTTGCTTTGTTAGAAATGTTAGGAATGTTAGGAATTGTTAGGAATGTTATAACTTTCGTTAATTTTCTAACGAAAATTCTAACAAGCTCAAGTTGGAGCACTTACACTTCGCCCATATGAAGATCTTTGCCTTGTCCTTTGCCCATGAGGACATCCCTTTCCTCATCCAATCCTTGTGCTTCCTTAATCCTATCCAGAAGCGCAGGTTGCACGATCAACCGAGCTAGGTATCCACTAACTCGTACTTCTAAATCGGAAATTTCGACTTCGTTCCATACTCTTACCCCCTTAGAAATCAACATCGCCAAGGTTCCATGGTTTTTCCTACTTAATGCATCAGCCACCTTATTGGCTTTTCCAGGATGATACAATATCGTACAATCGTAATCCTTCAGTAACTCTAACCACCTTCTCTGTCTCATGTTTAGTTCCTTCTGAGTGAATATATACTTCAAACTTTTGTGATCCGTATAAATCTGACATGTCACACCATACAAGTAATGTCTCCAAATTTTCAGTGCGAACACCACCGCCGCTAACTCTAAATCATGAGTAGGATAATTCTTCTCGTGAGTCTTCAACTGTCTAGATGCATACGCTATCACCTTATCATTTTGCATTAAGACACAGCCTAGTCCCTTCAGTGAAGCATCACTGTAAATCACAAATCCCTCGGACCCTGTCGGTAGTGCTAATACTGGTGCGGTTACCAATCTCTTCTTTAGTTCTTGAAAGCTCTCCTCACAAGCTTCTGACCAAATAAACTTAGCATTCTTTTGTGTTAACTTCGTCAACGGTCCTGACAACTTAGAGAATCCTTCTACGAACCTCCTATAATACCCAGCCAACCCTAAGAAACTTCTTATCTCCGTTACTGTAGTTGGCCTTTCCCAATTTACTATTGCCTCTATTTTTGCTGGGTCCACCGCAATACCATCCTTAGACACCACGTGTCCTAAGAACGCTACTTCCTCCAACCAAAATTCGCATTTCTTGAACTTGGCATACAACTTCTGCTTCCGCAGAATTTCCAGAACTAATTTCAAATGCTCTGCATGATCTTCCTTTGTCTTCGAATACACCAAAATGTCGTCAATGAATACTATGACACACTTGTCAAGAAACTCTTGAAATATTCTGTTCATCAACTCCATAAATGATGCCGGCGCGTTTGTCAACCCGAACGGCATTACTACGAACTCATAGTGTCCATATCTTGTTCTGAAAGCAGTTTTGGCAACATCCTCATTCTTCACCCTTAGCTGATGATATCCCGACCGAAGGTCTATCTTCGAAAAATAATGTGCCCCTTTCAGTTGATCAAATAAATCGTCGATCCTCGGTAACGGATATTGATTCCTTACCGTCACTTTGTTCAACTCCCGATAGTCAATGCACAACCTCATCGAACCATCTTTCTTCTTCACAAATAATACCGGTGCACCCCATGGTGAAACACTCGGCCTAATCAAACCTTTGTCCAACAGCTCTTGTAGCTGATCCTTCAATTCCTTGAGTTCTGTCGGAGCCATCCGATATGGAGCCTTAGATATTGGCGTCGTCTCTGGCACCAAATCTATAGAAAATTCTACTTCTCGCTCTGGTGGTATTCCTGGAAAATCCTCAGGAAACACATCTTTGAAATCCCGAATCACTTCGAGAGACTCGATACTTAATTCACCTTCCTTTGTTTCCCCAATATGCGCTAGAAACCCTTCGCATCCTTTTCTTAGCAGTTTCCTAGCCTTCATCACGGAAATGAGGTTTGTTCGATTCCTGGGCTTCGTCCCTACGAAACAATATTCCTCCCTATCTACACCTTGGAAAGTAACTTCTTTCTTGTAGCAGTCCACGTTAGCTCGATTCGTAGCCAACCAATCCATTCCCAGTATAACATCAAAATCATCCATTTCTAGACTAATGAAATCGACTAATAGTTCCTTGCCCCCTATTTCTAAAGGACAATTTTTATAAATACATGTGATAGGTATTGCTTCCTTCGTTGGAGTGTCTATCACTAGGGGTATGTCTAACGCCTCAGGTTTCAGTTTAAGTTTTCTAGCTAAGCAGTTACTTATCACAGAATGCGTAGCGCCAGTATCCACTAAAGCATAAACATTCTTAGCATAGAGTTGAAGCGTACCTGCTACCAAATCATTAGTAGCGCTAGCCTGCTTGGTTGTCATGGTGTACACGCGACCACAGCCACCATTGTTGTTGTTAGTCTTTGCTCCTTGAGCGGTATCATCTTTCTTTGCGTCGGGGCACTTCCACTTTGGGTGTCCCACTTTATCACAGGTGTAGCACTTCTTGTCCTTATACCAGCAATCCACAGCTTTATGGTTCCTATCACACACAGTGCACTTTTCCACTGCTCCTTGGTTCTCTGCCTTGCCATCTCTCTTGTTCCCCAGATTCTTGTTACGATACTTGTTGTTTCCCTTGCCATCATCCACAGCTTTTCTCTTGTGGTTAACATCTTTATTCCCGTTTCCAGTGGAACCTTTGGATTCATTTCCATCCTTGCTGACCTGTTTGCCCTTGTCTTCCCTTTTGTTGCGGTAGTTATTGGCTTCCCTTTCCACTATCTTGGCCCGATCAAGCACATCTGAATAAGTCTTCAGTAATAGTGGTGTAATCCGGTATCTGATTCGGTCATTCAAACCAGCTTCAAATTTTCTCGCCTTTTGTTCTTCATTGTCGAAGAACGTTGGGGCGAATTCCATCAAATCAGTGAATTTCTCATAGTACTCATCCACAGACAAACTCCCTTGGGTCAACATCATAAATTCTGCCACCTTGGCGTTCTTGACACTCTCAGGAAAATACTTCTCATTAAAGATAGTTTTAAATGTCTCCCAGGTGTGATCTACCACTCCTCTAGCAGTAGCAGCTCTTTTCTCGCTTTCCCACCATGATCTCGCCTTTCCTTTCAGCATGAAGGTGGCGAAAATCACCTTATGTTCTGTGGTGCAGTCCAAAGTCTCGAATATCACCTCAAGTCCTTTCAGCCACTCTTGTGGTTTCTCCTTAGAAGTACCGGAGAATGAATCCGGGTTTCTCCTCTGAAACAACTCCAGAGGGTCCCTCAACTGTATCTGAGTAGCAGGTCTTCCTTGTGCTAGCCCATTCACCACTTGACCAATACCAGCCATAGTCTGATTAAGTGTTTGTAGCAAAGTTGCCATAGCAGGATCTTGTCCTTGCCTGTCGCCTTCAGCGTTGTTTCCGCTTCCACTACGACCAGTATTTCTTGTCATCTTGAAAATAAATAAGTGGAAAAGAACATATTAGTGTCTTGCGTATCTCACGCTATTACTCACGCATCATTTACGAAAGTTCAATAAAACAGCTATACATTCCTTAGGCATTGTTTCTAAGGATGCTTGATTGGTTTTGCTTGTTAACCTACGAGTTATTCTTGACTCCTTGGTTTGGTTAACTACGCTTTCTATTTTAGGTAACTTTCCTAAAATAGTAACTTTTATACTTTCTATTTTAGGCGTTTCCTAAAATACTAATTTCTATGTTATCTAGTTTAAGCACTTTCCTAAAGTAGTAACTTTATACTTCCTATCTAGGTACTTTCCTAAAATAGTTACTTTTTGCTTTCTATTTTAGGTACTTTCCTAAAATAGTTATCTTTATATTTTCTATTTTAGGTACTTTCCTAAAATAGTCTTTTTCTAAATCTAATAATTTCGTATTTCCTAGATTTAGAAGCTTCCCCCTAGGACATTCTAGTGATGGATCTATAATTTCTTATAGGTTTGTTACTTGTATGATTATCTCATTGAGTCCGCCTCAAAAGATTTTATCTACTCGTGTACTAGCCTATCATTGACTATTATAAAGTGCTTTTGGTCATTCTACTTTAACCTAGTTTACACCACAAAATTTATTTCACGTAGCATATAATAAATAAACTTTCATAACTAGAACGAAAATTAAATCCTTGGTTCTTTGCCAAAAACAACTAACGAAATAAAACTTCTCTAAGTTCTAGTCTAGGAAACATAAATAAAAACTGAATAGCTAGCTTAATCTAAGCTGCTGGTGCTGCCCCACGGTGAATCACTTGATTCGCTTCCCCTTCTTCTGAATCGGGGTCTGGACCTACTTGATCTCCATTTACACTATCCTCGCTTGGATCTTCATCCTCATCGCTAGGATCTACGAGATTTCGTTCACTTGCTCTTGGGGTATAGCAGCTCTAGCTTCCTCAAGTTGTTGTTTTAATTGCTCAATTTGTTCCTCAGCACCTCTAAGCTGTTCGCTTACCATATGTACCTCAACAAGTGTGTCCTCATAATCTGTGACACGTTCCTGATACATTTCTTCAAATCTATGAAGTCTCCTTTGAGCTTTATCTGCCCTCGCTCTTTCTCTTTGTAATTCATTAGAAGCTCTAATACGTCCATCTTCTTGTTCCATAGAGTCTTGCCTCCACATGGCTACCCTTTCTTTAGTCCTGACTAG
Organism: Adenophora triphylla var. japonica; assembly: GCA_022495995.1. Lineage (NCBI taxonomy): Eukaryota > Viridiplantae > Streptophyta > Magnoliopsida > Asterales > Campanulaceae > Adenophora > Adenophora triphylla. The sequence goes on from JAFEMH010000913.1 coordinate 184,353, forward strand.
TTCTTTTTCAATCTCTTCTGTCTCTTGAATTTGATCGGACAGTTGATTAAACATTCTGGACCAACCTTCCTTAGCTTGTACGGCTTTTTGTCTTTCTTGTTCTATTTCCAGCATGAGCTTCCTATTCCTTTCTTGCTCTCGGGCTAAGAGTGTCTCCATCTTTGAAGCCCTAATTCTTACAGATCTCATCGGTCTTCGTGCCATTTCCTAAAAAAAAAAAATTATAGCTTTCATTAGCATACCTTTCTAATATATATAAATCATACTTAAATAAATATACTCTCATTCATTCAAGCATACGAGTAAGTTATACATTTAACTTTTCCACTTAGTCTACCTCACCCACAGAATAATCCTAGAGCAAGGCATGACTTACACCTAAGTTCAGGGTTACCTTCATTCCAGAAATTTCTTAGAACTAAGGTTCCCTAAGGCTAAAGGTATTCTTCCCATAAGACCTAAAACCGGAGCTCTGATACCAACTGTAACGACCCAGAATTTCCTTCTTTAATAATATTCATCAATATGAATAAATACCCAAAATAGGGTCCCAACGGATACTAAACATTTAAATATCCAAATCAAACGGTAACTTAATAATTCAAACTTATCCAACCCAACGGTAACTAAAGTAATAAACGTTACATAAGTGCGGAATAATCAAATGTAACGACTAGTAAAACCTACTAGCTTTATTTAAACTAAACTAAAATTCTGGTTCGTCAATAAATCTTCTATAACTCTTCACTGATCGCCGTCTTTCCTACAACGATCTTCCATCCTTATTCCCATACCTGGAGGAAAAATAAGAATGAAGGAATGAGCGAAAGATGCCCAGTAAGTCATTACGTGATCTCCTTGAAGTTATGAGGAGATGACCTGAATGACGGTTCAATCGAAGCATTTCAACGAAAGGTTATCACGATAAAATTCAATCAAGGAAGTGTGGCATTACAAATCCATATTATAGTTGTTATTCAGGATTTACCCTACATTGAGTAATTCCTATCCGATCATCTACATTGATGTCGAGTGCGCATAAAGTATAGACAAGTACGTAACACATATCATACAAGTCCAATATCAATTCATATAATCTTGACATGCATGTACATTCATACAAATCATATAGTGCATTCATATTAAACAAGAATACACATAAGCAAAGTCAATACTTCAGATATCTATGAACAACACATATCATAGATAAGATTTCCAAAAGACGCTTCATGTCCAAGGAATATTTTTATAAAACACTATCGCCACATGATAGTATAATTTTGAAAAGACTCGATAGAGTTTTCAAAGGAATAGATACACAAAGTGTTTAGGAACGTAATTCCTTACCTTAGCTTGCTTCCTTTGCAATTCTGGTATAACCTACAGTCATGCAAAGATATCATTTTAGGTACAAGTAATTGTTTATTACTTCTTATGTACCCTAGTTGATTTATCTTTAGTTAACTTATGAGTTGCTTTTGGACTCATCTTACTAGTTAACTATCTTTCTATTTTAGGTACCTTCCTAAAATATTATCCTTCTATTTTAGGTAACTTTCCTAAAATATTTACCTTCTATTTAAGTATCATTCTTAAATAGTATCTTTTCTATTTTAGGTAACCTTCCTAAAATATTTACCTTCTATTTAAGTATCATTCTTAAATAGTATCTTTTCTATTTTAGGTAACCTTCCTAAAATATTTACCTTCTATTTAAGTATCATTCTTAAATAGTATCTTTTCTATTTTAGGTAACTTTCCTAAAATATTTGTCTTCTATTTAATATCATTCTTAAATAGTATCTTTTCTATTTCAGGTAACTTCCTAAAATATTTATCTTCTTTCTCAACCTTTAAAAATCTTTCTTTCTTTAGAAAGTTACTTTTAAGACTCTATTCTTTGAGTACTTATCAAAAGACCCTTCATTTTTCATGAATTACAAAGTGGTCCTTCAACTTTTGAATATTTACAAAATAGTCCTTCAACTTTTAGGTATTTGCAAAATAGTCCCTCAACTTTCAGAAATTAATGAACAGTCATTCATTTTTTAGAAATGACAGAACAGTCCCCTGACTTTCAGGATTTACAAAACAGCCCCTAAACTCTAGATTTTCAGTTTGGTCACTAGGGCTTTTGAAAAACTGATTTTCAGTTTTAAGTTTTGGTTAGATTCCTAACCTTAAAACATTTTTATTGAATCCAAAATCAAACTTTTGATACCAAAATAATTTTACCCAAAAACAATGTTTTTGTAAACAATTTTTATCAAAACAATTCTAAAAGGATTTTACTCAAAAACAGTGTTTTTGTAAACACTTTTTATCAAATCAATTTCATATTACACACACCATCACACGCACACACACAGCACTATCAATCCACACACACACGGCACAAACACATTACATACATTTATTTATTTCATTTTTTTATTCCTTCTTGGTATATGAATCAAATCTATTTTAATTCCATTAATTCATACCCAAAACCTATTTCAAAACTCAAGCCTAGGATATATATATTTTTATATAATACAGCCCTTAACTTAATAAACCTTTAACTCTAGTTTGATCATATTTTAATAATCCAATATCCGAACTAAGATTAAAAATTTTTAAATGCTAGGGAATAAGATTAATACCTTGTTCTAGGGATGATCTTCACCAAGAATTTGCAAAACCCTAGCTCTCCTCCTCCCCCAAGCTTCGGCCGCCTCTCCCTCTCTACTTAGCGTTGGAAATTTTTTTATTTCTTTTGCCGTGTGAATTATGGGAGGTTTAGGTTTTAGAAAGTATATTTATGTATTAGGGTTTCTACCTCCCTAATGGATAATGGATAAGGAAATTTAAAATTTTGATTTCCTAATCTAACTCAACCTCCTTGGCCCAAGTCTTTTACTTGTAGTCCAACATTTATTTTAATTATTTTTCTTTTAATAATTAAAATAAGATACTTTAAAATAATAACTAAAATAGATAATTAAAAAAAAATTCAGGTCATTATACCTTCAAATTAAAAACTTCATATAGCGTGAACAACTCTAGCTTTATATTTCGTTCTTATAAGAAAACAATACCAGCCGCCCATTTATTTTTCCCTACAAATCAATTCAAGCCATTTTTTCTTAATCTTATGGGTGAACCTTCAATTTTAATTTCAGATTTTGTGTAAGTTCATGGTGAATGCAATTCTTATTATTGTTGCTTTCAAGAGATTTCTGAACCTTCTCTTTAGGTAATCTATGTTTGGGAGCATATTATTATAGCAGTATGGCACCATATTCGAATTGAGGCAATAAAAAGATTTTTCCAGTTGCTTTCAAGAGATTTCTGAACCTTTTCATATCTATTTTCCTAAGCACAAAATTCAAAAAAATACATGTGCAAGTTTTATTGATAGAAAACTCGAGAACAACGGCAGTAAAGTTCATGGTGAATGCAATTCTTATTATTGTTGCTTTCAAGATATTTATGAACCTTCTCTTTAGTTAATCTATGTTTGGGATCATATTATTATAGTAGTATGGCACCATATTCGAATTGAGGCAATAAAAATATTTTTCCAGTTGCTTTCAAGAGATTTCTGAACCTTCTCTTTAGTTGATCGTCAATTCATGAATCAACTTGCATTTACTTGATTCCTTTTTCAATTTTTACTGCTGTTGTTCTCGAGTTTTCTATTAATAAAACCTGCACATGTATTTTTTTTTAATTTTTTGCTTAGGAAAATAGATATGAGAAAATACATTACAATAACTTTGGAGCATCAAAATTATTGTTGATGCCGTTTTTGCTTATATAAGTTTAGGACTTCACACTGTCCATATGTCACACACATGCATATCCAAGTTTAAATTCAGTTCTCTTATGGGTGAACCTTCAAATCTAAGATCAGATTATGTGAAAGTTCATGGTGAATGCAATTCTTATTATTGTTACTTTTAAGAGATTTTTGAACCTTCTCTTTAGTTAATCTATGTTTGGGAGAATATAGCATGACATTGATACCTTGAGATATTATTGTTTGGCTCTCATTCTCTCCTTCCTCCCTCATTCTTTGATTGAAAATTTTGGAAGTTTAATTATTTTAACCCAACAATTTTGGAAATGGGACGATCTTTTCTGGACAATAAAAAATGGCAAAGGTGAAACTTATGTAAGTGCAGTTTGAGCTACAAAAGCGCATTCATTTCGTTTTTTGGATATTTACCTAACATATTGTTTTCGTTTATTTAAATGAAATTACAGATTATGTCGACAAGTCGATTGATTGGTATTAAATCAATTGATAAGAACGCTAGATTTTGTAACATTAACGCTCGCATTTTACGTAAATGGGAGCAGACAAACAGGTACGGAAAAACGTCAGATGAGATGATATTAGTTGATGAAGAGGTAATAATTTTTATTAATTTACTTCCTTATCTTGTATAATTTTTATTCAGGCTTCTATTTATTTAATTTGATCATCATATTGAATCTTTAATAGTATTTTTTATTATGTTTAGGGTTCTAAAATTCAGTCTACCATCCCGAACAGCTTGCCATCTAATTTGAAGATTAAGTTTGAAATTGGGAAAGTTCTAAATATCGAAAAATTTGGGGTTGAAGAACATATTCAATCAACTCAAAAGGCAAAAATTAATCACAAATGAAAACTAACTATGAGTTTGAGGACTAAGGTAGAAGATGCCGATATGTCTGTCCAAATTTCAGAAAATAGTTTAATGTTCACACCTTTTCAATCAATTGGGTGTTTAAATGAAGAGTTCATAGTGGGTGAGAACTATGCCTCATATATCATTTTTTTTCTTTTGATAATAAATGAATTATATTGGGATTTGTATCCTTTTAGCTATATACAACATTAGGATTTTGTGTAAGCTATTTTAGCTATATACAACATTAGGCTTTTGTGTTTTGACAAAAGTTAGTATTCTTTTTAACATTCATTTTGGGACGGAGGGAGTATTACTTATTTCTTTATAGCCATTTTTACATATACTTCATCAAACTCATAATGCTTCAAAAGATCTATGTACCTTCTTCTCTGATAATTTATTGGGATTTGTATCCTATTTAGACAGCTTTTTACCATGATGTAAGCTATTTTAGCTATATACATCATTAGGCTTTTGTGTTATTCAAGCACTAGAAGTTTCGGAGTAAATAAAGGGAATGTTATAGCCTACCGCAGGCAATCCTTCCACCAGCATATCCAGTGCTTTTGCTGATTTCATGGCTTCCTGAAGAAGAAGTGAATATTATTAAGAAACTTAAGTACTACTGGGCAAAATAAGGAAAGCATATTCTGAAATACTCCTTCAGTTGCAAAAAGAAAATTTATGTGATTGCTTTTGAATCTGTTGGTCGGCTAACTGAAACTATCATCACTAATTAGCAAAAATGCTCCCAAAACAATTGAATTTGGATCAAGGTAGACGGAAATGAAATTGATTTTATCATGAAGAAGATGAAACTCACCCTTTCTAAGGTTATCAGGATCAGCATGGACAACTAAATTCATGATCATATTTAACATTTTTATTTTTTAGTGGATTTATGGAATCACAAAATTTGATCTCAAAATTGTTTTACCAAAGAATAGATGGAACTTCTCATTGTTAAGCTATAACTTGAGAAATCATTATACATTATTTTTTTTTTCTACAACGAGGAATTCAATTCAAGAATAAGAACTGAATACAAGAAGTCTACGAGGCATACCCCGGAAAAAAATCAAGAAATCAAAAATGCGCTAGAAATCGATCCTATGAGAAGGATACAAAGTAAAAAGAATACGATAAACTGCAAGCTTAACTCTATAAATGATATCCGCCGGGGTAACATCATCACCATCAAACGCAATACTATTTCGGGCTTTCCATATGTCATTAACCATCACCGAGAAAGCGAGCAAAACGGCCTTTGATCTCAAAGACTTACCACCATGCTCCTTCTTGATCCACTTAATACAACTCGCCAAAGTAGACATCCGCCTCCTTACCCCCAGCCAAGAACGAATAGAGTTCCAAACCGCCTTGGTGAAAGAGCAAGAGAAGAATAAATGATTATGAGACTCCACATCCCTCTTACAAAACAAGCATGAAACATCTTCCAAATTCATATAGGAAAGAGAATCTCTAGTCGCCAGACGGTTCCAACATGAAAGCCAAACAATGAATGAAAACTTAGGAGGAATGAAAGATTTCCAAATAAGCTTCATCCACGGCCGCTTAACATGATGAGACCGGAAGATATCATAAACCTTAGATGAATCCAACTTGCTGCCCACACAACAATTTTGAAGGCCCAAGATAGTAGCATCTCGATCTCCAAAAATGCCAAAGAGCCTATCTCGAATACCACACAACTTCTTGATGAGAAATGAGTCTCTATCACGAGAAACATAATCCCAAAAAGAAGTACCACGAAAATAATAATCCTTAACAAACTTAACCCAGATGGAATCCACATCCGAATGAAACATCCAAAGGGAACGAGTGAGTAAAGCAATGTTCCACACCTTGATATCCATTAGGCCAAGACCACCCTCCTCCTTAGGGGAGCAAATTCTATCCCAAGCAACCCTTGCAGCCGCCCTCCCCAAAAGAAATGTATACAAGAAGAGCGGATCTTGTCAAGAACCGCCGAATGTAATGGGAAGACTTGAAACCGTAAGCCTTCCACTTCGAATAACTGATCTAATAAGCTCCACCTTACCCGCATAAGAGAGAGACTTATGACCCCACTTCGAATATAGGAATCAATGGCATCGATGAACGGAGCAAAATCTCTCGACGTAAACCGAAGTTGGAGCCAATGGAATACCCAAATACCGAACCGGGAACACGCCTTCAACAAATCTGACCCGATTCAAAATATCCAACCGAACGGCATCCGAAACACCCACCAAATAAATGAAAGATTTGGAAGGATTTAAGGCCAGCCCAGAGACGGCTTCAAAAGCTTCCAAACAGTCCATAAGAACCGATACCGAGGCTAAGTTACCATATGAAAAAAGCATGAGGTCATCTGCAAAAGCAAGATGAGAAATGTGAGAATCATTACACTTAGGATGGAACTTAAAACCTCCATTTTCTGTCCTGACCTTCAGCATACGAGAAAGATATTCCAAGCATAGAATAAACAAATAAGGAGACATAGGGTCCCCTTGACGAAGCCCCCTCTTCCCTTCAAAATAACCATGCAAGCTGCCATTAATGGAAATTGAGAAAGAGGAATGACAAACGCAAGCAAGAATCCAAGTAACAAATCTGTCCGGAAAGCCCAAACACCTCAAAACTTTCTCAAGAAAACTCCAAGAGACGGTGTCAAAATCTTTGCGGATATCAATCATCAACATGCAAGAAGGTGTACACCTCTTCCTGTTATAGCCTCGAACTAGCTCCTGGGCAACAAATATATTGTCGACAATGTTCCTCCCAGAAACAAAGCCCCCTGGGCCTTATCAATCAAAGATGGAAGGACGCCGGCCATACGTTTAACCAATATCTTAGAAATAATTTTGTAAAAGACATTAGTTAAACCAATAGGGCGGAAATCAGAAGCAGTAGGAGCGGTGGCAGCTTTTGGAATTAAAACGATGTTGGTATGATTCCATTGATTCAAGAGAGAACCCGTGACGAAAAAGTCATGGACTGCACTACACAAGGCAGTACCCACCACATTCCATCGAGCCTTGAAAAAACCAGCAGTGAACCCATCAGGACCAGGGGCCTTATCACTACCAGTATCAAACAGCGCCTCCTTGATATCAATGTCAAGGAGAGGAGCCATGAGAACATCCGAATCACCAGGCCCAAGAAGAGCACCATTCAGCATAATTGAATCATCAATATCTTCCACCTGTCTTTCAATGCCAAATAATGATTTATAGAAATCCACAAGATTATTAGCAACTTCAGTCACGGAAGTTGTGAGAGAGCCATCACTTTTTACTATATGTGATATAGATTTTTGGCTATTATCTCTCTTAATGAGACTGTGAAAATACTTGGAACCACGGTCACATTCCACTAAATACTTACAACTCGACTTTTGGGCAATAAAGCTCTTCTCCGCATTTAGAAGGAAGGATGCCTTCTTCCGGAGATCTTGACAAATCATTTTCAAATCAACGTTGAGAGGATCAGCCATGTGATTAACAATAGCAGCTTTAAAATCTGAATTTGCCGCCCGAGCCTTCTCAAATATGCTCCCAAAGGAGTCCCTATTCAAGGCTTTAAGAGGGCCCTCTAAAGCTTTCAATTTAGAGAATAAAATCTGTTGTGCCGTGCCCTTATAATCACAACACCATACATTCTTCAAGTTGTCATCAAAGGATGGGTGATCAAGCCACATAGTAAAAAATTTGAAAGGCCTAGACACCTTCAAATCATTAGAGCCCAAAGAAACAAGAATCGGGCAGTGATCACTGACGGGCTCCATAGGCAAAAAAGAGGCTAAGCAATCCAAGCCAATAGAACCCCAAACATCATTGATAAGAACACGGTCTAGCTTTGACCAAATCGAACCGTTTGTCCAAGTAAAGAATGGACCAACAGATGGAGCATCCACTAGCCCCAAAGACATTCTAAAAGAAGATAAATCTCGGATATCATAAGGCCTCAACGGGAACCCGCCAACCTTATCATTAAAAGATGAGTAGCAATTGAAATCACCCATTACCAACCAAGGCAAATTAATGAAAGAGCCCTTTGTAATAAGGTGATTCCAAAGCACACTCCTCTCCAAGATGGAATAGACCGGATTAACAAATGTAACATAAAAAGTAACCTGTGTAACCAAGCATTGGACTTGAAAATGGACATGTTGAGGACCAATTTAAAGGGCAATGCAAGAAACACGGGAAGAGTCCCAAAGCACAGTCATACGCCCACCGTCAATGTAGTCATGATTTGTGCAGAATTTCCAACCCGGAAAGCGGGAGGAAGAGAAAGCACCAAAATGAATTTTAGAAGCCTTAGACTCTAAAATGCATAAAATCGAAAGTGAATAAACAGAAGCAAGTTTACTCACTCATTTGAATGCGTACTTGATTTGCTAAACAATGTTACGCTCTCCTAGCAAATAAAGTTTATGCATACAATAATGGAAAATACTCCCTCTGTCCCATAATGGATGTCCAAAAAAATTCAAATTTGCTCTCGATCAAGAGCAAATTTCAAAACTTTTTGGACATTCATTTCAAATATGCTCTTGACTAAGAATAATTTGATAATTGAATTGTTATCCTACTGTAAATTGATTAATATTTGATTCATTTAATTAATGACTATATAATTGACAGACAAAATAGTCTACCAAACTACTGTTTGTCAAAGATAATTTTGTGAGCAAGTTTGTGTAAATTTTATAAGCTCAAATCATTATGCAAGTTTGTGTAAATTATATCTTCTCCATCTCTTAAAAAATCGGCGATCAAGTGTACACACATTTTTATTTTTATAATAAAAATAGATTTATGTGACCAAAATATGTTTGGCCATCCCAACACACAAAAGCTAAATGGAGCTAGTCTGAATGTAGTAACGTAATTTTCTGTGTGTACAGGATACTCCCTATGTCCCAAAATGTTCATCTCACTTTTTTATTGTTGGATATAAACCTAACATATTATTTTCGTTTATTTAAATGAAATTACAGATTATAGCAATAAGTAATAATAGCCTTAATATGCCTGTCGAATCTCGACGGGTTACACACTAGTTCCATCAAAGGAAGGAATTGGTCCTTCCCTCCAAATATGGGAGGAATGCTCAATTTCTTTGGTAATGAAATTGTAAAAAAAAAAAATTGACCAAAATACCCCCAAACCCAAATCACCCCTACCCCTGCCTACCCACCCCCACCCAGCCCCTGCCATACCCCACCCCCAACCCCCCACCTCCCCCACCCCCCCCCACGAAAAAAAAAATTACTCATTTTTCATACCCCTACCTACCCCCCCATCCAACCCCTGCCCTACCCCCCCACCCCCACGAAAAAAAAAAAATGTTTTACTCATTTTGCATACCCCCGCCTACCCCTCATCCAGCCCTCGCCCTACCCCCCCACCTACCCCCTACCCCCACCCCCCCATGAAAAAAAAAATTTACTCATTTTGCATACCCCTGCCTACCCCTCCCCCATCCAGACCCTGCCCTACCCCCACCCGCCCCATACCCCCACCCCCCCACGAAAAAAAAAAAAATTTACTCATTTTACATACCCCTGCCTACCCCCCATTCACCCCCAACCCCACCCCTCACCCCCCACGAAAAAAAAATTACTCATTTTGCATACCCCTACCTACCCCACCCACCCACCCGCCCTACCCACCCCCCACCCCCACCCCCCACCCACCCCAAAAAAATATTTTTTTACTCATTTCTCATACCCCTGCCTACCCCACCCCACTCTCTTCCCAAAAAAAAATTTACTCAATAATTTTTTAAAAGAATGGTAAATTGGACATTTTATATGCTTTCATTCCATTCCTATAATTTGTATTTTCAAACCAAACATTATTTGACAAGGAATTGAATGACAATTTCATTTCATTCCGTGCCAACCAAACGGAGGGGTTTGACCAGTTTTTTTCCATTTCAATTCCTTCAGGAATTCAATTCCATTGACCATTCCATTCCTTCACTTTTTTTCCATCGAACCAAACGGCCCCTAAGAGAAATGGAAGCAAAGGAATGAAACGGTGCCCTTCTAACCCTTATAAGCGAGGGTAATACGGGCATTATGAAAATTTTATGAGGACATTTTTGTCCAAAATCACGGATCAAGGGGATCATAGGACGCTCAGCTCTATTTTAGGCACTTAAAATTAAGAGAATTTTAAGAGGTGTTTAGATCTGAAATGGAAAAAAAAATGCTCTTATTTTTCTCCCCTCTGATTTGGTCAGACCTGAAGCTCTTATTAAGAGTTGATCATAAAAATCAAATGAGGGCCAAGAACACGATCAACTTCGGTGACCAAACAACTGAGAAATTATCCGTAAGTTCTCAGTTGTCAACTAAACTACTAAGAACACGATCGAGAAAAGTACCTTTTTCGTCCCTAAAGTACTTTAAGTTTTACCTTTTCATCCCTAAACAATTTTTTTTACCTTTTCATCCTTGACCTATCAGTTTAAGGATAATGTAGTCCCTCCAGTTAACGGGCGTTTAATAATCCGTCAATTTATGGCCGTTTAACGGAATTTGTTAGAGATCTTGTTAATTTACGATGTGCCGTGCACATGATCAACAAATTTGTTAATTTGAAATTGTTTTAGTTACTAAGGGGTTCAATGTAAAATTTTGAAAAAGAAAGTAAAATTAATAAACACTCCCCCACAAAAATATTACACCCAGCCCCCACCCTCATCAGCCACCGTTTCCCATCCCCACACCTATTACCATCACCGCCTTGTTAGTGGACCCCACTGTTCCTCTTCCCAACGTCTCCGCCGATGCTTTCAGTAGATCCTCCATACTGTAACACATCTCCGGCTGATCTCCGGCACTGCAGAACACCAGACTCCCTACACCTCCTTCTCCTTCCCATGAAAATCCCCCTTGATTGTTAACTCCCCTGTTACCTGTTCCTCCGCCGCCGCCGTTGTTTTCTCTCCCCACCGCTACTGCCTCTTTGCTGTCGGGGGTTCTTTTACTCCCTAAAGCGGCTCTGGCTTTGAGTTTTTATTTCTTCTGCTCATGAAAATTGCCATTAATGTAACTAAAATGCACAGAAGAAGAAACCCCCCGACGGTTCTGGCTATTATCCTGATGAGCTTCTTCCTCCGACGGTTTCTCAATTTTGTAGCTGGAAGATTTTATGGGTAAGACGGACTAATAGAAGGAGATAACCCAGAAATGGAGCATGGAATGTTAATCTGGTCGCCGCACAAATCAATGTTACCTGAAAATGTTGAGGCATTGAATCGAATCAGAGCAGGGGTGACCGGGATCTCGCCGGAGAGATGATTGTTCGAGCTACATCTCAAATTCGTTTTTCTGGGTTCGATTTCTTAAGTTTTTCATTTTGCTTGAACCCCAAATTCGATTTCCAAATCAGAATAAATAAACCCAGATTTGTTTTACTCGGATTCATTTTGCTTGAACCCCAAACTCAATTTCCAAATCAAAAACTTTTTCATGTCAATTAACCCACATTCGTTTTTTCTAAGTTTGATTTCTTGAGTTTGCTGCATTTTAAGAGAAGGGGTGGGTTCGATTACTTGTGGGCGAAAATGGGGGAGATGTGGTGACGGTGATTGGGGATGGAGGAGTGTGGTAGAAGACAAACACTAGGTGGGGAAAAGTGGGGGGTCAACAATGGTGGTTATCAATTGGGGAGCTACTGGGAGGGCTTGGGAGAGGGTCCAAGGGCAATGATGGTAATATGGGTGGGGATGGGGAAAGGTGGCTGATGAGGGTGGGGGCTGGGTGTAATTTTTTTTGGGGGGGAGTGTTTATTAAGTTTACCTTCTTTTTCAAAATTTTACATTGAACCCCTTAGTAACTAAAACAACTTCAAATTAACGAATTTGTTGATCATGTGCATGGCACATCGTGAATTAACTAAATCTCTAACAAAGGGTGAGGGTTGCGGTAGGCTTGTGACAGCCAGCGTAAAAATTTTGTCACATTATCATGACATGAATCGGAATATGAATATCGTTGGGGCGTTTCCTCAGCAGCGACGCGCTACACTTCAAAGACCTGGGTGTAGTGATAAGTATGCAAAGGTTGCTAGGTCGTCGCCCGGAAGCGACGCGCCATCTCTTCGCCCGGGGGTGGTGTCAAATATGCAAGGGTTCCCGTATTGCGGACGAGTGCGGGTAAAGAAGCTAGTCCATGGTAGGTGTAATGGTAGTGGGATGGGCTTTGGAACTTGGAACATTGGATCCTTGACAGGGAGATCAGCAGAGGTGGTGGAAGTTATGAGGAGGAGGAGGAAGATTCACATAATGTGTCTACAGGAAACTAAGTGGATTGGAGAGAAAGCAAAAGAAATATCGCCTTGGGGTTTTAAGATTTGGTACTCAGGAAAGGATAAGGGTAGAAATGGAGTGGGTATCATTATTGATAAGGAGTATATTAATGATGTGGTGGAAGTGTACAGGAAGAGTGATCGAATTATGGGCATTAAACTGGTGATACGTGATGAGATTATAACTATTATTTCCGCCTATGCACCACAAGTAGGGTTTGATGCATCTATTAAACAAGTGTTCTTGGATGATTTGGAGGAGGTGGTGCAACGAATACCTAGTGGTGAGAAATTAGTGATTGGTGGTGATCTGAACGGGCATGTGGGGTCTAGTCGACAGGCCCGTTTTTTGAGGGTGTTCAAGGAGCGCAGCGGCACAGGGCCCCAAAAACTATAGGGCCCCAAATTTTTTTAATATATGTGTATATATATATATATATATATATATATATATATATATATATATATATATATATATATATATATATATATATATATATATATATATATATATATATATATATATATATATATATATATATAACTCTGAATCAATACACAAGTTGGAAAGTGTTCCAGTGGTTAAGTGGTGTGTTAAAGGTGTTGGGAAGCCTGGGTTCGATCCTTTGTATCAATGTGTTTGTTTATTTTGACTTCCCTCCTCTTCATTTCATTTTTCAACCTTATTAAGGGCCTAATAACCTCATTTTGCACAGGGCACCATAAATTATTGAGACGGGCCTGCTAGTCGACATGGCTTTGAGAGCATACGTGGAGGTTTTGGTTTTGGGGAGAAGAATGAAGCAGGAAATAGTATCCTGGACTTTGCGTTGGCATATGACTTGAGTATAATGAACACTTGGTTCAAGAAGAGAGAATCTCACTTGGTGTCCTATAGGAGTGAAGGTAATGCGAGTCAGATTGACTTCTTAGTAAGAAATGCTTGTAGAAAGAGTTATAAAAATTGCAAGGTTATTCCGGGTGAGAGCACAGCAACTCAACATAGACTGGTGGTACTTGATTTTCGAAGTAAGAGAATTTCGAGGAAGAGAAAACCACAGGTAGACCCTAGAATCAAGTGGTGGAGACTTCAAGGGGAGAATCAACAGAAATTTGTAGCTAAGATGGTCGATACCGGTATTTGGTCGGATAATATGAAGGATATGGATATAGATTTGACTTGGACTAAGATGGAACATACCATAAAGGAGGTGGCAAAAGAAGTCCTTGGAGAATCTAGAGGAAACGGGCCACCAAGTAAGGACATATTATGGTGGAACGAGGAAGTAAAACAAGCAATAAAGGGCAAGCGAGAATGCTACAAATTATTGGGAAATGTAGGAGCGACGAGAACTATGATAAGTATAAAGAAGCTAGAAGAGATGCTAAGAAAGCAGTAAGAGACGCAAGAGCAAAGGTGAATCAAAAACTTTATGATAAGTTGGATACAAAAGAAGGGAAAAGGGATATCTACAGAATCGCTCGTATGAGGGATAAGAGGACACGAGATATTAGGACGGTTAAATATGTGAAAAATATAGATCAAAGAGTTCTAGTCGGGGATAAAGAGATAAAAGATAGATGGAGTTCGTACTTTGATACCTTGTTCAATGGCGGTCAAGAGCAGGATATTGGAGATTTAAATATCTCTTCGAGTATGGTTAATCGAGATTTTATGCGGAGAATTCAAAAGAGTGAAGTGGAAATGGCAATGAAAAAGATGAGATTGAAGAAATCTGTAGGACCGGATGGTATACCAATTGAGGTTTGGAGATGTTTCGGGGAGAGGGGAATAGATTGGTTGACAACGCTATTTAACAAGATATGCAGAATTAACACAATGCCATTGGAGTGGCGGAAGAGTACTCTGATCCCTTTGTATAAGAACAAAGTTGATGCCCAAGATTGTGCCAACTATTGGGGGATCAAACTAATGAGCCATACTATGAAACTTTGGGAAAGAGTGATTGCACAAAGGCTGAGAAAAATTGTGGATATTTCGAATAACCAATTTGGGTTTATGCCGGGAAGATCGACTATGGAGGCAATATATCTTATGAGACAAACCATGGAGAAATATCGGGATCAAAAGAAAGATTTGCATATGGTTTTCATTGATTTGGAGAAGGAGTATGATAAAGTGCCAAGAGAGGTACTTTGGTGGGCATTAACAAAGAAGGGTGTTTCAAAGAAATATATTGATATTATCAAGGACATGTATAATGGAGTTAGTACTTGTGTATAAACTAGTGTTGGGAAGACTGAAGAGTTCCCTATAAAGATTGGAGTGCATCATGGTTCCGCACTTAGCCCCTTTCTTTTTGCTTTGATAATGGACGAATTGACGAGGTCAGTCCAAGATGATATACTAAGGTGTATGTTGTTCGCAGATGATATTGTGCTGATTGATGAGACAAGAGAGGGTGTTGAAAGTAAATTGGAGTTGTGGAAACACACTTTGGAATCTCGAGATTTTCGACTAAGCAGAAGCAAGACTGAATATTTGGAGTGTAAGTTTAGCAGAGTTGGAAGTAGGGAGGCAGGGGCGGTCACATTTGATGGAAATATTGTCCAAGCTTCTGAGTTTTTTCGCTATCATGGATCCATTATCCAAAAGGATGGAGAATTAGATGGTGATGTGGCTCATAGGATTAAAGCAGGTTGGTTGAAGTGGAAGAGTGCCACAGGGTTTCTATGTGATCGCGGCATGCCCAATAGATTAAAGGGAAAATTCTAGCGCACGGCAATTAGGTCGGCATTGCTTTACGACACCGAATGTTGGGCCGTGAAACAGTGTCACGTGCATAAGATGAATATGGCGGAGATGCGTATGCTTCGATGGATGTGCGGTCATACAAGAAATGATCGATTGGGGAATGAGGTGATCAGAGGTAAAGTAGGAGTTGCGCCCATTGAGGATAAAATGAGGGAAAATTGTCTGAGTTGATTTGGACATGTGAGAAGGAGACCGAGTGATGCACCGGTTAGGAGACCGAAACAGTGAAGAAATGATAAAATGGCGAGGGGTAGGGGAAGACCCAAACAAACTTGGATTAGAGTGATTGAAAATGATATGAGTTTACTTGGAGTGGATGAAAGTATGGTGTTGAAGAGGCCGAAGTGGAGGGCAAAAATCCATGTGGGGGGACTGATTTTTTTTATTATTATTATTATTATTTTATTTTATTATTTTTATTTTTTATTTTAATTTTTATTTTTTATTTATTTATTTAATTATTTTTTCCAACAACCTTTTCACACGATGACATATGAAGATTCATTTTAGCCGACCCCAAATTATTTTGGGACTAAGGCTTTGTTGTTGTTGTTGTTGTCTAACAAATTTCGTTAAACGACCATAAATTGACGGATTATTAAACGCTCGTTAATTGGAGGGACTACATTATCCTTAAAACGATAGGTCAAGGATGAAAAGGTAAAAAAAAATGCTTAAGGACGAAAAGGTAAAACTTAAAGTACTTTAGGGACGAAAAAGGTACTTTTCTCGAACACGATCAACTCCGCAACCAAACAACTGATAACTTAACTTATCAATAAATTCTCAGCTGTCAACTAAACTACTACGAACACGATTAACTCCGGCGACCAAACAAATGAAAAATTAACTTATCAGTAAGTTCTCAGTGGTATCCACTAAAAACACGATCAACTCCGGCAATCAAACAACTGAGAACTTATAAGTTGTCAACTAAACTACTAAGAACATGATCAACTCCGGCGACCAAACAACTAAGAACTTATCTTATTAGTAAGTTCTCAGTTATCAACTATACTACTAAGAACACGATCAACTACGGTGACCAAACAACTGAGAACTTAACTTATCAGTAAGTTCTCAGTTGTCAACTAAACTACTAAGTATACGATCAACTTCGGCGCGATCACCAACTCTGGCGACCAAACAACTGAGAACTTAACTTATCAGTAAGTTCTCAATTGTCAACTAAACTCTCTACTAAGAAAACGATCACTCTGGCGACCACCAACTCCTAAGACTAAACTGAGAAATTATCAGTAAATTTTTAGTTGTCAACTGAACTACTAAGAACACGATCAACTACGGTGACCAAACAACTGAGAATTTTGCTGCAAGATAATTTCCTTTAAGCCCAAGATCCTCAGAGAGTAACTCAAGCAAACAACATCCTAACTTCATTACTTGCTCTGCATACTTCATTAGAATTTTGCTGCAAGATAATTAATCAAGGACTAGTTTAAGATGATAGGTCCTATTTAAAGAGGAGGTGCGGATTAATTTTTTGGGCCGTCAAATTGAAGAGTAATATCGTCTGAAAACTTATTTGCAATGCAAAACATGATGAAAACCAACAATCATTTGTCTTACGAATTTGAATTCAAATATTGCCACATACTTTGAGGTCTTTTTTTTTTTTGTCCTTCTTTGTGACTTCTAAATTTTACACCATTTTTTCATTTGCATGTTTAGTCAAACGTTAATCTTATACACTCTCCGTTCCAAAAGGATGGTCTTATTTAACAACTAGTAGATTATACTATACTATATTGGAGGTTCCAACTTAAAAGCAATTAATGTCAATTGGAGTAGTCCCTCAAATCAATCTATATACCAGACCATGTTTGGTTATTTTGTAGATCCGGGAACGAATTGTCTAAAGTTATATGCATGTTAATTATATCTATAAGAATATGAAATTTGTGTCAAGTAAATGAATCCCTACAATTGGCAGCTGGTGCAGAATATAGATCAAAATTGGTGTTATAAATTACGTTTCTCTTTCCACTGTAATCTCGAGAATACCATTGTTTCTTCACCTCAGCATCTTGCTCATTGAATCTGTGAACCCCATCAATCGTCTCCTCAAGAACACTAACTAGGATGCCATGATTTGAAAATTATGAAGAATCACTCTTGTATTATAAAGATACAATGTAAATTGTATTGCAAGATGATTAAATTTTCTATTGATCAACAAAGGTATATATACAAGACATATGTGACTGTTCTAGTTTCTAAGAGACATACAAATAAATATTGATACATTAACCAAGCCATGTACTGAAGTGGGAACAGCAATAGACGAGTGCCTGTTGGTTTTTCATGAGGCGGGCGCATGCAATGAGTGAGGCGGCCGCTTGGGCTTTAGCAACAACAGGGAAGTGCCTCGGCAGGCGAGGCGGCCGCATGGAAGGGAAGGAAGCGGACGCCTGGAAGGCAGAAGAAACACCCTTGGCAAGAACAACTTGAGGCGGGCGCCAGGCCATATTGAGGCGGGCGCCTCATACAAAGTCTTCACTCCCCTCAAGTTGGCGCATGAAGGTTACGAATGCCCAACTTGCCAACTAAGAAACGAAACCGAGTAGCACCAAGGGGTTTCGTAAAGAGGTCAAGAACTTGATTGGCGGTTGAAATCCGGCACGGCAAGATATCACCGTACTCAACACGTTCACGAACAAAATAACAATCCATTTCAACATGTTTAGTACGTTCATGAAAAACGGGATTATTGGCAATGTGTCTTGCAGCTTGGTTATCACAATAAAGGGATGTAGCATGTGGTTGAATAGCCTCAAGATCTTGAAGCAGCCATCGCAACCAAATCACTTCACTAACTGTGGTTGCCATGGCCCCGACCCGCTTCGGCCGAGGAACGTGCTACCACAGATTGCTTCTTGGACCTCCAAGAGATAGGAGCTCCGCCCAAAGAGATGAAATATCCCGTGCATGATCTTCTTGTCATAGTGCAACCTCCCCAATCTGCGTCACAATAGGCCTGTAGAGTCAATTCACCATGAGCTGGAAGAAAAAGACCTTGTCCCAATGAACTCTTTAGGAAACGTAGGACTCGGACTGCTACATCCATATGTGTACGTCGCGGAGCCGTAACGAATTGACTCAATCGATTAACAGCAAATTGAATGTCCGGCCGAGTCACTGTTAAGTAAAGAAGTCGCCCTATCAACCTTCGATATTGGGACGCATCAACATATGGGCTGTCATCATCAGTACCAAGCCGAAGGTTTTGCTCCATCGGAAAGTCACTTGTCCGCCCTCCTTGGAGTCCACTTTCCTCAAGTATGTCCAACGTATACTTGCGTTGGCTGAGGACAATCCCCTCCGGTGATCTCGCTACTTCAATGCCCAAAAAATACTTCAAAGGGCCAAGATCTTTTATGCTAAATTTGCTGTCCAAATACCTCTTCACATCCTCAATCTTGGAAGTATCATTTCCAACAAGGAGGACATCATCGACATATATAAGAGCAGCAACATAAGCCTTTTCTCGCTTATAAATGAAGAGAGAATGATCGGCTCGTGACTGTCTGAAGTCTATGGCAAGAAGAGCCATTGTGAACTTCTGGTGCCAATTTCTGGATGCTTGACGAAGGCCATACAATGATTTCCGAAGCTTGCAAACCCTTGTCTCTCCATCCTTTGCAAAGCCTTGTGGGATCTTCATGTATACATCTTCGACCAGTCTCCATGGAGGAAAGCATTATTCACGTCTAGTTGATGAATTGCCCAATTCCGTTTTGATGCCACGGCAAGTAAGCTGCGCATGGTAACAAGCTTGGCAACTGGGGCGAACGTCTCGTGATAATCGATCCCTTCAATTTGTGTGAATCCTTTTGCCACCAAACGAGCCTTGTACCTTTCAACGTCTCCATTTGGTTTGTACTTTATTTTATAAACCCACTTGGAGTCAACAACTTTCTTTCCTGGAGGTAGTTTTTCAAGCATCCAAGTACTGTTAGCTTCCAAAGCGTCAACTTCCTTTTTCATTGCATCACGCCATTTCTGACTTCTAACAGCCTGGTGATAATACTTAGGCTCATCACGCGAAGTGATGGCCGCAAGAAATGCCTTGTGATTAGAAGAAAAACGCTCATAGGAAACATAGTTGGATAAAGGATATACCTTCGAGGCCACTGAATTGGAACTGGGATGCGCATGGTCTATAGAGGCGGGCAAGCTAACATCAAAGTCCTTGAGATGCTTGGGCTGTTGTTTCTGGCGTTCACTTCTTCGCTGAACGGGTTGAACATGGAGTTGTGTGTCATGTTGTTCAATGACAGATGTCTCCACACATGGTTGCTCATTTGCCTGTTCCTCTGTATCTGGCTGCTCAACTGTCTGTTCCTCCGCTTGTGGTTGCACAATATCTATGCTTTCCTCTCCCAATTCCTCATCTCTTACAGTGCTAAGGGGACTTCGACTTGGCTGTGTACGGGATTCTTTGAAAGGAAATACACTTTCTACAAACTTCACATCTCTTGAAGTGTAGATTTGTTTAGTCTCCAAATCAAAAACCTTGTAGCCCTTTTGTGCATGGGGATAGCCAACGAACACACAAGGCCTCCCCCTTTCATCAAACTTGTCTCCCCCTTTCTTGTTGTTTTTGGCATAAACCAGACAACCAAAAATACGCATGTGATCAAGATGGGGTTTCTTTTGGAGCAAAATCTCATAAGGGGTTTTATTTTCTATAACTTTGGAAGGTAAACGATTAATTATATAAGCAGCAGTTAAAACACATTCCCCCCAAAATTTCTTTGGCGCCCCGCCTCAAAACGTAAAGCCCGAGCCATTTCCAAAATATGACGATGTTTGCGTTCGACCACTCCGTTTTGTTGTGGAGTGTCGGTGCAAGACGTCTCAAGTAAAATCCCATGATGAACGTAGTACTCCAACATTAATAGTGATTGAAACTCCCCACCATTATCACTTCTAATGCGTTTAACTTTTCTATCAAATTGGGTATTGACCATATTACAAAACATAGTGAGAAAATTATGGACTTCATATTTGTGTTTCATCAAAAAAACTCATACTCCTCGACTAAAATCATCAACAATGGTCAGAAAATAATGAGCACCCGAAAAGAAGGAGTTTTATAACCACCCCAAATGTCACAATGTATAAGGTCAAAGCAAGACTTAGTTTGAATACTACTAGTAGGGAACGGGAGTCTTGTCATTTTAGCTCGAATGCAAGAGTCACAATGTTCTTTCCCATCAATGCATTTATTAAAAAGCGATGATTAAAACCGAAGTATGTCCCAATCTCTTGTGCCATACCCGTGTATCAATCTGTTGCCGCTATTCTTTGCCCTCTCACATGAAGCCGGTTCCTGTGTGATATAGACCATCACCGCATCTACCCATCCCAATCGTAGTCCTCGAAGCTAAGTCCTGTATCACACAAAAATCCGGAAAGAAAGTCATGGAGCAGCTTCAAATCTTTGGTTAATCGGCTAACGTAAAGTAAATTGCACTTAAAAGCGGGCATATTTAAAACGTGATGAATTTTCACCCATTAGGAAGCTTGGTACTGCCAATTCCTTCGACTGGAATCACGTCACCATTTGGAATTTTAACTGGTGTCTCCCTTCCTGTCTTGACTTGATCCTCCAACATCGATTCATTGCAAGTTATATGCTCGCTTGCCCCTGAATCAATAATCCAAGTTTTAAGACTATGTAGCTTACCAGCCATGTTTGCTGTGGGAGTGATCCCTTGCTCACCCTTTGCTTTATCTGAGAAAAACTGGATTAATTGCTTGTATTGCTCATCAGTGAACCCCGGAATTGGACTATCTTCCCCTGTTACAAGATGTGCCGAGGCCTTTGCACTCCCTTTCTGCTTGTTCTTCTTCCGTCCTTCTGGGTACCCAATGATCTCATAGCAACTTTCAATGGTGTGGTACAGTTTTCCACAGTGCGTACACTTGGGCTTCTCCTTCTTCAAATCCCTTTCTTCCTCTCGGCTGATCTGCTGCTGGTTGTTGTGCTGTCTGCTATGCGAATTGGCGTGCGCCTGGAAAGCAGCTGCCTCCATGCTCATCTTTCCATTCGAACTGATTTGCTTCTGTTTCTCGTCCTGAGCAACAAGGTGATAGGCGGTCCCTAGACTGACTCCTGGTTTCATGCCCAAGATTTGGGTTTTGATTGTCCCAAAACTTGCCTCCAAACCCATTAGGAATTCATATAGACGCTCCTTCTCTCTCATCTCGACGAGTCTCTTTGATATGTCACAAGTGCACCCATCACACCTACATCTTGGCAACGGATTGATGGACTGAATTTCATCCCATAATCCTTTTAGCTTCATGTAGTATGCTGACACTGAGAGTCTTTCTTGCCTCGTTAGGGTTATAGCACGCTTTAGCTCATAAGCCCTAGGCGCGCTCTTACTCTCAAAACGTTCCTGCAAGTCTTCCCAAATCTCTTGTGCCGTGTTTGCATGCTTTACACTGCTTCGTATCTCTTTCTCCATGGAACAATTCAGCCATCCCTTCACCATCGCATTGCAACGCCTCCAAAGTGGTAACTCTGTTGTGCCCTCGTCTGGAATTTGGATTGTACCATCCACGAATCCAATTTTGTTCTTTGCAAACAGGGCGTTGCTCATTTCATCCACCCAATTTGCAAAGTTTCCATCACGAAGGAGATCACTAACAAAGACGGTGTTGGGACTATCAGAGGCGGAGAGAAAATAAGGCGACATCACGTCAACCTTAGCCCAGAAGTCCCATCAATCGTGGCCTTGTTTTTGAGCCGATTTCGCCGTTGGTCATGGCTGCACAAAGAACTGTAAAAAAAAATCTGCGGAAGCGTACCTAGAGCGATTACAGCTCTGAT
The DNA here is from genome assembly GCA_022495995.1 of Adenophora triphylla var. japonica. NCBI lineage: Eukaryota > Viridiplantae > Streptophyta > Magnoliopsida > Asterales > Campanulaceae > Adenophora > Adenophora triphylla. Next base: position 206,985 of record JAFEMH010000913.1, read on the forward strand.
ACCATGAAAATTATGAAGAATCACTCTTGTATTATAAAGATACAATGTAAATTGTATTGCAAGATGATTAAATTTTCTATTGATCAACAAAGGTATATATACAAGACATATGTGACTGTTCTAGTTTCTAAGAGACATACAAATAAATATTGATACATTAACCAAGCCATGTACTGAAGTGGGAACAGCAATAGACGAGTGCCTGTTGGTTTTTCATGAGGCGGGCGCATGCAATGAGTGAGGCGGCCGCTTGGGCTTTAGCAACAACAGGGAAGTGCCTCGGCAGGCGAGGCGGCCGCATGGAAGGGAAGGAAGCGGACGCCTGGAAGGCAGAAGAAACACCCTTGGCAAGAACAACTTGAGGCGGGCGCCAGGCCATATTGAGGCGGGCGCCTCATACAAAGTCTTCATGATTGACCACTTGGAAGAAACCCCATGTCTCAGATGCATCTCGTACTTTAATTTATATCCTTGCGTAGGATTGGATCTTTGTCAAATCCATCAAGGTCTATGATGGGAATAGTGTTGGGGACGGATTTTTCACTATATGTATATGGTTGGCATCTTAAGCAGGTCAACATGTCAAGACGCCTCAGTATCCTGATCTCTACAACTTGACCTCTACAACTTGACCTCCACAACTTGGTCCACAACTTGGACCGACATCTTGGCTCAACGTCTTCATCAACATCCTGAAGCTGGAACAACTTGGGAGTAGTTTTACGGTTCCTATTTTCTAGGAGATACTTGTGCACTCATAGAAGACCAATTCAACTATGATTTTTCCACCATCAGCAGTTATGCCCAGAATTTTCTCCTCAAGTAACTCCATTATGCCTAGTTTTTAGGGATTTTTGGTTATTATCCTTTTATTTTACCTTTATTATAAATAGGGGTATGGAAACTAGGGAAAGACACATGTAATTTCACACACTCACACTCTTGTAATCTCTCTCCATACTTCCGAGCTTGTAACTCACCGATCATAGTAAAACTTTGGTCAAGGTAGGTTCCAAAACCTCCCGAGGTTTTATCTTGCGTGAACGAGTTGTTCAAGGGCTTTCCTCGTCAAAATCCTTTGTCATTTTCATTTTGATTACACACAAATCTATATTCCATTGCACCCAATTCTTTCCTTGAAATATTTGGTTATTTACAATCGCTTGTCGAAATTTGACCAAAACAATTTGGCGCCGTCCGTGGGAAATTTGGTTTTTTAGATTTGTTTAGAACATCAAAATGGTCAATCCAACTTCCGGTCAGGTAACCTCAGTAACCTCCGCGGCTGGGGGCAAGGCGGCGGGGGCGACGAGATGCACCTCGAGAGATGACCGCGTCGAAATCGATTTTGGTTTCGTGACTAATATGGCAACCATGTTGAATGAACTGAATAAGCGAATGGATGCTCAACAGGATACCAATACTATGATTTTCAATGCAATTGAGAGTCTGCGAAAAGGGAATCAAGTTGAGCCTCAAGTTGTAACTCCATTATCACCTTTATTTCCTAGAACTCTTTTTAGTGCGAGTGCGTGGGGCAATCTTGGAGACATCCCCATGGCGAGTGCAGTACAGACTGATAGTACAACTGTAACAACTAGTCAAGTTGCCCAACATGGTCACACCTTCCCATTCAGCCAACCTGTGCCAACATCTTGTTATACTTATGCCACTCCGTCTTCAGGACAAACAGGGAGTTTTTATAATGCATTTGATCATTCTGCTTCTCAATTTTATGCTAACACTTTTGCAGAAAGTCAAGTTGCTAGAGAGTTGCAGCAGATCAAAGAGATGATTAGGAATGTGCCTGGAGTTACCTTGCCTTATCATCAAGCTTCTCCAACTTGTTACAATGAGTCTCGCTTTGTTCCAGCGATAGCCAACATGGAGATCCCGAAGAGATTTGCAGTGCCCCACATGAAGAAGTACGATGGGAGCACAGATCCAGTGGAGCATGTGTTGCTATACCAAGAATTAATGGACATTATCAGCATTCCTTCAATCTTCAAAGAAGCCTGTCTTTGTAGGGGCTTTGGTTCCACCTTGTCTGGACCAGCTTTGAAATGGCTAACCGGCCTATCTCTAAACTCTATATCATCTTATTCTCAATTAGTCCATATGTTTGTGAATCAATTTTCATGTAATAGAGCTTTTGAGAAACTAACTAGTGACCTCTACAGGGTGGTGCAACAACCTGACGAAAGCTTGAAAGACTATTTGAACAGGTTCAACAAAGAGGCAGTGACTATCCCCAACTTGAACATGTCCACAGCCGCCGAGGCATTCAGATTGGGCTTGAAGAAGGGATCACCTTATTATGACGAATTGGTCATGACTCCATGCAAGAGACTTGAAGATGTCAGGACGAGAGCTGTTAAATTCATCGAATTTGGAAGAAGATAAGCTCATAGTCCTAAAATAACCACAATGAGGCTGACAAAATGAGAAAAGATGACCACCTATCTTCAACATGTCAAAATGTTAACAAAAAAGTACCTCAAGTTGTATTCCATGTAAGTTGTCATTTTTTCATAAAAGCAAACTCCGAAAACAGGGATGATTTAAATTTTGTCAAGTCATTTATTTATGTTTGTCAATTCTTATGTTATGCTAAAAATTCTTACTGACTTAAGCATCGGAGGGGTAAAGCTAACACCCAATCCTAACATGAATTTGTTTTGCAAGGTATACAACTTGAACAAACAGCTTAGGTTCAACATGTTGACACGCCGGTGCGGGTGATACATGTTGAGACCTAAGTTGGGCTTGAGCTCAACATGTTGACACGCCGCAGTGATACATGTTGAGACCTAAGCTTGAGCGTCAAACATGTTGACACGCCGCATGCAGGCGATACATGTTTGAACACGGGGAAGAAAGGCTCAACATGTTGACACGCCGGTCTGGGTGATACATGTTGAGACCTAAACTAGGCAGTCAAACATGTTGACACGCCGGGACGGGCGATACATGTTTGGACCTGAAGAAGAATTTTAACATGTTGACACGCCGATACGGGCGATACATGTTGAAACTTTAAACTGGAGAGGATAGAACATGTTGACACGCCGGGACGGGCGATACTTGTTCTATTTCTTCAAACGAATTAAGGTTTCGACACCTTCGCACAGGCGCACGTTTTCACACTTATTCAAGTTGTGAACTATTGGTTGTAACATTAACATGTTACCAAACGAATTAAGGTTCCGACACCTTCGCCTGGGCGCACGTTTTCACACTTATTCAAGTTGTGAACTATTGGTTGTAACATTAACATGTTACCAAACGAATTAAGGTTCCGACACCTTCGCCTGGGTGCACGTTTTCACACTTATTCAAGTTGTGAACTATTGGTTGTAACATTTTCATGTTACCTACGGTTTATAACATTTACATGTTATCTAAAGAACAAACAAAGTGTCTCTCAAAGACATGCCAAATCAAATATAAAAATTTTGAGGACCAACCCTCATCTAACATTCCAAATTTCAAACACCTTAACTAATGTTTCTTAAAGCTTTATCTTGGTTTCTATCAAGGACTTAGAAGCATCATTCAAGGCGTTCGACAACTCTTTGGCGTAATCAACCGCTTCCTTAATGTCGATGGGGAGAGTAGCAGTTTTAAAATTCCTTGAATCTCCAAGTTTCAAGAAATTTTGGGGGCAATTGTTGGGGACGGATTTTTCACTATATGTATATGGTTGGCATCTTAAGCAGGTCAACATGTCAAGACGCCTCAGTATCCTGATCTCTACAACTTGACCTCTACAACTTGACCTCCACAACTTGGTCCACAACTTGGACCGACATCTTGGCTCAACGTCTTCATCAACATCCTGAAGCTGGAACAACTTGGGAGCAGTTTTACGGTTCCTATTTTCTAGGAGATACTTGTGCACTCATAGAAGACCAATTCAACTATGATTTTTCCACCATCAGCAGTTATGCCCAGAATTTTCTCCTCAAGTAACTCCATTATGCCTAGTTTTTAGGGATTTTTGGTTATTATCCTTTTATTTTACCTTTATTATAAATAGGGGTATGGAAATTAGGGAAAGACACATGTAATTTCACACACTCACACTCTTGTAATCTCTCTCCATACTTCCGAGCTTGTAACTCACCGATCATAGTAAAACTTTGGTCAAGGTAGGTTCCAAAACCTCCCGAGGTTTTATGCCGGCGAACGAGTTGTTCAAGGGCTTTCCTCGTCAAAATCCTTTGTCATTTTCATTTTGATTACACACAAATCTATATTCCATTGCACCCAATTCTTTCCTTGAAATTTTTGGTTATTTACAATCGCTTGTCGAAATTTGACCAAAACAAATAGTAAGATGGGGTTTGCTGGGATTGGATTGTATAACTGAGGTATGATCAGGGGGTTGAATGAAAATTTGTGGAACTTGAGTGATTCCAGCATCAACAAGGCCTTTCACCCCAGCTTTCGTCTCATCAAACGCCTTTAGTTTGCTTATCCGGTCATAATTCCGATCAGCTACAGCCTCATCAGTGGCAAAATCTACTGTCACCATGGAAATCACTATCAAATGGGTTTATTCTTTCAGCAAGAATCTAGAGATGCATTTATAAGCTATATTTGCAACTTTTTTCTTTTTATTTTTGTTGATATAAGTTTATTATAAGGGAGAAATAGTACATAGAGCAGATGACAAGGCGTCATCCATGAGAAAAGAGAGAGGGGGGAGAGGAAATTGACAGAGCAGACTAAATAGACTCCAGGATTTAAATTCAATCTCAAAATACTCTATCAACAAGATATAATCAACCATAACATACTCATTTCCAGCTAAAGTTGAAAAAAATAAATTCAATATATGAACACTAATAATAGCTACCAAATTTGTCTTTACAAAGCACAAATTTAAACATGGGATTTGTTATTCACCCCGCGACATTACTGAATATCCCCGCAATAACAATTGTTACATAATTGCCATTGATTGAAATTACCATAATAACGCTTCATTGTTAACATTTTTCCTCATCAACGTTGCTCAGCAAATAACCACCTCCTCACAAAGTACAATAACCACTCCTCACGCAAATCCTCAATTCTCAATAACAATGGTGGAAACTTAAGAGGGTGACGACCCAGTTGGCGTCTTCACTGCGATGCCTGTTGGGATTTTGGCTCAAATTCTATTTCAAATTGGATTGTGAAAATTATGTGGAGGATCATATTTCCTTATTGAATTAGGAGAAGAAAATTGTATCCTAATGCAAGTAGGAGTGGAAATTATGAGTCATTATTGGTGAAGGAAAAGCTGATATTCCTAAAAGTATTAGGAAAAGGTTTTTGATATGCCTATATAAAGGGTATATGGTTTGTAATTGAGGGTGTGCCTTGGTGGTACCAAGAGGGGCTCCCCTTAGGGGAGAGAGTGAGGAAGAGGGGAAAAGTGGGTGTGCCTCCCCTATATAAATAGGCTTCACTAGTTAGGGTTTTGATAGAATTGGAGAGAAATTGAGAGAGTTAGCATATGTTTACAATTTAGAGAGAGAAATTGTACGCTTGTATGCGATTGGTGAGGATATTCAAGAGTGTTGAGAGAGAGGGTGTCTCCATTCTTGTAATATCAAGAAATTTATAGAAGTTATATTTTGGGTGGAATAGGCTTTTAGCCGAACCACGGAATATTGTGTGTTTTGTCTTTATTTCGTATTGTGTGTTGTTTGATTTCTCTTGTTGCGGATTTCTTGTATGGGTGAGCGATCCTAACAATGCCAACGCAATTAAGGTATTGAATACTCGTTATGTTCAAATGGGTCACATCAAAAAGGCCGTCGCTAAATTTCTTGCTCGTTGATCGACGGAAATTTGATTGTTGTTGAAGGGAATGTCCCAAATTCTCCCGACTCCCGGTAGAGGGGTTCGGAATTTCTTTGCCAAGTTCACATTTTTGCTAGAATTGAAGCGTTTGTAAGGGTGAAGGCTGAATTCAATTTCTGAAAATGACGTTTATTTTGCTTTGTCCGACTCGTTGAGAAGGAAGAAAATAACGATAAGGATTAAAAGAGTGTTGATGAGATTTATAAGTTGGTTGAAGAGAATGTGAGAAAAGAGGAAGAGGGTGTCATGCGCTTGATGGAATCCCTAAAGATATGCTAAAATTGGAGTTGTTTTTGCACCAGAAGGAAGGCTTGAGCTTGCTGTTTCATAGAGAGAAGTCAAGGAGTGTGTGTTTTTTTTCTTTTTGTAATTTAGAGGGATGAAGATTTAGGGGTTAGGGTAAAATAGGAATAGCAGTGGTGCATATAGTGCTGAGTGTTCATTTTTTTAGGTGAACTTACCATTGCGGGGTATTTAATAATATAATGGGGTGAATAGCATATCTCTTTAAACATAAACATGTAACTTAGATACAATCAATAGAGAAAATGAATTAAACTCACAACTCTTAAGCCTAAAATTGAATTCAGCAAAACCAAAAATAACTAAAAACTTACAAGACATGAGATACGATAGTCCAACAACGCATATGGACAGAATGGCGTGCTCTTGGAGATGCCCTAAAGAGGTTCTTTCGTGGATGCATGGGTGTTTTGACAAAATATGGGAACAAGTTGAAAAGGCTATTACAATGATAAAATCAAGCTGATTTGAAGTAATTATAACCAATTACTTCCTCCTCCGGTTTAAAATAATTGTCGTTTGCTTTTAAGGGAGAAACAATTAATGATAGATTTGATAGTTACTTTATAAAGTTATAGTAATAATTGCATTCCTTCAAACAGTTGAAAACCTTAGAGCATCCACAACGGTAAAACTCTCTAGATAGTTTTTTTTTTATATTTTCTATGAGCCACATCATTATAATTCAAAACTTAAAAACCTCAAACACTTTTTCACAATGGTAAAACTCCCCTTTCAACTTTTTTATCGGTCTCATATGTAAAAAAGAGTGAATGACTTGCATAGAAAATGTGTAGCATTAATGATAAAAAGATAAAAAGCTAAAAAGCTAGCTCTTTGTAGAAAGAGCTACTCAGCTCTTTCATCATTTTTACAATGGTAAAAAGCTCTCTAGAGCTTTTTCATAAGAATAAAGAGCTTTCAAAAAGCTCCCATTGTGAATGCTCTTACAAACAATATCTATTTCAAACCGGAAGGAGTATAATTCAAGCCTCTTAAAAGCAACTATGCAGTTTTTGGGATGAACCTGTAACACATAATACTCCCATTGATATATTGGATTCAGCCCACAGGTATTTGCATGGAGGCCATATATTTGATCACTAGTGGTATAAATAGAAAATCACTAGTTGCAACAAAAAGTTTCAAAAATGAAATTCTTTGGACATTCATTGTGGGACGGAGGAAATAGACTTCTTCCTGAATCGCTCCAACAATCACTTTAAAGTGAGATTAAATAATTGGAAATCTAAGAAGGGTTTCATCAACTAAAAACCATTGTGGGTTAAAGCATACATCTATTATACTGGTAAATAAAGACAGCCTGATAATCAGTCAAGGCATAAAGTCAACTGCAAAAGCTAACATGAGTTGTTCAACATAAACAATGTCAACTATCCCTCGTTTGTGCAGTACTAATCTACTACCATGACACAAAAGATAATAAGAGGGGCATGACAACCAGGGGCGGATCCAGGATTTCCAAACCGGGTGGGCTTGATCAGACGGGGGTTCAGGGGCAGCGCCCCCGAATTTTTTTTTGCCCCCGAACTTGCTCTTGTCACAGATTGAGAGGCTTTATTTTCTGTTGTAAAGAACGGCCATTGGAATAACTTGAGGAAGATCCGGCCATGGCCGGGAATCTCGAACGGCCAATTGAGGTCTACTGACGGTCACGACGCCGCCGCTCTCTGCTTCCTCTGTTAAACCTCCGGAAAGTTAACTGAATCAGACTGGACTACGACCTGCTGTCTTAATTTTGTCTAAAGAAATGACGGCGTTTTGAAGGCCCAAGCAATAATATTATACTCCGTACTTAATAGGCCAAACAATTTGTTAGACATGAATTTTAAATTGTCAAGGCGTGGAATTGTCAAGGTGTGGGTATAATAAAAAAAAAAATTTTTTTTTTTTTTTTCTAAAAAATCAGAAGGTGGCTTGAGCCCTACCCACCCCTTACTAAGATCCGCCCCTGATGACAACTGAAGATAAACGAGACTGTCAAGATTATCTAAAATTACAACTGAGCGCGTGCCACATTCCCTTAATCATCATCTTCCTCCTACAAAGAAAGACAAAATAATCTATCATCAATACAAAAATGGCCAATGAGTAGCGCCCAAAAAGTCACAAACTTGATTGCAAAAGTATACTACCTGTTAGAAACTTGGTTTAGAAAATGGTGTTTGACCCATTTTGACCAATAATTTCATGTGATTTCATTTTATGTAAATGAATTTAAGTTGCATAATTGTGATCTACAGTTCCATCCCAAAGTGAATGAACAAAAAAAAAACAAATTTGCTATGATCATGAGCAAAGTTGAAGTTTGTTTGTGTTTTGGTCAAATTTCAACAAGTGTATTTCGAAGGGAAGAAAAATGACTAAAGTGATACGAATCTAGGTACAATGATTATCAAGTTGAATGGGGATGGACACAAGATGTTTGTTGACTAGGGAAAGCCCTTGAACAACTTGTTCGCCGGCATAAAACCCCGGGAGGTTTTGGTACCTACCTTGACCGAAAGTTTACTCAATATCTTCGTGATTACAGAGCTATGAGCATATAAAAAGGGAACTTAAGCTAGAGTGAAAGTGTGTGCAAAATACAGTGTTTAATCCCTTTTATATCCCAACCAACGGCTAAGTTTACAAAGAGAAAAAGTAGGCCTAAAATCTCGGAAATGATGCTGATCTTGTTGAGATATATCCGCCATTTGCTGTTGAGGGAAGAGATAATGTTTTGTTGCTGAAGAAACGTCTTTGAACTGGTCCTCGCTCCTTTGACACGTTCCCTAAAAAATAAGGTTAACATAACTACGTTCCAACCTGCAGAGGTTCAAGTTGTGATAGGATAACTTAAGTTCGTTAGTACCAAGTTGTTTGGTGTAAGTTGTAAACAAGTTGAAAAATGCATGGCCCAAAAATTGCCCCCAAACTTTTTGAATTTTTAAATGGGGAATATAAAGAGACAAAAAGATTCAAAAAGTTTGCCAAAAACGGATGAAAGGAACGGCAGTTTTTTAAATGAAAAGGGACGTGATGGGATGGTTTAAGTAGTTTCCAAAGCTAAAAGGCGTAATTTTTTTAATGTCCCAACCGCTTTCAACCTCTCCCCACATAAATACACTCCCTTTCTGTTGGGATTGGAGTCCTAAACTACAAAGAAGAAAAGGGGCCTAAGTCGGAAGAGTTTTGGTGAAGATTGAAGGAGGAAAATCTCGGAGGTAGCTTCTGTCAAGGAGAGCGGCCGCGCTCGTGGTGGAGGGCGACCGCGCGGGAGTTCCTTCGTGGGTGAAGAAGTCTCTGCCAAGGAGGGCGGCCGCGCTGGCCTTGAGGGCGGTCGCGCTGCGCCCGATCTTTTGTCTTTGCAGATTTGATTTGTTTCCTAATTCGATTGTATCTCTTCTTAAACTGAGTTAGGGCTTCCTTGTATAACTATATAAGCATAATTTCGGCCTAGAACATATTGTAGTTGATTGTAGCAACATATTAGAAGGTGTCTAATACATATTGGCTTGGCAATTGCCCCCGGATGTAGTTCACGAGTTGGTGAATGAACCGGGTAAACAACTCTTGTGTTCTTGTGTGTGATTGTTTCTTTCTTGTACGTGTGGGTGTGTTGATTTCCTTATCTTGATTGCAACAGGGGAGCACCAATTTCACAACACTTTCCAACTCTCCCTTTCACCAAATCAAAACAGTGACTTTAAGGAGGTTTCTAGAAGAAGAGTCAAGGAAGAAGACCGGAGAGAAAAACCAAGTAACAATTTCCGGTGAGTTTCTAGTTTTCTTTTCAATTCCCTCTCTGATTTCTTTGTTTAAGTTGAAAAAAATGGGAAAGAAGAAAGTGGTTAATATAATCGAGAGTAGTGAGGGTTTGCCGAAGGGTTTTGTGACCCAGAACATGTTAAAAAATCCAGATAATGAAAAGTGTTTAATTCCTGCTGCCAACTTAGAGATCATCAAGAAAAACCATGCCATGTCGTACGATACCGAATTTTTCACTCACCCAGACCTAACCTCGGAATGTTACTCTCCCGATTGGGTGTGTTTCCCTGAATACCCCTTTGTTATCGGCTTGAAATTCCCTTTCCCAACTTTAATCACCAAATTTTTTGTTTCTACAAAACTCAACTATGCTCAAATGATGCCGCAAGGTTGGAGATGCCTTCAAACCCTATTAAGGTTGAATGCGGAAACAGAGGTTGAAGTTGGTTTGGAGGAATTTGCTTTCACAAATGATTTTAGGGGTTTTGGTTTAGGGAGATATGGCTTTAGGGTTAGGACCGGTAGAATGTCTTTCTTGATTGACAACAGTGATCCCGCGGATAGAGGGTGGAAGAATAAGTTCTTTTTTGCAAGGAGGAGTACCTTGGTGTCGGTGGAGGGTGCAAATTTCAAATGGAGGTCTCAAGGTAGTATAGACAATTTTTCCTTTTCTAATAATGCTTCCTAACATCCTGCTAACTAGTTCCTTGAATTTTCCTCGGCTTAGTTGCAAAACTAGACGTGCTTTTTGCTTACAAGGACAACACAGAGGAGAACGTTAACAAGATTTATGAGTCGGACTCGCAAGTGAGAACTTTCAAAGCTTTGCCAGTCTTATTTGCTGCAGATCCAGAGGGAGAAGTTGAACTTGAAGAAGCCCGAGAAATTAGCCCTGAAGAGGTTTTATCTGAGCCTGTCAAGATGTCCACAGGTTAACCCTACACCTTAAACTCCAACTAGCTTCACTTTGTTTCTAATTCCCCTGAATTGTTCTAATTTTACATTCCCTTTTGCAGCCACTCGGTCCAAGGATACTGTAAGTGATGCTGACCTACTTGCTGTGGCTAGGGCGAGAAGCTTGGCGAAGAAAGTTAGTAAGCCTCCTACTCCCAAGTCCGTTGTATCTAGCTCTGACATGAATGTGAGCAAGAAGAAAGAGGAAGCAAAGAAGAGAAAACTGGTGGAGGCCGAGGCCACAGATACAAGTGATGACATGGACATAGTGAAATTAGGAGAAAGGTTTAAAGCTGCAGTACCAAGTTTTGTTGATAAGGTAAAGAATGAAAAACCTTGAACCTTACCAATGAATTGATAGAATACTAACACTTCCTTTTACGCAGGAAATTATGGGTCCTATCATGGCCCACGTTGATGCTCTGAAAATTAAGGTGGCAAGATGCAGTTACGAAGCTGCAGAGTCAAAGAAGGAAGCCACCAAGTATGCTAAGGAAGTAGAGAAGCTGAAGAAGGAAGGGAACAAGTATGCCAGTGAAGTGGAGATTTTGAAGAAGGATTTCGAGCGCTTGGGGAAGGAAGTGGAGGCCGTCAGGAGCGAGAACAAGGCCCATTTGAAGGAGCTTGAAGCCTCAGAGGGGAACTTCAAGTTCAACGCAACCAAAACATTACTAGAGGCCCGTATTCAGATGATGGAAGAATATAAGAATGGTCAGGCCACAACTTGGAACTTGGAGGAAGAGAGAAAAATTTTAGAGGACCATATGGGGGAACCCGCGGATGCAGAGGAGGTGAATTCGATGGCTCTTGAAACTTTAATGGACGACACAGACAAGGTTTTGAGTACCATGGTGGTAGCTCAAGTTGGAGAAAATAATCAAGGGGAAAAGTCAAATGCAACACCGGCGGCAGCAGGCCAAGAAGTTTAAAAACAATTTGAAACTTTTTTGAATATTTTGGATGGGTGAAAAAACAACTTCTTTTTGGGTTTTATTTGTCATACCTTTATTGGTATGCACAGAAAATGGGGGGTATGTCCCCAAAACAAGTTTTATTTTGGCATGTAATGGCTCATAAGGGCCCCAAACAATTTATTTGGGGGTACTAGGTTGGTCTAGTACTCCAAGCTTTCTTAGGTTTTTAGGGACTGGTTAGCTTACCCAACTTGTCCCCTAGTTGCAAAAAACTTTTGGAAAATACTTTTAAGGTTTTTAAAGAAGTACTTTGGGGTTTTCAACAATACCTGCTTGTTCATTTGATAACATGTTGATGTTATAAGCCGTAGGTAACATGAAAATGTTACAACCAATAGTTCACAATTTGTACAAGTGTGAAATTGTGCGCCCAGGCGAAGGTGTCGAATCCTTAATTCGTAAGAAAAGAGGAATATCTTTTAACCATATGTAAATTGTACCTTTGATAGAGGTATCCGTTTGAAGAGATAGAACAAGTATCAGCCGTCCTGGCGTGTCAACAAGTTCTATCCCTCTCCAGATAGAATTCCAACAAGTATCAGCCGTACTGGCGTGTCAACATGTTGAAATTCTTGTTCCTAGATCTAAACATGTTGGAGCCGTACCGGCGTGTTAACATGCTTAGACCTACTCCAACTCTAGGTCCCAACAAGTATCAGCCGTACTGGCGTGTCAACATGTTGGGACTACTTTGTTCGCTCAAGTTGCACCTTGCAAAAAAGATTCATGTTAGGGTTGGGCGTTAGCGTAGCTAACGCCCCTCCGATGCTTAAGTTAGTAAGGATTCTCAACAAAAATTAATAACTTGAAATATACGAATGAACTTGACAACTTAAAATAAATCGTACCTGAGAAGTCTAGTTGTAAATAACTGGACTTACATGAAATAAAGTTTTAAGTGGATGGCGTTCCAACTTCTAGGGATTCTGTCTCCACTTGGGGTTGACAACCAATATGCACCTTTGCCAGCTTCAGCAACGATGAGATATGGTCCTTCCCACTTAGGAGCTAGTTTACCTGCATTCAATTCTCTTGTACTTTGAAATACTTTTCTCAAAACTAAATCACCAACCTGGAACCTTCTGACTCTGACATTTTTGTTGTAGGATCTCGCAATTCGTTGTTGATAAGCTGCCATCCTTATCTTGGCTAAATCCCTGATCTCATCAATTGTATCTAAATCTTGAGTTAGCAAGAGATTATTTTCATCTTGAGTTAATAAGCCATACCTTGCTGTTGGGATTGTCACCTCGACTGGAATTACAGCTTCTGCTCCATACACCAAAGAATATGGAGTTCTACCTGTGGCTCCTTTTGCAGTGGTCCTATCTGCCCAGAGTACAAGTGGTAACTCTTCAGCCCATTTTCCCTTCTTTTGATCTAGACGCTTCTTCAAGTTGTTGATGATCAACTTGTTGCTTGATTCAGCTTGACCATTAGCTTGGGGGTGGACAGGTGTAGACATAATCAGCTTGATGCCCCAGCGAGTACAAAAGTCTCTGGTTTTCTTGCTTATGAATTGTGACCCGTTGTCACATATAATCTCTGATGGCACGCCAAACCTGCTAATTATGTTTTTCTTTAGAAATGAGATCACCTCCTTATCTCTTACCTGTACATAGGCTTCTGCTTCGATCCAGTTTGAGAAATAATCGGTTAATGCCAACATGAACACTTTGCCTCCAGGAGCCTTAGGTAACTTGCCCACAATGTCCATGCCCCACTGCATGAAAGGCCAAGATGAAGCAATAGGGTGTAGAGGCTCAGCGGGTTGATGCAAGATGTTGCTGTGTCTTTGGCAGGCATCACACTTCTGTACATAACTCATGGCATCTTGGCGCATGGTTGGCCAATAATATCCTATCTTGAGGGCCTTTGATTCTAACGCCTTTCCGCCAGAATGATTCCCACATATTCCTTCGTGAATTTCTTTAAGTACCAGTTCAACTTGCTCGTTATCGACACATCTTAAATAGTGTCCTGCAAAAGACCTCTTGAATAGCACATTATCTATCAAAACGAAAGTTGAAGTATGAATCTTAAAAGATCTAACATTCTTAATATCTGGTGGAATAGTTCCAAGTTGAAGGAACTCAATTACAGGTTGAGTCCAAGAAGGTTTAGCATCTTGTGCCCCAGTAGGTTGAGTAACCACTTGAGTTTCTTCAACTTGGTCTATTACCGGGTACTTAACATAAATGATGGGGATAGTGGTATGCAACATTGATTTGCAAGTGGAACCCAAGTTGGCCAAGGCGTCTGCTTCTGTGTTTTCCTCTCTAGGGACCTGTTCCAAAGAGAATGATAGGAATTTCGAAGCTAAAGCCTTAACATGTTGGAGATACAGAGTCATCTTGGAATGCTTCGCCACATAACTGCCATTAAAATGGTTAGCTAGCAATTGAGAGTCAACAAATACATTTATATGTGTAACATTTAAACTTAAAGCTGTGGTTAAACCCATGATTAAAGCTTCATACTCAGCTTCATTATTTGTTGCACTGAATTCACAAGCTACAGCTTGAGGTATGATATCACCTTGAGGGGATTTTAGGACTATTCCCAAGCCAATTCCTTTGGAATTTGAAGCTCCATCTGTAAACAGTGTCCAAAATCTAGGATTAGCTTTACCTTCAAGTTGTTGCACTTCCAGCTCCACCTCGGGTTGCAAACTGGGACTGAAATCGGCTACGAAATCGACTAGGGCCTGAGATTTGATGGCTGTTCTTGGCTCATATGAAATATCATAAGTGCTCAACTTGACCAACCACTTGGCCAATCTGCCCGACATCTCTGGAGTTCTTAACACATTCCTTATAGGATAATTAGTTCCAACAGTTATAGAATGCGTTTCGAAATAATGACGCAGTTTCGTAGCAGCAGTAGTTAAGGCTAATATTAATTTTTCAAGATGAGAGTACCTTGTTTCAGCGTCTAATAGAGACTTACTTACGTAGTACACAGGATGCTGTTCACCTTGGATTTCCTTCACTAATACTGCACTAACAGCATTTTCAGATACAGCCAAATATAAACAAAGGTGCTCACCATGCTATGGTTTGGCAAGTAGGGGTGACGTCATCAAATATTCTTTAAGTTGCTTAAAAGCTGCATCATGTTGGTCAGTCCATTGAAAGAGTTTGTTCTTTCTTAATACTTCATAGAATAACCTGCACTTATCAGATGATTTAGATATAAACCTATTCAAAGCAGCTACTCTACCTGTTAACCTTTGGACGTCTTTGATGTTCTTGGGAGATTCCAAGTTGAGAATAGCTTTGATCTGCTCGGGACTGGCTTCAATCCCCCTTTTGGTCACCATATATCCCAAGAATTTACCTGCCCTAATACCAAAGTTGCACTTTGCTGGATTGAGCTTCATGTTGAAAGCTTTCAAGATGTTGAACGCCTCAGCAAGATGCTCAACATGATCTTCCATGTGCTTGGATTTTACCACCATGTCATCTATGTAGACTTCCATAGTCTTGCCAAGTTGATCTTTGAACATCTTGTTCACCAGCCTCTGATAAGTTGCCCCTGCATTTTTAAGACCAAATGGCATAGAAATGTAACAATATATACCTTCCGGAGTCATGAATGATGTATCTTCTTGGTCTGAGGGCTCCATTTGAATCTGTTGATACCCTGAAGACGCATCCATGAA
The DNA here is from genome assembly GCA_022495995.1 of Adenophora triphylla var. japonica. NCBI lineage: Eukaryota > Viridiplantae > Streptophyta > Magnoliopsida > Asterales > Campanulaceae > Adenophora > Adenophora triphylla. The sequence goes on from JAFEMH010000913.1 coordinate 222,507, forward strand.
CGTCAAGATGTCGTGGCCAGCTGTCTCATCAACTAGAGAATCGATATGAGGAAGAGGGAATGGGTCTTTCGGACAGGCTTTGTTCAAGTCTGTAAAGTCCACGCACACTCGCCACTTGCCATTCCTCTTCTCTACCACCACAACATTAGCTAACCACCTTGGGTATTGAACTTCCCTGATCATTTTGGACTTCAAAAGCCTCTCAACTTCATCCTTTATGATCTGGTTCCTCTCCTGAGCAAACTTCCTTCTTTTCTGATGAACAGGACGGATGGTGGGATCTATGTTCAACTTGTGAGTAATGATGTCCTTGCTTATTCCTGTCATGTCCTCGTGTTTCCATGCAAAACAACATTTCTGACTTTTTAAGAACTCAATCAGCTCCTCCTCAACTTCGGATGGGAGGTCTGCCCCAACTTGCACTTGGGCCTCAGGATTCGATGCATCAACAGGAACGCTTTTGTCTTATGCTCTACTGCTTCAAGAACATCCTGGGCCTTTTTCTTTAATTGCTATGCTTGCCGAGGGGCTGAACTTGCTTTCATGTTGACCTTGTAGCATTCTTTGGAGACTTGTTGGTTTCCCCTCAACTTGGCCACGCCCCAAGGTGTTGGAAACTTGACGCACTGGTGATAAGTTGACGGCACGGCCTTCATGTTGTGTATCCAAGGTCTTCCCAAAATGACATTGTACGAGGAAGAGCATTCGATCACACAGAATCTTTCCATAGCATTCATACCCTCCAAATAGATAGGCAACTTGATCTCCCCGACTGTTTGCTTTATCTCACCACTGAACCCTACCAGCACGAATGAATTCTTCACAACTTCAGACAAAGGAATACCCATATCTTCAAGAGCATGAGTGAAGATTATGTTGACTGAGCTCCCGCCATCAATAAGAATTCTCTTGACCACACAGTTGGCAATCTGCACTTGAACAACTAGACCATCATGATGAGGATCCAACGTGTTGTCCTTATCTTCGTCTTCAAAGGAAATAACATGACCATCTGTGAAGTCACGACATCTTGAAGGCAATTCTGAGTGATCCTCCTTAGAACTTTTGGCATGACGCTTGGGCTGCGAGTAAGTTGTTCCACAAATATGAGATCCACCTGAAATGACATTTACTACCTTGGTGGCCGGGGCGGTGCAACTTTCTCGGGTGCAGGCGCTCCCCGAATCAGGCTCTTTAGACTCACTTCTGACCCTCTTCTTGCCCAACAAATCCTTAAGAAGACCCTTGGATAATAAATGAGCAATTTCCTTCCTCAAGGCAAAACAATTCTCGGTAGTATGCCCAAAATCCTCATGGAATGCGCACCACTTGGACTTGTCCTTCCAAGTTGTTGACTGGTCGTTCTTCTTGGGCCACCTTGCTTTATCTCCAAGATTTCCCATGGCGCACAAGATTCCTGCAATGTCCACAGAAAAGCAGTATTCAAAAAATTTTGGATAATCATTATCATCTCCCTCTTGATCATCATCTACAACATGAATTCTAGAAGATTCAGATTTAACAGGGGGTTTGCCCCTGTTGGACTTATAGTGATGGGAATCTGATTTTCCTGTCGTAAGGCTCAAATAGAGGAGTAGGAGTCCTCCCGAGTTGACTTCCCCATCGCCAAGCCGTCTTTCTCCAATCGATGAAAGGCAAGGCCACGGCTTCTGATTTCTTCAAGTTGTCTCGCAGGGGTCATCACCAACTCGTTATAGAACAATGAGCTTTTCTTCAAGCCAATACGGAATGCTTCTGTAGCGATGGATACATCCAAGTTGGGTATAGTCACTGCCTCCTTGTTAAACCTGTGCAAATACTCTTTAAGATTTTCGTTAGGTTGTTGCTTAATTCTATAGAGATCACTAGTCAACTTGTCAAATGCCCTATTACACGAAAATTGGTTAATGAACATATTGACAAGTTGAGCATAAGATGAAATAGAGTTTAGAGGGAGACCTGTTAGCCATTTTAAGGCTGGTCCTGACAAAGTAGAGCCAAAGCCCCTGCAAAAACACGCTTCTTTAAACATAGGGGGGATACTTATGATATCCATTGATTCCTGATACAGCAACACATGTTCTGCGGGGTCGGTGCTTCCATCATACTTCTTCATATGAGGGACTGAAAATTTCTTTGGGATCTCCACACTAGCTATTGCTGGAACAAAACGAGATTCATTATAGCAAGTTGGAGAAACTTGGTGGTATGGCATATTGACTCCAGGTATGCTTCGAAGCAAATCCTTTATAGTCTGCATTTCCTTAACAAGTTGACTCTCTGCGAAAAGAGGATTGTTATTAAACTGAGATGCAGAAGTATCAAAAGCATTAAAGAAATTCCCTGCTTGCCCCATTGAGGGTGTAGCATAGGTGTAGCAAGATGACGGCACAGGTTGGCTAGCTGGTAGGCTGAATCTTGGTTGTTCGATTGGAATGGACGCCACGATCGTGCTCTCTGCTGGCAAGGTATTAGTCATAGGAATATCCCCGACATGGCTTGGTCCTGTACCTGCACCAAACAAAGATCTAGGGAGTAAAGGTGAAAACGGAGTAGATACTTGAGTTTCAACTTGCTTCCCTTTACGCAAGGCATCGATGGCATTGATCATCATGGTGTTTGTATGCTCCTGAGCGTCCAATCGGTCACTTACTTTCCTCAACATGTCCGCCATGTTGGACAATATCTCCAAATTGACAGCTTCCGCACTTGGAGAAGGATTGCCTTGGGCGTTGGAAACAGGAAGCGGACGACTCCTCTCAGCTTGACTGCCGGACGATGGATTAGCCATTTCTACTTGAATAATCAAAGTTTCCCACAGACGGCGCCAAATTGTTTTGGTCAAATTTCAACAAGTGTATTTCGAAGGGAAGAAAAATGACTAAAGTGATATGAATCTAGGTACAATGATTATCAAGTTGAATGGGGATGGACACAAGATGTTTGTTGACTAGGGAAAGCCCTTGAACAACTTGTTCGCCGGCATAAAACCCCGGGAGGTTTTGGTACCTGCCTTGACCGAAAGTTTACTCAATATCTTCGTGATTACAGAGCTATGAGCATATAAAAAGGGAACTTAAGCTAGAGTGAAAGTGTGTGCAAAATACAGTGTTTAATCCCTTTTATATCTCAACCAACGGCTAAGTTTACAAAGAGAAAAAGTAGGCCTAAAATCTCGGGAATGATGTTGATCTTGTTGAGATATATCCGCCATTTGCTGTTGAGGGAAGAGATAATGTTTTGTTGCTGAAGAAACGTCTTTGAACTGGTCCTCGCTCCTTTGACACGTTCCCTAAAAAATAGGGTTAACATAACTACGTTCCAACCTGCAGAGGTTCAAGTTGTGATAGGAAAACTTAAGTTCGTTAGTACCAAGTTGTTTGGTGTAAGTTGTAAACAAGTTGAAAAATGCATGGCCCAACAGTTTGGTCATTTATTTTGGGACAGAGGTAGTACTTGTTGACAATATTTAATTGGACTCAAGCTTTAAATGATTTAAATGTCAACCAATAACTGCCAATGATCATGATTTGTGGCTTTTCTGTGCATTTTAGCATTTCTCATATAATATCACATCATATATTCATAAACAACAAACTGTAATAAGCAAGCCGGTAATAAGAAGGTAACAATTACCTCTTCGCTGCCCTCCTCGTCATCATCCTCATCATTGACCTCTGACTTAGACTTGTCAGAGTCCGCCTCATTATCATCATCTTTATCATTCCCCTCGGCCTAGATACGTTTCAATAATGCACTTTCTATTAGATCTATGTTAAAATGCAGAGAGGTATGCCATAAATATTTAAGAAACTTGTGTCGATTACACTTATGTATATACTCTTTAGCTATATAATCATGACATTACAGGTTGGCATCTATACCACATTAGCTACCATATATGATGTGGATTCACATGCTAGGTGGTATTATGACGCATGCATCAATCCAAGGTGTAATAAAGGAATTGATAAGAATACAAAGAGTTGTCCAAAATGCAGTACTCCTTATGACAACACCGTCCCGAGGTTTAATAAAGAAGCTTGTGTCGGTTACATCTATGTATATACTCTTCATTCATTCGTATTATTTGTTTATAAATTCTTTTCTTTTAGGTTCAAAATTAGGATTGTTGTCGTGGATACAAACGATACAAATGCGGCCGAAGCTTATTTTGTGCTATTTGATGGCATCGCTTCGTCCTTGCTTAAGATGTCTGCTGCTGAAGTTCTTGCTGAAGTTTCAGAGGTACTAATTTATCTTATTATTTTTCAACCAAAAATTGTAGTGTATGGTTATAGGATGTTAAATGCAATTTATTATATAGCAGGATTAATTGCCCGAATCCTTTTGCAATATGTTTGGAAGGCAATGTTTGTTCAAGGTTGAGGTCGACCAACGAACCATGGATTCTTCCGATGAGAAACGATCTTTCACGGTGAAGAAAATAACAGAGGATGCGGACACCATTGCTCAATTTTTATCATTGGCAAATTCTGATGTAAGTGCAAACTATATTACAATGTCTATCAATATTATGTCATAAATAATATTTTTTAATTGTTTTAAGCTGCAGGAGGTGGCTTTTAGACCAAATGTAGAAGTTGAAGATGTGTCCAACCTGAATGATAATGATGGGGTAATCCATTGTTAACTTTATTTTTTCTTCTACTTCATTTTTATTTTTTTATTTTTTGTTATTTGCTTTCCATGACAAATTAAGTGTGCATGTTATTTATTATGCATATTTTATTCAATGTAGTGTCATCGTGTGGAATTTACGGGGGATAATTGTTCAACATCAACATATGAGGACATAACTCCAAGGAAACGTTTGTTGGGCGATGTTTCGAATATTGAGGAAGCCCAACTATCGGTTACTAAAGCAATCAAACAAATCAAGTAGGAAAAATAGATTTATTAGGCAAACATGAAGAGTTTGTGTTTTATTTTTCTTATCGTGGTGGATTGAACCAATATTTTAGTTCGTACTTTGTGATTTCTGATTAGTTTACTTTGTGATTTCTCATTAGTTTTGAACCAATGAGTTTTTAAGCATTGAATTGGTTTTATTTATACTCTTTTGTCATTTAAGGGTAAAAAGGCTAGATGAGGAAGATGTCAGTGATATTTTGTGCCATTGATCATGGCCATTTCTACTAGGATGCCAAATAACATAGTTGCAGAAGGTTTTATCTACCTTATTTATAATTCTTTAAGATATTGATGCTCTCAACAATGGTTGTCTGAGTTCCTCACGCCTTACCGTTCCCACCTGATTGATTGTATTTAATTTTATTGGTCAACTTCCTTATTGCTCTTTAGTTGGTAAAAGATGTTTTATGTTTTCCTAGGAACCGACAATAGCAGCTTCAACAGCAGTGTGGCTGATCATGGAGTAAGTATCTTTTATTGGAAGAAATCTTTGATAGTCATTTTTGCTTCTATCTTTGGATCAGTTTAATGCTTTAAACTTAAGTGCTTCAACAGCAGTGTGGCTGATCGAGGAGTAAGTATCTTTTATTGGAAGAAATCTTTGATAGTCATTTTCGCTTCTATCTTTGGATCAGTTTAATGCTTTAAACTTCAGTACTTTTGTTTTTTTCATTGATGATATATTAGTGAAACTAATATTTTAGAAAGGAGACTGTCTTTTTGGGACAAACAAAAAGCGTAAATTGGAGTATCATTTTGGGACGGAGGGAGTAGTACACTATGATATCTGAGTAAAAATTGTCGTGTTGTGATACTAATGGTTTCCTTTTGGGTTTCATGGTTAACAGAGGCTGCCAAGGAGTGTAAATTGATTTTGGATATAGTCGAGTCAGCATTACCAAATGGAATGATTGAGGACATTTTTGAACATTGCAAGTTACAGGAAATGTTGCACAAAGCACTGGAATTGCTACCTAAGCTGTGGATTCAGAATCTCTTTGTTAGATTCAGAAAGAGTACTTTTCCATACAGAATCAATCAATTCTCTGAACCAAGCTTCCCTACATGATAAGGACGATCCAGAGATATGGCTTGATCTTGGAATAGAAAATGCTATGCAAAGGAATTTGGATACAGCTTTTCAGAATGCAATTTTGTACTCAGATATGGTTGCTTGAAGCTCGGGAAAAGTTTGGAAGTTATTAAGTCTTAAAGTTTCTGCTGAACAAAGTTTTAAAGATGCTGAAACCATAGTTGACCTTGTTTTGGACGAAATAGGAAGGGTTGACTAGCTGGAACTTCTTAGGTTGAAAGTTGTGCTTCAGATTGCTCAAGGACAGCCCAGGCAAGCCATAGAAGCCTACAGAGTTTTGCTATCAATAATTCAGACACAAGGAGAAAATCAAGAAAAATTTGATTCAGAGGTATATATAAAGGTAGAAACAATGTAACCCCGGATGAAAGTCTAGCCCGGACCATGGTTCCAATCAATGTAACCCCGGATGAGGCGGTCCAAATGATCGGCAATATTTACTACGGTAACATCATTACAATCACTGAGCTTGATCTGCTGAAATTTGGGTCTAACCATAACGAGCCTCTCTACATCACCGCTCAACTCGACGAGCGTCACCTTCCTCGGGTCTTGGTGGATGGAGGATCGGCCATGAATGTCCTCACTGCCAAAATGATGGACTTGTTAAGAATCAAGCCGACTAATCTAAAGCCTTCAGCTCCGACGATCAAAGCTTATGACTCAACGTCCCGCTCAGTTCTGGGGGTAGCCACTATGAATCTATGGTTTGGAAAACAGATGATGCCAACAGATTTCCAGGTTATCGACATCCCGATCACCTTTACCGCCATCTTGGGCCGGCCTTGGCTGCACCAAATAAATGGAGTGGCATCCACCCGACACCAATGCGTGAAGTTCTTTCAAGGAAGCGGTCTCACCGCCATTTTCGGGGACAGCATGACCACAGAAGGAACGAACACGAATGGCATCCCGGTCCTGGAAATCAAGCATGATGACGAAGGCATGATGTTGACAGGATTCACGGTTGAAAGCCCGAAAGCCTAAGTATGCTGCATAGACCTCCCCCTGTCTTGGGACCGGATTCCTCCTCCCATGAAGATGATGAAACTCATGAATTACATTCCGGGGCTCGGTTTGGGCAAACACCATCAAGGTACCCATAAGATCATCGAAGTCAAAGAACAAACTACCCGTCGTGGCCTAGGGTACGCCCCTACTCCCCAATATGTCGTGGAAGACAGAAAAGATGCACATGGAAAGTGCCTAGCTATTAACAAAAGAGGCTCGTACGCAACCTCCGACCTCCGTCCCTACAGCTTTGACATGGCCCGGTACTTCACAAAGAAAACCAGTGATTTGAATGAATACATGAAGAAGGGGACAGAGCTGATCAACGCCAAGCAAGATTGGTCGGCAACAATGGACAAATGGGAAAAGCTCCAACAAAACCTTGCGAAGTTCAGAGGCCTCGAGCCAAACCCCGTCAGGAGAGCATTCCTCGATGCACCAACCCTACAGGGACCCACCACTACCACTATTCACAATGAATTTTTGTTCGGGAAAACCCCTTCTTTGGTAGAAGAATTTGAAAAACTTTTCGTCATCACCCCGCGGGATTAGTCAGTGTTCGAGCTAACGATGCCCAAGACAAGAAAATAAGACTCCGCGGAAGATGTCTGGAGTGAGCCCTCGCTAGAGCAACTTTTCAGTGAAGAAATCAAAGTACCAGACTTAATCGATTTTGTTTCTGATAAATCTGTGGTAGCCATGATTGGGGACAACAGCGCGAAACCTTTCGACCCTCGCATCCTCTCAAGCCCATCCTCAATGCCACTAAAGAACTGGGCCACCTTCTCCGGACCTGCAGCCAGCAAGGAGGAAATGATCAAAAAGATTGGTCTAACCCCTCGCGTCCTAGAGTCTAGATTCAAAATACATTTCGAGTATGTTTTCTTTGAATTCGAGTCTCTCGAGTCATCTGATGGCCTTACGCCGGACGATTATGAGTTCATAGACAACAATGTATTCCCCTACTCTTTAAATGAAAGATTCGACCTTTCGGAGTATCCCCTTATTGCATCTTTAACAAATGATAAATTAACTAAATCACAAACAGTTAATAACGATTCACTTGACAAAGACGCAGACACATTAAACAAACAATATATTAACCAAATCTTTAAGCATGATGTCGAACGAGAGGAAAATCGGGCCTAAGCTGCCGAGGAGGTTTTAAACAAAGTGAATTTGGGGACTGCTGAAGAGCCTAAAGAGACGCAAATCGGAAGTTTCTTCACCGGCATCGAGCAAGAAGCATTGACCGTACTGCTCAAAGAATTCATGGACGTGTTCGCTTGGTCCTACCAAGACATGCCCGGCCTAGATCCATCCATAGTGGAACATCGGATTCCCCTGAATCCCGAGGCTAAGCCCATCAAGCAGAAGCTACACCGAATCAAGCCAGAATGGTCCTTACAAGTCAAGGAAGAGATCGAAAAGATGCTCCGCGTTGGCTTTGTAAGGGTGATCAAATACCCGACTTGGTTTTCCAACATAGTCACGGTCACCAAGGCCAATGGGAAGGTACGCTGCTGTGTGGACTTCCGAGATCTCAATAAAGCAAGTCCCAAGGATGACTTTCCACTGCCAAACATAGACATTTTGGTCGACACTACGGCCAATTTTGAGGTTAAGTCCTTCGTGGACAGTTTTGCCAGCTATAATCAAATCAAGATGGCCGAAGAAGACCAAGAGAAAACCGCCTTCACAACCCCCCGGGGAACCTACTACTACACAGTAATGCCGTTTGGACTAAAGAACGCTGGGGCTACCTACCAACGGGTAGCAACCGCACTCTTCCACAACATGATCCACAAAGAGATCGAAGTGTATGTAGACGACATGATCATCCACTCAAAGGGATCAGACGGACAACACCTCATCGACCTAAGAAAGTTCTTCGATCGCCTTCGAAAGCATTCAATGAGCTTGAACCCTGCCAAATGCACATTCGGAGTAATCTGAGGCAAAGTTTTAGGATACATGGTCACAGAACGAGGCATCGAAGTTGATCCCCAAAAGATCAAGACCATAATCGAGATGAGACCACCACAAACCCAAACAGAAGTAAAAAGCTTCATGGGTCGTCTGCAGTACATTAGCCGCTTCGTGAATCAGCTGACTTCCATGTGCGAGCCGATTTTTTGACTAATGAAAAAAATGCGGACATCGAGTGGAACCTGGAATGCGAAGACGCCTTTGAAAAGATAAAGGCATACCTTGTGAGTCCTCCGATCCTCTATCCTCCCCACGAAGAGAAGTCACTCTTGCTGTACCTGACTGTGACCGACACCGCAGTTGGAGCCATGCTATGCCAATAAAAGAAAGAGTCAAAGATCGAGAATGCCTTCTACTTAGTCAGCCGAAAGTTCCAAGGCAACGAGCTCAACTACTCATCCCTAGAGAAAACCTGTGCAGCTCTAGTATGGGTCGTTGGAAAACTGCGACACTACATGCAATTGCACACCATGCACCTGGTCTCCAAGATGGATCCGGTTAAATATCTCTTCGACAAACCATCACTGTCAATGAGACTAGCTAAATGGTCTTTCTTCCTGGCGGAGTTTGACATCAAATACGTAAACTAGAAGTTGATTAAGAGACGGGTAATGGCCGAACAATTGGCTGACTTCCCAACCGACGAAGCCAAAGGTCCCGAACCACAATTTCCAGATGAAGGAATCCTCACACTTGAAGGCGAGAATCGATGGCAGCTTTTCTTTGACGGAGCAGCCAACAAAAGAGGAAATGGCATTGGAATGCTCTTGGTCGACCCAAAATACGAGAATACCCCAATCGCCATAAAGCTAAACTTCGAGGTAACCAACAATGCCGCCGAATACGAAGCATGCGTTACCGGATTAGAGGCCGCCCTCGAAAGGAATGTCCAAGAGTTAGAGGTCTACGGGAACTCAGCCTTGATCATCAATCAAGTTTCCAACAAATGGAAAATGATAGACCCGGGCTTGCAAAAATACCATGCCTGCATGGAAGACCTCATCGCGCAATTCAAATAGGTCACATTCCACTACTTGACAAGAGACCGGAATCGGTTTGCAGACTCCCTAGCCACCTTGGCTTCACTCGTAGAGATCCCCGAAGGGAAGGCGGTAAAGCCATTCAAAGTAGGAAGGAAGGAAATACCTGCCTACTGTTGCAAAATTGAGGTAGAGCCCGAGCCAATCAACGAGCCATGGTACAACCAAATCAACTAATACCTCAAAAAATGAGGAAACCTCTTTCATGAACGAGGAAAGAAAATAGAAAGAAGGAATCAAAGCCAAGAGCATCGTGGCCCTAAAATGCCTTGCCACTCACTTTGTCATCCTTGGGGATATGCTATAAAAGAAACGCTACCAAGGACCGCTCCTCCACTGCATCAGCAAGGAAAAGGCAACTAAACTCATGAACGAAGTCCACACTAGAGCTTGCGGTCCCCACATGAATGCCAGAGCTCTGATGCAGATCATTCTTCGAATGGGCTACTACTGGATCTCCATGGAAGCAGACTGCATCCACTTTGTCCGAAGTTGCGACAAGTGTCAGCGATTCTCCAACCTTAACCATCTTCCCCCTCATAATATCTACTGCATGACCACTCCCTGGCCTTTTGCCACTTGGGGAATCGACGTCATAGGGAAAATTGCTCCGCCCGGCAGCAACGGTCATGAGTTCGTCTTGGTAGCCATCGACTACTTTACAAAATGGGTCGAAGCCAAGTCCTACAAAGTGCTAACTTCCAAGAAAGTTGCACAGTTCTTCAAAGAAAACATCATATGTCGATATGGCATCCCGAACGAGGTCATATCTGACAACGGATCTCACTTCGAAGGAGAATACGACAGACTATTGGCCGAATTCAAAATCACACGCCACAAGTCCTCTCCCTACATGTCGCAAAATAATGGCGCAGTGGAAGCAGCAAAAAAAACCCTCGAAAGGATCATCAAAAAAATGACCATACGAGGATGAGATTGGCCAGAGAAGCTGCATCAGGCACTTTGGGGCTTCGCACATCAGTCAGGACCGCAATGGGAGAAACCCCATTTGCCCTGACCTATGGAATGGAGGCAGTATTGCCCTTTGAGTTGGAAATCCCATCACTCTGAGTGCTTTTGGAAAACGAAGTCAACAAAGTGGAATGGCTTCGAAGCCAACACGATGAATTGGCCCTACTAGATGAACGCCGACTAAAGGCCATGGAACACATTCGAGCCTACCAAAGCAGAATGGCTAGGGCTTTTGACAAAAAAGTTAAGTCCCGAGATATTAGGGAAGGCGATCTGGTGCTCAAAGAAAAGTCTCCCACCCGAACCAACCCGCTTGGAAAATGGGAACCAACATGGATCGGCCCGTTCGTGGCCCAAAAGATCTTCTCTGGAGGTTCCATGAAGCTAACAGACCTGGACGAAAATCCCTTCATGAATCCAGTCAACGGAAGCAAGCTTCGCCGATACTTCGCCTAAAGAATATCGACTTTTTCGTCTCCCCATCACTCCTAAAAGTGTCGATTACAGAGACCCGAGCCCCTCAGTCCGGGGGAAACGTAGGCAGCCTTCATTGGTTCGATCTAAAAAATACACAAAAAAATAAAAATCCAAAAGTTGGATGCCGTCAAGGCTTAGACAAAAAGAAAGCAAGAGATTTTGCGTCTCGACAAAGCTTTAAAAGTAAATCACAAATCACCACAATTAAAATACTTCTTGATGAGTACAAGCACGGTCTACTCTCAAGATCACAATATGCTAAAAGACAACTTAATACATTAAACAAATAATGTGTCTGCAAATGACAATGAGTGGATACTTAGGAGGTCATTCCGCGCCACTCGCGCTTGTCCCTTCGTCATTCTTCCCTTTCTTCCCTCGTCTCCGGCAAGTCTTCCTTCGCTCCACATGAGCTAGCTCTGTCTCCCTCATTTCGAGATCAGGGGTCCTCCCTATCGAGTCAAAGAATCTAGTAGCTCACAAAGCTTCATTCGCCCATGCCTCGGCTCGAATCTCTTCCCTGTGAGTCTGCAAAAGAGGACCTCTATCCGTCAATCGATCAACTCTAGTCTCGCAGTCAAACAAAGTGTCTCCCGTGACATCCTGAGGGTTAGCCCAAGCTTCTGCAATCCTAAGGCTGTAGTTGAGACGATAATCTTGCCCCATAATTTCCTCGCGCCTGCTCCCCAAAATCACTTGGGTCTGCCCGAGATGCTGCTCGTACCAATCCAGGTACTCTGTGATCAAAACAACACTCTCCCGGCGTCTAAGAAGTACTACAGGAGGGAAGGCGGAATACTTACATACCCTCAGAAAGAAAAGGGAGGCATCTGGATATGTCATAGAAAAAGAAGCTACCTCCATGGTGGCAATGTCACTCTAGCCCAGCAAAGGCTTCTGCCTCATTCCAAACTGTCGAGAAAGGAGCGACGGGATATAAAAGGAGGACCAAGACAACCCCGGAACTCTGACAACATAGGAATCTTCCTAAAAGGCCCTCCTAGTCTCAATTCCCCAATGAGGCACCCACCAACGGATCTGATGCATGCCAAGCATGGCCATCCATCTCTCCCAAGTGGACTGATCCATATCCAAGACAAGAGGCTGCTGAGAAAATGTCCACGGACTGAAAGATGACGGAGACGCAGGCATAGATTGAAGCCTCTCTCGCAACCACAAGGTGAGCAAAATGGGACTTCCCCCTCGCATAAACCTATCCCCCATCACCAAGTGATCAATGCCATGGAAGGTTTCCCCCAGAACCAAAGGAGAAATATCCTCTCCAGCTCGGCAATGGCCTACCACATCCAACAAGGTGCCGTCACATACCCCAAGAGAGCTGACCATGAAAAGCGTAGCTGTCACGCATAAAGCAAACGCATTCCACGAGACATCACTCTCGTCCTCACCCACAAATCTCTCAGGCAGTGCAAAAATATCAATATGACCAGAATCAAACGTTATACCTTACGCTTCCTCCAATAAAGCCCAAAGAAAGTATGCGAGCTTCATGCTCACGGTCGTACCCCCGACCAAAGGAAGCGAGATAGCCTCCACCTCCGGTCTTCCAATCAAAGCCCTAAAATCTTCAAAAGTAGGCGTAATCTCATTGTAAGAGAAGTTATACACGTGCCTCCTAACATCTCAGAACTTCGCGGCCGCCCGTAATAACTCCCAATCAGGAGCTAATCCTTAAGAGACCAAACGGATTTGAGTTGAAACCTCACCTCGAAAGCCCGTTTGTTGTGCTTCATGTGGTGCCTCATCCACATCTTGAGACGCTCAAGGAAGTGCACTTTCCTCTCCTTCGAAAGCCCCTGGAAAACTCTCGGAACAAGTGACGAATCCATGGCAAAAATGGAGATTTTCTTAAGAAATGGAGAAGTAGAGCTGAAATGGCTGTAATTTGGAAATGAGAAGATGAGGAAAATTAAAATTTTCAGCAAACCTTATCCCCTCTTCAAAAGCAAGAAGTTTCCGTACAGACCACTTTGCATGCAAGAGTGATCCATACGGACCACTTTGCACCCCAGCTAAATTTTCAGCAGCAACCAAACAGTTTCTGCTCGCAGCAGGATTTTGCACACGACTGCTCAAAAAGCCTGTCAAAGCCGTTTCCAGCCCCCATACACTAAACACAAATGCATTCCCAGCTCATGCGACATGCACAAAAAAATAATAAAAAATAGAAATAATTCCTAGGCCAGTCCCAACGGAATTGCGAATAAAAATTCATTACATCACAATAATAAAATGCTTTGTTCGTCAAATACAAGTATTTTATTACAGATACCAATACAAAAAAATAAAAATAAAAGGGAGTCCTACTCCGAGTCATCATCATCGGCATCGCCCGACGGGAACCCCTGCATCCCAGTAAATCTGGCGACCACCTCCTCCTCGTCAGAAAGCTCGACCCCCTCTTCAATTGAATACTCCAGATAGTCTGAAGAAGTAAGGCTGGCAATAGGATTAAAGAAGGGAAATGAGGACGAAACCTCACCCTATACACGGGACGTAGGGAAGAACTGATGAAACGTTTGCGTTCCCTGGCCCTCCGAAGAGGTTCTCGCATCATAGCTATGCCGCTTCCGAGCCGGCATCTCAGGCTGTGGGTCCGCTTCATCCCTCGAAGAAGGAGTATCTACGGACCTCCTCGAAAGCATTGGCTCGAAAGCTGCCACGCTCCGCGATGACCCGCAGGTCATCCTCCTCAAGAGCTTCTTCATGAACGCCCTCAACCCTAGATACCGGCGGGTAATCATGTCTATGGTTCGCCCCAAGACCTGCATAACAAACAAACAAAAGAAAGGCTCAGCCAAAGAGATTAAAAAAATGCTCGACAAAATTGAAATACAAAAGAAAAGATAAGATGCCAAGAAGGAAAAGAGTAAACAAACTCACCGCAGCATCTGGATCAACCAGGTAGGCAGCAGGAACCTGCTCCGGGATGGGCACCGCCACCCTCTCCTAGAGTCCCCAATGATATAGGTGAAGTCCGGCCCAGGCACCGAAACATCCCGAGGATGGGACGAGCCAGTCTGCCTCTCCCTCGCCAACACCTAAGGCATCCTCAGCTTCCGCCTGATGAATCCCCATAATCCTCGCCCTCCAGGACGAACTCCCCGGCGTCCACTCCGACCCGGTACCTCTCAAACTCCATCCTGTCCATCTCGGCAGGGCTCATCATATGGACTGGCAGATCTCTTGGAGCGCAGGGAGGAACACCGGCACCATGCTGGCCCGAAGACCCTCTCCCCCAGGTACATCGAATTGCAGGTGAGGCCCCTCAGAAACTTCCTCTGCCGCGTCATCCAAGGTGTACCCTCTAACTCATACTCTTCATACCGAGGCCTAAGGGTACAGTTGGCACCCGGCCGGGCTATCACTCTCCAAAAATCGCTGCACATCCACATAGGTGACAGTGACCTTCCCCCGGCTGGTCCTCCTCTTCCTCAGAGATCGCGCCCAACACAACATGGCGGGATACCCGATCATGGCCTCGTCGTGCAGATTCCGCGGCTGGCACTGGAAGATCTCGTAGCACCACACCTGCCAAAAAAAAGTAGATAATGCTCAGAAAAAAAAAGAAAAGGAGAAATGATGAAGTGCTAAACTACAAAAGCAATAAACTCATACCTCCAGCGCAAAGTCGAAGCACCCCAGGGAGTTGATCGCGCCCCGGCTGAATTTGTCCAAGGCAAAGTAGAGCTCGGCCAGGCTCGCCTCTCCCCAGGAAATATCACATACCCTCTCCAAATCCACCAGACTCTCAAGCAGAGGGAAAAGAGCAGTTGTAGAGTGATTCGAGAACAAATCTCGGAAAGAGCAAACTATAAAAACGAGTATGCCAACTGCTCCACCGACACTACCCCCGGACCTCGCCGGTACTACCCGATGTTGGCCGTGATCCGCGCCTCCACATTGTGATATAACATGCCCAAGCCCTTACGAGGCGAAGGCGCAAAACCCAGCAACTCGATCAGATGCTCCTCAATAATCCGATCGCTCCATCTCACCGACTCCCCCTTGAAGGACAACCCGGTGATAGCGGGAAAATCCGTGGGAGTCACCGTCGTCTCCCCTCAGCTGAAGTGGAAGGTGTGCGTGGTATCCCACCAGTACTCAGACAAGGCCAGAAAAATGCCCTTGTTCTTCTGGGTCTCAGCCAGCCCAGCCAGGTTCTCATCGAACACGTTCAACCCCGAATCAATAACTAGTCTCCGAGGACTAGGTCTCCCCTCCCAGGACAAATCAGGCATGCTCCTCCATACCTCGACCACGGCCTCAAGGGACCCCCGTGACTTCATCTTTTTCGCCATTCCTGACGAAGGCACCTCCTCTGCAGGTAAACACAGCAAAGGTGCGTCAATAACGATACTTAACAAATATACACTCTACACAAAAACAAAAATGATGACACATATTATTCACATCACAAAAGTCCGTCCCAACACGACAATTTCACACAAAATACCTGTGAATACCCCGTCCCGATGCAACGCGCATTCGGAAGTTTGAAAATAAATAATTATATAAATGTCGGATCGAAATGGGATATTCATTTAGTGACACTCGCTTTAAACCATATTAAAATATTAGTTTAATTTTGAGAGTTGCCACGCCACTTTGATATAGCCCAAAGCTTTGAAAAAAGGCTAAACAGTTAATTGGGTTCGGGGGTCAAGTTACAACAGAAGAAGAAACGTTATCACTCCTATTGCCCGACGAATCGGTCTTTCTAGCATGTGGGGTGTTGGTTGTGTGTGGTGTTTACAGGAATAGATAGAAGAAACGGGATCATGCATAAGGAGGAGGGGAGAGAAAGAATTAATTGATGATCACACCCTAGAACCTTTGAGTTAGGCCCTCGGAAGGTGCACTAATCAATGTTCATCCTTGGGGGATTGTTGATCATGGGATAATTATAACTAATGTGGAAGGAAAGAAATAGTTCCTAGATCCATTGGGTTTCTTGGCGAAACCCTAGATCATCCTCGGCTATTGCATATTTAAATATATTAAAACAACCCTAAATCTAGCATATATGACATAAGCAAGAAATAAAGTAATTAAAATACTAAGCATGCAAATAATAAATCTAGCATAATAATAAAGACGATAATAAAGACGGAAAAATAAACAGAAGACTTACCTAATGATGGCAAGGCTTTTGGATTGAATCTATGAAGATTCGAAGAGAGTAGGAAGAACTGCGGGTAAAACAAGTGTAGTCTCGTTTCTTCCGAGTGAATTGTGTGTTGAGAAAATATTTAGACTTAGAAAACTCGAGTTTAGTCTCAAGTTTTCTATGGAGGAAACCTCAAGTTTTGTCTTGAGTTTTCCGTAGAATAATTCTGTGTTCAAAGTGTGAGGCGGAGTGGGGTTTATATAGTGAAAGGAATTGGGGAGGAACGGCTTCGAAACTGATGTGGGAAAGGACAAAAGGCCGATCGGCCAATTATTACTTTGGCCCAAATCCTTGGCCCAAATGGCCTAGAAGCTTCTCGGCCAGCCCCAAGAAGTGGCCGGCCACCTCCCTTGCTGCCCAGCCGTGTACCATGATTTGCTTGGCCTGTTTTAAAACAAATTAGTACCAATGTTTATTCGTTTCGTCTCGCACTTTTGCAACTGCATTTTGACCACTATAATGACTTCTTTTGCACTTCGCTCTTTGGGATTTTATCTTTCATTTAATCCCAGGAATTTTTATATATCAATTTTGTCCCAAATATTCCATATTTCCAGTTTAGTCCCTGAATTTTCAATATTTCCCATTTGGTCCAAAAGCTTCTAAATGCCAGTTTAGTCCCAAATTTTCCCGAATTGCGCTTCAGTCCTTTTTTCGGACCGGGTACTAACAGTAGCCCCTCGGCGACGCTTCTTGTAAGACAAGTGGGGTCGACGATAAAAATAGGATCCGTCCTGAAAAAAGGGATTTCAGGAGGTAAGACAATGATTTTGCGGATGCAAGGGTTGGACTCGAGCTGAGTCGCAAAAGGATGACCAGGTAGGTCGAGCGGCTGGACCCACGTCGGGCTACCTACGTATCCCAAAAGGAATCAAGCCAAGTCGTAGTTCGAAAGAGTGGGCGTTTAGAACCCGAGAGTGGCGGACGTGTAGCGTCTCAAACCAAAGATGCGATTTGTAGCAAGGCTTTGAGGATCGAATCTAAGGGCGATTCGAATAATATTGAGAGATGTACGGAAAGGAGAATCAAGTATAGTCTTGCCTTCTCCGTGGGAAAATATGTTGTGAGATAATGTGTGGAAAGGAAATTCAAGTATAGTCTTGACTTTCCCCTTGAAAATTGTGTGTGATGGAACAAATCAAGTGTAGTCTTGATTTCTCCGTGTGAAAATGTGTTGTGAGATAATGTGTGGAAAGGAACTTCAAGTATAGTCTTGACTTTCCCCTTGAAAATTGTGTGTGATGGAACAAATCAAGTGTAGTCTTGATTTCTCCGTGGGAAAATATGTTGTGAGATAATGTGTGGAAAGGAAATTCAAGTATAGTCTTGACTTTTCCCCTTGAAAATTGTGTGTGATGGAACAAATCAAGTGTAGTCTTGATTTCTCCGTGTGTTGTGCAAATAAGCCAAGTTTAGTCTTGATTCGCGTACTGAGAGAAAGTGTATGGGGCAGACCCTTTGAAATGGAGGATAGACCTCTGAAATGGAGGATAGACCTCTGAAATGCGGGACGGACCCTTTGAAGATGCGAGACGGACCCTTTGAAAGTACGGGACGGACCCTTTGAAAGTACGGGACGGACCCTTTGAAAGTACGGGACGGACCCTTTGAAGATGCGGGACGGACCCTTGAAATGGAGGATAGACCTCTGAAATGCGGGACGGACCCTTTGAAAGATGCGGGACGGACCCTTTGAAGATGCGGGACGGACCCTTTGAAATGGAGGATAGACCTCTAAAATGCGGGACGGACCCTTTGATATGCGGGACGGACCCTTTGAAAGTACGGGACGGACCCATTGAAGATGCGGGACGGACCCTTGAAATAGAGGATAGACCTCTAAAATGCGGGAAACTGTAGCTTCCAAAGGACTTAGGCTACTGTTTACTGATGAAGAATAGTTGTGTGAATTGATTCGGATTATTATGGCTTCCCGAGCCGAATAACCAAGCGATTAAAAGATTGGGATAATCATTGCTAAGGCTTAGAGAGGAGTCTTGTCTCCTAGGCTTAAGGCTAGGGTTTAGAGAGGTATTTGTCACCTAGGCTTAAGGCTAGGGTTTAGAAAGGTATTTGTCACCTAGGCTTGAGGCTAGGGTTTAGAAAGAGGCATTTGTCACCTAGGCTTGAGGCCAGGGTTTAGAAAGAGGCATTTGTCACCTAGGCTTAAGGCTAGGGTTTAGAGAGGTATTTGTCACCTAGGCTTAAGGCTAGGGTTTAGAGAGGTATTTGTCACCTAGACGTGAGGCTAGGGTTTAGAAAGGTATTTGTCACCTAGGTTTGAGGCTAGGGTTTTACATTTGCGGTAAGTCTAAACAAGGCAGTTTGAGCAGAAAGGTTATTGGTTTAAACTAGGCGAGGCCGAGTAAGTGTCGATGATAGAAGGTGGGATTAGGTAAGTTTGATGTCCAGAGATAAGGTCCGAGTCATCTTGAGAGTCACAGAGATACGTTTTTGATAGATTTGAAGAATTTGAAAATTTGTGGAGACCAAAGAGTGATTTTTGTAAACAAGGTACCAAGGAGGACAGTATTTTGAAAGCATGTTTATTTGATAAAAAGGCCTTATGATTAATCATGTTTCTAACTAACTCAAAGAGTTTGCCACATGCTGATCTTGATGACAAGGGATGTCCTTCATGCTAAATATGACTTCATTGGAGCTCCGATTTTTGTTAGAGCACATAGTCGACCCATTTTTGTTGAGGGGAGCCCCAATGTTTGATGAAGTGACCTTGGCGAAGTCCCAGTTGATGATGAATGGCGAAGCCCCAGTTGATGATGCAGAGCAAACACGAAGGGAATGGCGAAGCCCGATTGATGATGCGAGCAAAACTGAAGAGAGTGAGAGAACGACTTAACAAAAGCCCCGGCTTGGAGATATTCAATGCATCCCTATTGCGAGACAGAGTCATCTTGTGGCCACAGGGCGACCCCTCATTTCGAACAAAGGTCAATCGGCCGGACGAGAATCGGAAATGTATATGTGCGAGGCACATTTTTCGAAGGTGGGAATGGATCCCGAATTCGTGTATGACACTCTCGCTTTTGGGTCTCGACTCTTTTGGGAGAGTATAAGCATCACAAGGTGTGGAAAAGTGTATGGAAGCCCCTGCTTGACAGAAAGACAGTGTTTGGCTCTATTTTCCTATGATGTAGAAAAAGAAGACTTGTCGAGACATTTGAAGAATTTATTTTATTCAGAATTACATCTTGATTGCTCGTGAATGGACCTCACTGATTGGTTTATCAAATTCCAATTATATGAGTAAACAAATAATGACTGTTTTGATTAGAAGCTGGAATTGGGCTTGTCTTTAGAAGGAGTAGGATGTTCCGTTGTTGCTTGCTGCTCTGTTCGGTGGTAATTGTGGTGCGGGCTGCCGTTGCATTGATCTCCCAAAGATTTTTTCATTCCTTTAAGTGAAGATTCTTTGTTCCTTTGTTCTCGCAAGCCGAGGGGAGTAGTCCCTGGCGCGTGTCTCCTTGCTTTTACCGGAGTGCCGCTGAGAGGCACGGATGCGAAGCCCCAGTGAGACTTTTGCGAGCCGGTGTTTGAGGAGTCGAATGAACGAATTTCAAGAATAGGACGAGTTCCCAAACTTTTGAGAGAATATGTAATATGCTCACGTAGGATAACAAGTGACTCGAAAATCTGAATATGCATTTCTTTTAAATAATCTTTTGAGAATGCCATCCGGTAGCGGTTGTAGCTTGTCTTTGGGTTGCGATCGACCATTGGATGATGCTTAACATGACCTCTTAAAGTGAGAGGTCGGCTGGGCCATTTGCTGAGAGGTTGGCTTGAGGGATGTGTTTGGAATTTCTAAGGTGAAGGGATTTTCTTGTTGCTGCTTCTTCAGAACCTCTAAGAGTGAGGTTAACTTTGATTTTGATAAGGTCAAGGGTGGTGATGGAATCCTCTAAAAGTGAGAGGATGGACTTGGAATTGGTTTATGGGATTTGTCCAAGAGGGAATCTTTGTTGCTTCTTCAGGTAACTTGATCACGATAGGACCTTCACTCGATGTCTCATTTTCCTTGAGATGGGAGGCTTACTTCGGAGTGATGAAGGTTTTTTTTTTTTTTTTTTTTTTTTTTTTTTTTTTGACATCCTCTTCTCGAGAAAAGCCTTCGGATTTGTTTGTTCGCGATAGCCCCTAGCGTATGCCTTAGGATGCGTTTACCTTTTCACTCTTGGGCTTGGAGGTGGTCCCTTCCTTTGTGAGTCGAGGGTGCCCCTTGTATGGGCTTCTTCTGCATTCCGCCTTTCTTGAGCTTGGAGGTGATTACTTCCTTTGTGAATCAGGAGAGCCCCTAGTATGGGCTTCTTCCTTAGGGTTTCAAAGCTTGTCGATCTTAAAATGAAAGGGTATTATTTAGTGAGGGTAGGGTTATGGCTTCCTATGGTGAGAGGTTTAAGCTTCAATAGCTACTGGATAGCATTCTCAAAAGAGTATTTAAAATAAATGCAAACTCATTTAACCGACTTATATATTCAGACCATGAGAAAGATATGTGAGCATATTCAATGAAAGCTTATCGATCAAATGGAAAATCGGAAGGAGACGCGAGATTGGGGGTTTGGCGATCCCCAAGTTGATATTCAGGTAGCACTTGTGAAGGATAAGAACAACCCCTTGCATCTTCTTTAAATTGCAGTGGCGTGAGCAGCTATTTTCTGATGATGAGCAACAACGGTCTTTGCGCTTGTTTTGATCATATGGAAAGGAGGTCAAGTGGGGGGAGAGTGTATTTGGGAAAGTGTATGTTCGAAGAGAGAGGTTCTGGCGATAGTGTATGGAAAGTATATGGTGGAGTGTGGAGGGAGCGTATGAAAGAAGGGTGTATAGGGATGGTGTATATGAGGAAGGGACAGTGAGTTGTTCACTCCAATCAAAGCATTCATTCATTGTTTACCTTGTTATTAGCCGGTGAGTTTATCAGTGAGATTAGCAATCGAATGATAATTATAAATAAAACAATCTTCTTGAAAGTAATGCGAGATTATGTCTCAAGTCTAGAGAAAAAAGAAAGAAAGACCTTTTTTATTGTTGAAGTAACTAATCTAAAGTGGACATTACATACCAATGCCCAAAGTGGAAGTAAGAAAGACACACTAGAACCTACAAGACTGAATGAATCTAAATCTTTCCTTGAAGTACGAGGGCTTCTTCATCAATGAGGCCTTGGTTGATCAAACTTTGAATCAAGCGTTTTAGCTGCTTACAGTTGTCAGTGGTATGCCCAACGTACTTATGGTATTTGCAAAACTTGGATGTATCCAAGTTAGATCTCGGGTTAATAGGCTTGCAATTCTCGAGCGGCTTGATCAAATTCTTCCTCACCAAAACTTCGAAGAACTCACCCACAGGCATTGCCAAGTCATCAAAATGCTCCTTGTTGATTTTCTTCTCTTGGATTGAATTTGGGGGTGACTCGGGTATTGGTATCCTTCTTTGGTTGGTGGCCATAGCAGGCATCCTGAATGAGAAATTTTGATGTGTTGAACCATAAGTGGGACCGCAAGCATGTGGATGGTAGGGACTCTGGAATTGAACAGGAGGAGGAACTCTTCTCAAATATTCTTGAATGTAAGACAAATGGCGCTGCTCAATTTCATGCATGTCTTTGAGGAGGTTAATCACTCCCAACCTCATGTCCGAGACTTCTTTAAGGGCTTCAATGCTTTTCTCCATAGACATGATGTAGAATTCTGTAAGAACATATGGCAGAGTCGAACCAATGAGTAGAATTAGACTCATAATTAATCTTAAGGCACCTTTGAGAAAATAGATGATCTCCACGATTTGAGAGTTTGACCGGGCTGAAGTTGCCTACGTAACCCTTACCATTTAAGGTATGAGTCTCAGGTCACCGTAGTTCGAGGGTCCCCGATTGATGATACAACCAGGGTTAAGTTTAAAGAAAGAGAGAGGATGAATCTAAAAGAGGAAGAGGAAGATGACTCGATCCTTGTTCAAATATAAGTGAGGGTGATCTAGACGAGCTAATCGGACTTGGATGAGAATTGGTAAGTTGGCTTAGGTAGGCTCTAGATGGTGGTTTGATCTAGATGGGTCGAGAGAGGTTTGATCTAGGTGGGTCTTTGGTGAAGGGTGCTAGAGATAAAGGATCTAAACTATGGATGGTTTTAAGACTAAGGGAGAAAACTGCGGATGGTTCAAGAGGTAAGAGGTAGAACTTTGAAGGGTCCTAAATTGAGGATGTAGACCGTGGGTGGTCAAAGGTAGAGGAGTGGACCATGGATGGTCCAAGAGACGAGGGGTGGACTTCGAAGAGTCTCAGGTGGAAGGGTGGACCTTTAATGGTCCTAGATGGAGAGAGTGGACCTCGAAGGGTCCTAAATTGAGGAGTGGACCTCGAAGGGTCCTAAATTGAGGAGTGGACCTTGAAGGGTCCAAGAGAAGAGGAGTGGACCTTGAAGGGTCCAAGAGAAGAAGAGCAGACCTTGAACGGTCCAAGATATGAGGAGTGTGGACCTTGAAGGGTCCAAGAGATGAGGAGTGGACCTTAAAGGGTCCAAGAGAAGAGGAGTGAACCTTGAAGGGTCCAAGAGAAGAAGAGCGGACCTTGAACGGTCCAAGATAAGAGGAGCGGACTTTGAACGGCCCAAGATATGAGGAGTGGACCTTGAACGGTCCAAGATATGAGAAGTGGACCTTGAATGGTCCAAGATTGGGAGAGTGGACATAGTATAGGAAGAGCACCACGAAGGGTCAGAGAGTGGACCTTGAACGGTCCAAGATAGAGAGGCTGGACCTAGGGCGGTCCGCAGTAGAGGGTGTGGACCTTGAAGGGTCCAAGAAGTAAAAAGCGGACCTCGGAGGGTCCTAGAAATAGAGAGTGGACCTCGGAGGGTCCTAGAAATGAGGAGCGGACCTCGAAGGGTCCTAGAAATGAAGAGTGGACCTCGGAGGGTCCCAGAAATGAGGAGCGGACCTCGAAGGGTCCTAGAAATGAGGAGTGGACCTCGAAGGGTCCTAGAAATGAAGAGCGGACCTCGGAGGGTCCTAGAAATGAAGAGCGGACCTCGGAGGGTCCTAGAAATGACGAGCGGACCTCGGAGGGTCCTAGAAATGAGGAGCGGACATCGGAGGGTCCTAGAAATGAGGAGCGGACATCGGAGGGTCCTAGAAATGAGGAGCGGACCTCGGAGGGTCCTAGAAATGAGGAGCGGACCTCGGAGGGTCCTAGAAATGAGGAGCGGACCTCGGAGGGTCCTAGAAATGAGGAGCGGACCTCGGAGGGTCCTAGATATGAGGAGCGGACCTCGGAGGGTCCTAGAAATGAGGAGCGGACCTCGGAGGGTCCTAGAAATGAAGAGCGGACCTCGGAAGATCCTAGAAATGAAGAGCGGACCTCGGAAGGTCCTAGAAATGAGTTAAGCATTTTATTTACAAAAAAGCCCTCTATTATTTATTTTTTATAGAACCTACTCTTGGTTGGAAGGGATACCCCTTTTTCGCAACTAACTAGAGGTCCTAAAGTGGTGGATCCTAACGACTAACCGTCTCATATAGACATTTAAGATGATATTTATGGAAAGTACTACAGACCTATGATAAGACAAGATCTTTTAACAAGCACTCGACCTTACATGGCACATCCTTTAAAAGGAAATCAAATTTTTTGTGCTCTTTTCTCTCTATAGATCTTGACTTATCACTGATTCGTAGTGACTCAACATAAAGACCTTATTAATTGTCTACATGAAAAAGCTAGTCAAACCAACCGGTCACAGGGAGTGTACTCTTAACAAAGTGGGTGACACAAGGGTTAGATTTCAGGCTCCCACCGTGCAGCCGAAGCGCACTGATGAGTGGATGACCAAGTGAGACTCGGAAGGGAGGCGACATACAAGAAGACGAAAGTCTGACCAAGTGAGAAAGATTTTTTTTATGAGATGCATGCATGCAATGCAACAGTTAAGAATAGGAGAAAAAGAAAAAGGAAGTAAAACACAACACCATACAAGAAGACGAAAGTCTGACCCACTTAGTTTGAAAAAATTTCAAAACAGTCCCCAGCAGAGTCGCCACTGTGAATACCCCGTCCCGATGCAACGCGCATTCGGAAGTTTGAAAATAAATAATTATATAAATGTCGGATCGAAATGGGATATTCATTTAGTGACACTCGCTTTAAACCATATTAAAATATTAGTTTAATTTTGAGAGTCGCCACGCCACTTTGATATAGCCCAAAGCTTTGAAAAAAGGCTAAACAGTTAATTGGGTTCGGGGGTCAAGTTACAACAGAAGAAGAAACGTTATCACTCCTATTGCCCGACGAATCGGTCTTTCTAGCATGTGGGGTGTTGGTTGTGTGTGGTGTTTACAGGAATAGATAGAAGAAACGGGATCATGCATAAGGAGGAGGGGAGAGAAAGAATTAATTGATGATCACACCCTAGAACCTTTGAGTTAGGCCCTCGGAAGGTGCACTAATCAATGTTCATCCTTGGGGGATTGTTGATCATGGGATAATTATAACTAATGTGGAAGGAAAGAAATAGTTCCTAGATCCATTGGGTTTCTTGGCGAAACCCTAGATCATCCTCGGCTATTGCATATTTAAATATATTAAAACAACCCTAAATCTAGCATATACTCCCTCCGTCCCACCCGAATTTGGACAAAGTTACTTTACACGGAGATTAAGGAAAAGGTAAATGTTGTGAGTGTAATTTAAAAATAGGAGAGAGAATGAGTGGAGGGAATAGTAAATTATAATGGTGTTGTGAGTATTAAAATAATGTAGGAGAGAGAATGAGTGGAGAGAATAGTGATTTAAGGTTTCCATTTTGGGCCGTCCAAATTCGGATGGGACGCCCAAAAAGGAAATTTGTCCAAATTCGGGTGGGACGGAGGGAGTATGACATAAGCAAGAAATAAAGTAATTAAAATACTAAGCATGCAAATAATAAATCTAGCATAATAATAAAGACGATAATAAAGACGGAAAAATAAACAGAAGACTTACCTAATGATGGCAAGGCTTTTGGATTGAATCTATGAAGATTCGAAGAGAGTAGGAAGAACTGCGGGTAAAACAAGTGTAGTCTCGTTTCTTCCGAGTGAATTGTGTGTTGAGAAAATATTTAGACTTAGAAAACTCGAGTTTAGTCTCAAGTTTTCTATGGAGGAAACCTCAAGTTTTGTCTTGAGTTTTCCGTAGAATAATTCTGTGTTCAAAGTGTGAGGCGGAGTGGGGTTTATATAGTGAAAGGAATTGGGGAGGAACGGCTTCGAAACTGATGTGGGAAAGGACAAAAGGCCGATCGGCCAATTATTACTTTGGCCCAAATCCTTGGCCCAAATGGCCTAGAAGCTTCTCGGCCAGCCCCAAGAAGTGGCCGGCCACCTCCCTTGCTGCCCAGCCGTGTACCATGATTTGCTTGGCCTGTTTTAAAACAAATTAGTACCAATGTTTATTCGTTTCGTCTCGCACTTTTGCAACTGCATTTTGACCACTATAATGACTTCTTTTGCACTTCGCTCTTTGGGATTTTATCTTTCATTTAATCCCAGGAATTTTTATATATCAATTTTGTCCCAAATATTCCATATTTCCAGTTTAGTCCCTGAATTTTCAATATTTCCCATTTGGTCCAAAAGCTTCTAAATGCCAGTTTAGTCCCAAATTTTCCCGAATTGCGCTTCAGTCCTTTTTTCGGACCGGGTACTAACAATACCGTACCAACACGGCACACAATTTTTCACAAGGGTCCGTCCCTACACACGATTTTTCACAAGGGTCCGTCCCTACACACAATTTTTCACAAGGGTCCGTCCCTACACACATTTTCAACAAAAAGTCCGTCCCTACACGGCAATTTTTCAACAAAGGGTCCGTCCCTACATGACACATTTTCAACAAAGACCGTACCAACACGGCACACATTTCAAAAAGTCCATCACAAAACACGGCAAGCTTTCACAAAATATCGTACCAAAACGGCACACATTTTCAACAAAAAGTCCGTCCCTACACGACAATTTTCCAACAAAGTCCGTCACAAAACACGACACACATCACAAAAGGTCCGTCACAAAACACGGCAAGTTTTCACAAAAGACCATACCAACACGGCACACATTTACAAACACAAAAAGTCCGTCCCTACATGGTACATTCACACAAAGTCCGTTCCTACACGGAAATTTTCCAACAAAAAACCATGTACACACAAAAATGCCAACAAGGTACAAGTCATCGAAGCAGGCATTTCTAGGAGAGGCGCTTTATTTTCACAAATAAGAGCTAAACTCCATATTTTTGGACAAAAATCACATACCCACGATCCATACACATCCAATTTCGACAATTCAATATCAATTTCACAAATTGATCATGGCAACAACAAAAGCCCCAAATTGCAAGAACCAAAACCCTAGTTCTAGCATACATCATTTCAAATAAGAATCAATGACAAAATTTGATTTCTTACCTCCACTTTTCGCTTTCCCCCGCAAGTTGTGCACCCCCGCATCCGGATTGATTGTTGGAGGTATGTAGGGAGAGGAGTTCCTTTGAAGATCCAACCTCCTCTCAATGGCCCCTCGGACTCTTTGATGACGCCCTAGCCTCAATCCTTCCGCCATGATAACAATCTAGCGATTTGGAAGGGTTTTCTCGGGAAAATTTGGCTCAAAATGGGATTTTCTCCTCCTTTTATCTCTTCTCCCTCAGCTGGAAATGGAGTTTTGGGTTGAAATGGCGTGATGCAAATTTGATTCTATTTAAAAACATCATATTTGCATAAGAGTCCGTATGGACCACTTTGCATATGCAAGTGAATCCGCACTGACCACTTTGCAGCCCCAGGCAATTCCCTCTTTTGCCCTTACAAACTTTGCCCTTTGTTGTCCAAAGGCCATTTCCAGCAAGATTCATGCAATTTGGTCCCTAAACCAACAAAACAAATCTCGGTCATCGTACGTAGGCCCGAACCTTTTCACCGACCGTCATCGTATGTCCGGATCTCGCCAACTAAATGGCAAAAGAACAAATCTCGGCCGTCATCGTAAGTCCAGGTCTCGCCAACTAAATGGCAAAAGAACAAATCCCGGACGTCATCGTAAGACTGGATCTCGCCATCTAAATAGCAAAAGAATAAATCCCGGCCGTCATCGTAAGTCCGGATCTCTCCAACTAAATGGCAAAAGAACAAATCCCGACCGTCATCGTAAGTCCGGATCTCGCCAACTAAATGGCAAAAGAACAAATCTCGACCGTCATCGTAAGTCCGGATCTCGTCAACTAAATGGCAAAAGAACAAAACAAATCTCGGCCGTCATACGTAAGCCCGAACCTTTTCATCAGTCGTCATCGTAAGAACAGATCTCGCTAACTAAATGGCAAAAGAACAAATTTTGGGCGTCATCGTAAGTTCGGATCTCGCCAACTAAATTGCAAAAGAACAAATCTCGACTGTCATCGTAAGTCCGGATCTCGCCAACTAAATGGCAAAAGAACAAATCCTGGTTGTCATCGTAAGTCCGGATCTCGCCAACTAAATGGCAAAAGAACAAATCCCGGCTATCATCATAAGTCCGGATCTCGCCAAATAAATAGCAAAAGAACAAATCCCGGCCGTCATCGTAAGATCGGATCTCGCCAACTAAATGGCAAAAGAACAAATCCTGGCCGTCATCGTAAGTCAGGATCTCGCCAACTAAATGGCAAAAGAACAAATCCCGGCCGTCATCGTAAGTTCGGATCTCGCCAACTAAATGGCAAAAGAACCTTTTCACCGGCCGTCATCGTAAGTCCATATCTCGCCAACTAAATGGCAAAAGTAATCTCGGCCATCAATGTAAGCCCGAACCCCCTTTTCCCCCAGTGGACAAAAGTCAAACGACCATCAATGTAAGCCCGTACAATGAATCATTTCCCCGGCAGTCATTGTAGGCCCGAACTTTTCCCCAGCGGAAAAAAAACAAACGGCAATCAAAGAACATATATCCCCAGCAAAACAAATCCCGGCCATCATCGTAAGCCCGACACCCAAGGCACAAACGCCTCCCACTCAAGGCACGAACGCCTTCTAAAAGTCTCAAATAAAGCACAAACGCTTTATCTCAGGACACCATCACGTCCTCACTATTCCATCTCAGGATGCCACCACGTCCTCACTACTTCATTCTGAGGCATAAACGCCTTCAAAAACACAAACTCGAGGCATAAACGCCTACGAAACACAAAACTCGAGGCACAAACGCCTTCAAAAACACAAACTCGAGGCACAAACGCCTTCGAAATACAAACTCGAGGCACAAACGCCTTCAAAAAACACAAAATCGAGGCACAAATGCCTTCGAAATACAAACTCGAGGCACAAACGCCTTCATCTCAAAGGCACAAATGCCTTCCAAAAACAAAACCCAAGGCACGAACGCCTTCCAAAACAAAAACTCAGTCAAAGGCGCCACCACATCCTCATACGCAACAAAAACTCAGTAAGAGGCACCACCACGTCCTCATACGCGACAAAAACTCAGTCAGAGGTGCCACCACGTCCTCATACGTGACAAAAACTCAGTCAGAGGCGCCACCACGTCCTCATACGCGATAAAAACTCAGTCAGAGGCGCCACCACGTCCTCATACGCGACAAAACTCAGTCAAAGGCGCTACCACATCCTCATAGCAATACAGGGCAACTCCCGCTCAAAGCTCCATTCGAGCCTCAGTCAAGCAGCTCCGATTTTCCAACCTCAGCACAATCAGTGTTTCGGTCCCGCTCCGTAAACTCAATATCACCAGCATACCTATAGTCCCGCTCCCTCAGATCCTAATGCCTCTCAATATCCCCCGAAATTCAATCCTTTGCCTCCATATGAGCCCCGAAGCCACAACTTGAAGTCACAATGTCTACCATGGACGGACATATCGAGCAGATATCCCAATGTTTCAAACTTACCGCCGGTCAATCTACCTCTTGTGGATAATGAAAAATTCCCTCAGTTTCCTAATACGGTCCAACATGCCCTAGATAATTGTGCCCCTAGCTCCAGTTTCGGTAATCAAGGGTATGGATGGGCATACACCCACTTGCCTCCCCAGGATTCCCGAATGTTGATCCTATCAACGAATTCGCCTTCATCTCTGGGAACCAGAAACCTAACCCCGCCTAATGACCCCCATATGGCTTGGTTGGTAGAACATGCAAAAGATATGCAAGGGAACAGTGTCCTTAAGCAAAAGGAAAGAGGTTACCAAACACCTCCAAACAAGAGGAAAGAGGTTACCAGAGCAGTCCACTACACTCAGAACCGAACCCCAACGAATAACGGTCTCCCTCAAGAGAAGCGCTTCCAGCCTCTTGATGATCTCGGGATGCCCTTGAGCCAAGTCCTCGAGACACTAGTAAAGCGGAACATGCTCAAGCCCCTTAAGAATTATCAATCGAAGAAATCCAACCCTAATCGGGATATGAACAAATGGTGTGCTTTTCACAACTACCCCGACCACACAACCGACAATTGCTTCGTACTAAAACAAGTGGTCCAAGGGCTAATTGAAGAAGTAAAGTTGGAGCGCCCCCGCGGTCCTAATACAGTCGGAAATCCATTCCCTAGAAACGTTAGGGTGAACATGGTGGCATTCAGCAAAACCTCATATATGGAGGAGTCCTCTGCACTTTCAGCAAGTGACCAAAACTAGATGGGCGATGTTATCTTCTAGAAAGGGTTTGCTCAAAATTATGACTACTTCTGCTCCACAATAAGTTGGAACGAGCTTCGCACAGCAACCAACAATCTGAACGTTTCGATGCCCCATCCTTTATCTTGGGAGGACATTAAGTCAGCCGCCAAATCCCCAACAAAAATGGTAACGGTGAATGAGCAGAGATGTGATGTATGGCCATATTGTAAGTACCCTAATTCGGACCGCTCTCCATCCGAGCATACGTGAAACACCGAGGACTCACACATTCGTGATCTCAAAGACCCGTAACGTCCAAAAGGTCCAGACTGACCAACCAAACCAAGGAAGGACCTTTTAGGGATAAAAAGGGAATTCAAGGACTTTGCAGGAAATAACAAAAAAGGAAAAAATTCATCAGCTTGCATACATGTCCGTACGGACCACATTGCAAAGCAAGATGTGTCCGTACGAAATGTTTGTCAACACGCCAACATCATTGCAAAATCTCCACAAAGTCCACAATATTTCCTGAAATCCAGGAAAACCAAAAAACAGTAATGACATAAAGGTCCGTACGGACCACTTTGCAATTTTTTGAGGCCTATAAATAGAAGGCTTCCTCTCCCATTTTATATACACCTCAACCTTCTCCTATCTCCCCCCAGCCTTCAGACAAATCTCTAGGCAATTTCGGCCTCTTCCAGTCCTCCCGAGGCGCTCCGAAGCCCTCCCGAGGTGCTCCGAAGTCCTCCCGAAGCTATTCCGATCGATCCCGATCAATCCTGGTCCGTCCCGAACTCATTCTGAGGCACTCTGAACCTTCTCGAAGCCATTCCAGCCTCTTTCGGTCCTTCTCGAGGCCTCCCGAGCCTTCCCAAGGCGCTCCAAAGCCTTCCCAAGGCGCTCCGAAGCCCAGCGAAAGATAAAACACAAACCAATATTTGTACGATCTCCTTCCAAATCTCATTTAATTGCTTTAAGTATTTAAATATTTCTGTTTAAATACATCATTTGTAATGTAGACATTATTTTCAAATGCATTTTTAAAAGCGCACACACACACACACTCAACATTTAAAGAAAGAAGGGTATCGAAAAACTCGTGTATACGAGGCGACTCGGGTGAGCTCAAATATCTCTTCCCGAGGCGTAACCTGACCTCCGAACTCAAAATCTCATCACATAACAAAATAAAACAAAAACAATCCTTTTCTCAATGTTTTGGGCATAATCAAAACGGCATGGTGACTCTACGAAAACAGCAAATCCCCCAACGCGAGATGCCGTCCGGGCGCCGGATCGGGTTATTTCACATACGCTAACCGGAGCCCGCCCATGACAGAATTGGGAGAAACAAGCAAGGGAAGAGCAAAGCTAGAGGTGAATGTACTGACCCGTTCTGTCCAAATCCCGACAAATCCTCCAAGGATAGACAAAAGGCCAACAATGCCTGAGCCTCGAACCGAGAAGGGCCCCTACGCCAAAACTGAAGTACTTGACCCCAAAGGAGAAGACCCGATCTTGACCCAACTCAAGCACACTCAAGCCAACATATCCCTTTAGTCCCTGCTCACTTCCTCCTACCCTCACAAGCTTAAATTGGAAGAAAGCCTAGCTCAGACCATGGTTCCAATAAATGTCACCCCGGACGAGGCGGTACAAATGATTGGTAATGTTCATTATGGCAACATCATCACTTTTGACGAGCTTGATTTGCCAAACTTTGGGGCTAACCATAACGAGCCTCTCTACATTACCATTCAGCTCGATGAGCATCGCCTTCCTCGGGTCGTGGTAGATGGAGGATCGGCTATGAATGTCCTCCCTGCCAAAATGATGGATTTGTTGGGGATCAAGCCGACCGATTTAAAGCCTTCAATTCAGACAATCAAAGCCTACGACTCAACGTCTCGCTCACTCTTGGGGGTAGCCACTTTGAATCTTTGGTTCAGAAAACAGATTATACCAACGGACTTCCAGGTTATTGACATCCCAATCACCTTTACCGCCATCTTGGACCGGCCTTAGTTGCACCAAATAAACGGAGTGGCATCGACTCTGCACCAATGCGTGAAATTCATTCAAGGAAGCAATCTTACCACAATTTATGGGGACAGTGTGGCCACAGAAGGGACAAACACAAATGGCATCCCAGTCCTGGAAATTAAGCATGACAACGAGGGCATGATATTGACTGGATTCACAGTTGAAAGCCCAAAAGCACAGGTATGCTACATAGACCTCCCTGTATCTTGGGACCGGATTCCTCCCCCCATGAGAATGATGAATTACGTTTCGGGGCTCGATTTGAGAAAACACCATCAAGGCACCCATAAGATCATTGAAGTCAAAGAAAAAACCACCCGTCGTGGCATGGGGTACGTTCCTACTTCCAAAGACATTGAAGAGGACAAAAAGACTGTGCACGAAAGGTGATCGGTTGTTGACAAAAGAGGCCCATACACAACCTCTAATCTCCATCCCTACAGCTTCGACATGGCCCAATATTTTGTGAAGAAAACTCCTGACTTAAACAAGGACATAGACGCGAGAAAAGGTCGGTCTGCAACAATGGACAAATGGGACAAGCTCCAATAAAACCTTGAGAAGTTCAGAGGCCTCGAACCAAACCCCGTTAGGAGAGCATTCCTCGACGCACCAACCCTTCCAGGACCCACCATCGCTACTATTCACAATGAATTTGGGTTCGGGGAACCCCCTAATTTGGTAGAGGAGTTTGAGAAACTTTCTGTTGACACCCTGCCACAAACAAGCGGGATGAGTCAGTATTTGAGCTAACAATGCCCAAGGAAAATAAAGAAGATTCCGAAGAAGATGTCTGGGACGAGCCTTCGTTTCAACAGCTTTTCAGCAAAAAGATTGACATACCAGACCTGATTGACTTTGTTAACTCGATAACAGCCATATTGGGGAAAGCAGCGTGAAGCATTTTTTAACCTCGCACTCTCGGGAACCCATCAAAAAAGGTCGCTGAGAAATGGGGTTACCTTCTCCGGACCCACGGCCAGCGGGAGGAAATGATCGTGAAGCTTGGTCTAACCCCTCATTCGCTAGAGTCTAGCTTCGAAAAAAGTCCAGAGTCTGTTATATTTGAATTTGAGTCTCTCGAGTCATCTGACGGCCTTACACCTGAAGATTATGGATTCATAGCAGACACTGTATTCCCCTTCGCATTAAATGAAAAATTTGACCTTTCTGAGTATCCCCTCATTGCCACTTTAACAAATGATAAATTAACTAACAAATAAAAAACAGTTAATAATGATTCACTTGATAAAGACGCAGACACATTAAATGAACAATACATCAAACAAATCTTTAAGCATGTTGTCAAACGAGAGGAAAATCGGGCCCAAGCTGCCGAGGAGGTTTTGATCAAAGTGAATTTGGGGACTGCTGAAGAGCCTAAAGAGACACACATCGGAGAATTCTTCGTCGACGCTGAGCAAGAAGCATTGATCGCCTTGCTCAAAAAATTTGTGGACGTGTTTGCCTAGTCCTACTAATACATGCCTAGTTTGGATCCCGCCATAGTGGAGCACCGGATTCCCTTGAATCTCAATGCCAAGCCTGTCAAGCGGAAAGTTACACAGGATCAAGCCTGAATGGTCTTTGCAAGTCAAAGAAGAAATCGAGAAGATGCTGCGCATCGGTTCATAAGGGTGATCAAATACCTAACATGGCTCTCCAACATTGTCACGGTCACCAAAGCCAATGGGAAGGTGCGCTACTTCATGGATTTTCGGTATCTCAACAAAGCAAGTCCGAAGGACGATCTTCCACTACCAAACATAGACATGTTGGTCGACACCACGACTAATTTTGAAGTTAAGTCCTTCATGGACAATTTTTCCGGCTTCAATCAGATCAAGATGGCTGAAGAGATCAAGAGAATACCACCTTTACCACCCCATGGGGAACTTACTGTTACGCGGTAATGCCTTTCGGATTGAAGAACGCTGGGGCTACCTACCAACGGGCAGCGACATCACTTTTTCACTATATGATCCACAAGGAAATCAAGGTGTACGACGACGACGTGATCATTCACTCAAAAGGATCAGACGGACAACATCTCACCGACTTGAGAAAATTCCTCGATCGTCTTCGAAAGCAAACTTTGCCGATTTTTTGCCTAAAGAATATCGAGTTTTCTCTTCCCCCCCCCCTCCCTCTACACTTTTAAAAAAAGAAATAAATAAAAGAAAGTCATACAGTCAAACCTCGTAAGTTCTAGTACTTTTCTCATTCAATCAAGTTCTCCTCGGACATTGTAGTTAAGTCTTTAATTTTATGTACATAAGTCTTCTTTCTTTTCTTGCTAGACTTGAGATATTATTTTGCACCCCACATTACATTTAATGAAATAGTTTTGTTCTATATGATCACTTGCATTGCTCAACAAGTAAACTCCCCAAATGATTAATGCTTTGATTAATTGGTGTGAGAAAGTCAATCAATAGCTCCCCATACACCTTATCGTACCCCACACAAAGGTCTCCGTCAAGCCATACACTTTCACATCCCTACCATCACCTTGACCGAGTCAATGATGGCAGCAACATCACAGAATAGTGTTGCTCATCATTAAATGATTGCTCTCATGTGAACAATAAGCTAGGGGCTTTCATTCCCCCCTCATATACATCAAGCAAGCTTAAGCAGGGACTTAAAAAAAATGAAGCCAAGGACCTAGCACCGCTAGTCAGAAGTCTAACAAATGGACAAATAAAAGTTGTTCAAATCCAATGGAGCGGTTTAGGCAAAGGCAAGAACATATCATAAGTCCTTGAGCTATATTCAAATTCTTTCTATGAGGGCAACGATCAAGAAGCAATGGAATCATCAAAGTAACCGTCAAATACGACTTGTCAAGGAATCACCTCAAGGCCCGTGCCTCATCATCCAACCTTCTGTTTGAATCCTTTCACTAAAGGAACCACAAATATCCAAGCCCTTGCCCCAAAGCCCAACACAGTTTAGCCCGAACTACGGCGACCTTGTTGGGTTTTATGGGTCCATGCGCAGCGGAATTAAGCATCTAATAACACAAAACCCAAGAGCCCTAGGATCCGTTCTATATGATTAAATTGAATTCCTATGAGATAGAATTAACCAACCTTGAACTCTTTCCGTTCTTGAGCTATCGAACAATGTAACAATGTGATTTTGATTCACAAGCTTCAAAATCTAGGCCTTGATCATCGTACGAACGAAGACCCTCTTATGGTATCCACACCTTTGAATGAACCAAGAACGATTTCTTGATGATTGCTAGATCATAAACCTTGAAGAATATTGAGAATTTTGTTGTGATTTTCTTTTCAGAATTTCGGCTAGCTTTTTAGGGTTTCACAGACCTTATATTTATACTACAATAGTATTGGTATATGTTTCCTAATCAAATTAGGAAACCTGTCTGTAAACCGCCTTATGGCTTATTCTATTGCACGACCACACGAAGCCCATGGCCAAGTTGTGTCGCGCGATGTCATATGCCACATCAGGAATCTCAACCATTCTTCCTCTTTTAGAATTTTCCATTTGGAATCTTCTAAGAACCTTGTCAATGTAAGTACTTTGACTTAAACCAATCATCCTCTTAGATCTATCTCTATAGATCTTGATAACAAGGATATATGCAGCTTCGCCCATATCTTTCATCGAAAAACACTTTCCCAACCAAGACTTGACGGTCTGTAGTGCAGGAATGTCATTTCCAATGAGTAAGATATCATCGACATACAACACTAAAAATAGTGCTACGCTCCCAATAATTTTCTTGTATACACAAGGTTCATCTTCGTTCTTGATAAAGCCAAATTCCTTGATTACTTTATCAAAACGTAGATTCCAACTCCTTGAAGCTTGCTTCAATCCATAAATGGATCTCTGCAACTTACACACCTTGTTAGAATTTTCAAGACTGACAAAACCTTCAGGTTGTATCATGTATACATCCTCAAGTAGCTTCCCATTTAGGAAAGCTATCTTGACATCCATTTGCCATATATCATAGTCATTATCACGATTTTCAACATCAAGGATATAAAGGCCATTGAATGAAATAGCAGTACAATAATGCATATCACTCTTGTAAATAGAAAACTTCTTATCACATATAAGAAAATTAAACCTTCATTATCCAAACATGAAATCGAAATAATATTCCTACTTAAAGCTGGAACGTAATAACAATTGTTCAAAACAAGTATTAGTCTACTAGGTAAAGTAACTTCATAAGTTCCTACGGCTAATGCAGCAACTCTTGCTCCATTCCCCACACGTAGGTCCACTTCACCCTCTTCAAGCATCCTTCTGTTCCTTAGACCCTACACATTTAAACAAATGTGAGTTCCACATCCGGTATCCAATACCCAAGAACTAGAAGTAGATAGGAATATATTTATAACAAAGATACCTAAAGTCGAAGCAACTCCTTTGCTCTTCTTCAGTGCTTCCTTATATTTTGAGCAGTTTCTCCTCCAATGTCCAATCTCATTGCAATGGAAGCAGACTGCGTCCTCTTGGAACTTGGGCTTAGCCTCTTTGGGTTTGGCATCCTCTTTGGGTTTGGCAACATTTGCCTTAGGATTAGCAACTTTTGCCTTTCCCTTACCCTTGAAACCCTTCCCCTTGTTAACCATCAACACTTGATCGGTTTTCTTCTTGACAATATTGGTTTCCGCAGTGTTCAACATTTGAACTAACTCGGAAAGGTTCTTATTCATGCCCCCCATGTTATAGTTCATTATGAAATTACTAAAACCTTCGGGTAACGAATTCAATATCATGTCAGTAGCCAACTCTTGGCAAATTGGAAAACCAAGCCTCTCAAGATGCTCGATGTGGCCCTTCATCTTTAAAGCATGGGGACCAACAGCTTGTCCTTCACTCATCTTGCATGAGGTTAGGGCCTTAACTGTGTTATACCTTTCTTGCCTTGCTTGAACTTGGAACATTTCCATCAGTCGATTGTTTAGATCAACTGTCCCCAAGTGCTCAAGATCCTTTTGAAGGCTCTTGCACTTGGCGGAGATCATGAGACAACCAACATCAGTAGAATCACGCTTGTGCTTCAGATATTGATCCCTCACTGCCCTAGTAGCATTGGCAGCAGGTTCAGGTGGAATAGGTTCCTCGAGAACGTACAATTTCTCCTCTTGCCTGAGAACGATTCTCACGCTACGGATCCAATCCATATAGTTTGTACCATTCTCCTCCAACTTTTCCTTCTCAAGGACAGATCGCAGTGACAAATGATGATTATTGTTTGATGCCATTTATTCTACAAAAAGATATACATAAAATATGAACACATATAAGTAAACATATTATATGAGAAGTATAATGCATTTACATGAAAATAAATGCTCCCACTAAATTATACACCTTCCAATGCAAACAAGCATAATATACATTTAATGGGCTAAGATCCAACTTTAATTTAATTTCAAGTTTGCTATGGCAAACCGCTCAAAACTAAATTAATTAGGTAGAAACATCAATCATATCACATATATGACTCTTAGATCTTTTATGAGATTTATTTAAGACATCATATGTCTAAGCATATTTAATCTCATCTTATGCCTTGGGTCCAAAACCATTTTGATAACCCAATTAAGTTCATTCACTTTAAACGTATAGGAACCACCATTTCCTCATCTTGCTCGCATACAAATAGAATCAAAGTACCTTGCTATGGCAAGCCCACCCAAAACTATCTGAATGGTCTCTAGTGTTTTAATCATGAATTGGCATAAAGAACTTAAAAGTTAAATGAAGGTTCTTTAAAGTAGATTATAAGCATATCAGTAAAGATAATCATAATCGTGCACCAGGTAAGTTCCCAGGAAGATAGGTGAGCCACAAGGACTACTTAAGTACCAAATATCTCCTTCGACAGAACTCTCCTAGACATGCACAATCGAAACTGACTCGATTTGCAACATAATCAATACTTTGAATAAACAATCAGTTTCCTTTTAAATTTTGAGTAAAATGACTTGTTTCTCATAAACAATCAGAAAACCAAAATTTCAATGTTTCAATCTAAACATTCAGGAAATTACAATACAATGTTTCAACTAAACATCTAACAAAATTCTTAACACGTAAGAATACATAATTCATGCATCGCAACAATTAATAAAATCATATTTTAATTAACTAAGCATGCATAAACATTGAATTAATCTAGCATAGCCCTATAAACTTAATTTCCAGAAATTTATAGCATCCAGATTAATACATAAACATATCAGATTGTAAACATATTCACAGATTAGCAGGATTATGAAATAAACTGATTCTGCCCAGATTAGGCTAGTTTTGTCGCGTGACAGAGGCAAGCTTTGTCGCGTGACACAAGCATGTTCTGT
Source organism: Adenophora triphylla var. japonica (assembly GCA_022495995.1). NCBI lineage: Eukaryota > Viridiplantae > Streptophyta > Magnoliopsida > Asterales > Campanulaceae > Adenophora > Adenophora triphylla. The sequence goes on from JAFEMH010000913.1 coordinate 261,294, forward strand.
CGCGTGACACTGGCCTCCTTTGTCGCGTGACACAAGGTTACCAGATTGTAGATTTCCAGTTTCAATCAATTCTAAATCACAGAGCAATTAAATCATGCAAACAACTTTTAACAGATTTAATTCAATATCAATAGAACATGATTTAGGCATATTGTTTCAAAAACAATCAAACTATCGCATACAAAACATGAAAAAACCATATAAACAATTTATATCAATTTTTCTTCGCATGTTAATTCAAACTTAACACTACGAACGGGGCTCTGATACCACTGTTGGGTTTTATGGGTCCATGCGCAGCGGAATTAAGCATCTAATAACACAAAACCCAAGATCCCTAGGATCCGTTCTATATGATTAAATTGAATTTCTATGAGATAGAATTAACCAACCTTGAACGCTTTCCGTTCTTGAGCTATCGAACAATGTAACAATGTGATTTTGATTCACAAGCTTCGAACTCTAGGCCTTGATCGTCGTACGAGCGAAGACCCTCTTATGGTATCCACACCTTTGAATGAACCAAGAACGATTTCTTGATTTCTTGATGATTGCTAGATCATAAACCTTGAAGAATATTGAGAATTTTGTTGTGATTTTCTTTTCAGAATTTCGGCTATAGACCTTATATTTATACTACAATAGTATTGGTATATGTTTCCTAATCAAATTAGGAAACCAGTCTGTAAACCGCCTTATGGCTTATTCTGTTGCACGACCACACGAAGCCCATGGCCAAGTTGTGTCGCGTGATGTCATATGCCACATCACGAATCTCAATCATTCTTCCTCTGGTTTAATCAATTCATTCTAGTTGTGTGTGACCCAATAGGATTATATTATGTTGGCAATGAGCTCGATCATATCGACCCTCATAAAACATAAGCGGACTCTAGCAAGCCATTATGTCTACCCAAATAATATAACGTAAGAGTTCACATTTCCAATGGTATACTTCCATTTCTCCCTTTGTCTCACGATGTTATATTGAACACAAGTCATGATCCTCGTCAACTTGTATTTGTTCAATGCTTTCTCGATCTTTGAGTATAATGATAATTCAATCGCATTGGGGTATGGCCATACACTTTCATCATTATCACTCATCAAGGGGCCCAAGCAAAACATCTCTCTTTCGAGGGACAAATTCCATCTTGACTTATCATCCTTCCCATCATGAATCTGATCATGCCAAAGATAGTCTTTATAGATATCGTGTTAAGATATCGTTTTACTAAAATCAAACATGACTTTCATCATATGTAAGGTCATGATAATCTCAGGTCTAGGGACTAAATGAAGTAACCTTATGAGATTTAATTATGACATTTGACCATGACATAAATCTCATACGGGTCAAGTCCAGTCACTTGTTCTCTAACAAGTACCCATAAATTTAATGTGCATCTCTATTCATATAATCATCATATGATTATCCATTAATATTTATACTAATTATTCTCTTAATAATTAGGGACGGAGATTATTACAGACAAATATGCAAAACATATAATAATCAAATAATAAACTTTTCATATAATAATAAATAATGTCAACACATAAGTCTATAAATCATAGGCCTAGGGCATAACACTAACATACCTGAGCTCCTTGTCTTAAGGGGAACGTAGGCGACCAGAAATGGTCCGATCATAAACACATACAAATCCATAAACCCGGTCTCATCAAAGACCTCTCCTATACACAAACCTTCTTTCACACCTGAACAAATTCGATCCTTGATACCGGTTGACTTTCTCCTCATGATTAATCAACATATCAAGTTTAATTGTTGAATAACCCGAACATCAACAAAGGGTTTTAAGCAAACATGTGATTATTGTGAACAAATCAAGTTTTTATATGTTTCGGCAAGTCTTCTTTTTCTACAAAATAGGAAAAATAGAGCTAAACACTGATTTTCTATCAGCAAGGGCTTCCATACACTTATATAAACCTTACTGCTCTTGTACCCTCTCAAAAGAGTCAAACCCAATGGCATGTTTTTGTGCCTACAATGAGGCATTCACACAAATAAGGACTCGTTCCTTTCAAAAAAAAATGTGTCCTTGCAAGTGTACATTACAAATCATTTCCTTTACATATTGGTTTGACTAAATGATTCAAAAAAAAATCAAATAAAAGGGTGATTGCCTCGTCTGGCCACATAAGGTTCAACTTGGATTGGGGCTGCGCTAGACACACTTCAGCACTCCCTCGAATGACCAAACAGACTAGGGGCTGCGCCAATCATTTTGGACTCAAAGTCAAAGCACTTCTTTCGACAAGGGTTTTTAAGGCATTTTCTTCAAAGCTGGGGCTTCGCCAAAGACACTTCCTTACACCGGGGCTTTCTTCAGACCGGAGCTTCGTCAAATCGCAATCATCTCGAGCCAGCGCTTATCCATCTCAACTCTTTCAAAAGACATGGTGAACCAGCACGATCAGACAAAATGCAAACAAACTCAAAGCTTAATCAAAGACTTTTGAATTTAGGTTGTAATCAATTACCAAGCTCAATCCTTTGGTTTGACCCTTAAAAAAAAAAGAAGGTTGAACTACGGAGACCTGAGCCCCTCAGTGTGGGGGGGGAACGTAGGCAGCCTTCATTGGTTCGGTCTAAAAACACACAAAATTCCAAAAATTGGATGTCACAAGGCTCAGAGACAGGAAGCAAGCAAGATATTTTGCGTCTCGATAAAGCTCTAAAAGCAAATCACAAATCATTACAGTTAAAACACTTCTTGATGAGTTCAAGCACGGTCTACTCTCGACTCGCAACATGCTAAAATAACATAAACCATCTAATAATTAGTGTGTCTATGGCAATGAATGGATACTCAGAAGGTCATTCAATGCCTCTCGCGCTTGTCCCTTCGACAGTCCTTCCCTTTTTCCCTCATCCCCAACAAGTCTTCTTTCGTTCCATGTAAACTACAAAAAACTATTTTTTATAAGATCAACTCTTTATTGTCCCAGTGAAATTTTAAAAATTGTTTATAATTTATCAATAACAATTTTTATAATTTCATTGAGTCGATAAAATTGACATTAATATTCGATAAAAAATCATTTATTATTACGATAACCGTAAAAACTAAATGAGACTATCTTTTTGTTGGAACATAATACAGTGTATTTACATTAGAATATACTAATCCGAATAAAATACATTGGGTCGAGACTAACACTAAGCCTCTTTCTTCATAACATCAAATTTGACAAATTCAAGAAAAGCAATTATGAACATTATAAAAATTGATCAAACCTTATAAGAATGAATGGTATTCCCTCCGTACGAAAATGAGTCAATTGTTGAAGAAAATTTAGACCCAAAAATAACAGTTTGTTTTTAACTAAGCACAAATATATCAAATACAGAGTAATTATATGAGAATAATGAGAATGCAAGTGCTCACGTTACAAACAAACCAACAGTTAATTTGATTCAATGCACTGATTACATAGCTCCCGTGGGCTGTCACTTGCTAGCCCAATTGCAACCGTTGGTCGTTACCCCAAATCTGTTTAAGGCTTTCCTTGAAATCATCTTGACAATAACCTGTTACTTTTAACTGGCGCAAGGTACTAATCTGCTTCAATTGATCTGGAATTGCTTTTAGATTATGGCAATTCCATATAGAAAGATAGACAAGGCTTTGCAATCCTTGTCCCTCCATCGACCACCTTTCTATATCCAGAGAATGAATATGAAGGACTTGGAGTCGGGGGAACTGCCCTTGGTTGCACTCTAATTTGCTTCCCTTTAGAGAATGAAATCGTAATTTGAGTATCTGAAGATTTGGAAGCCCTCCCAGCTTTCCAAAGGCTGATGTATCCAAGCATGATGCCAATAACGTTATCTTAGTGAGACTCAATGGTAGTGCCCCTACCTCTGTGAATTTAAATTCACCTATAATCTTCAGGGTTTGGAGGCGATGTAATGTTCTAAGATACTTAAATATTTCAATTTCTTTACTAAAACAATTAGCCTTGAGTTTCTTGAGGTTGGGAAAAGTCTTCATGTTGACATCATCTTCATTATGTATATTTAAGGCAGACAAAGTGCGAATGTTAGGCAAAACAGTATTGCCATTACCTTTTGGAATTTTAAAGCCCGACTTGAAGGATGTTGGGCTATTGGTGGATATAATAAGTAGATGCCTCAGCTGTTGCATTTCCCAAAGATTAGGGAACGTTAAGTTAAATCCTGAGACTTTCAAATAAAGTGTGACTTTCAAATCAAGTGTTTGTAGGCTCTCAAGTTTGGATATGGCCGGAATTTCATCAAGGTAAGTATTCATTCTCAAATACCTCAACTGCACTAGCTTTTCACCTTTTGATGAAAAATTATAAAAACTAGCTGAAGCAATATCCAACATCCTCAAGTACGGGCAGAATTTGGAGAGACGGCTAAAAGGATCCTTGTCTAGGGCAACCTTGCGGTCTTCTTTGTCACCAAAAGAAAAAAGGGAGCGGAGGCGTGAAAACTCAGGCACGGATAAGTAATCATACCTTATATCTCTTCTTCCGTTATGCACCGAAAGCCTTCTGATTGGTTTGTTGGAGGCTAATGATGACCCATCAACCTTCGTATCAACCACCAGAAACTTTTCCTTTTTAGCCTCTGAAATAGCCAGGTCTCTAAGAAGATCATGTATACGGCACGTTTTTACCCCTCCATCACTCCTCCTGCTCGCCACCTGGATCAAGTTCCTATCAATCAACTGTAACAAGTACTCTTCAGCCATATCCTCCATATCCAAACTGTTGTTGGTCTCTTCATCTACGAATCCCTCCGCAACCCAAAGTCGGATCAAATTCCTCACCGGAATCTTAAAGTCCTCCGGGTAAACACCAAAGTAGAGAAAGCATGGCTTTAGATGAGGAGGCAGATGATCATAGCTTAAAGCCAATATATCACGGCACTCTATTGGGTTCTGATCCAAGTACCAATCTAAGCCTTTCGCCACTTTATCCCACATTGATTCCTCTCTGTTTCTTAAGAGTCCAGCCGCCACCACAATAGCAAGAGGTAAGCCTTTACACTTGGGTAGGATTTGTTGTCTAGCGAGTTGTTCAAGCTTTGGAGGGCAAACTTGCTCATGGAACACTTTCTTCGAGAAGAGTTTCCAACTGTCATCATCGTTTAGAAAAGGCAGCAAGTATGGTGGTGTATGTACACTAGCATGCGAGGCCACTTCATTGAGGCGGCTAGTGATAAGAACTCTGCTCCTCTTGCTGTTATCTGGAAAGGCTGCTTTGATTCCATCCCACAGGTGTTTGTCCCACACATCGTCAAGGACAATCAGGTAACTGTTTCCCTCCAAACCCGTCCTCAACTTTTCCACCAATTCGTCCTCTGTCAGCTTATCAGCTTCCACCATCTCCATGGAGGGTAACACAGACTTTGCGATCTTCAGCAGCAACTCTTTGCGATTGTAATCTTGGGAAACATCAACCCAAGCACGACAATCAAAAGTCCGCTTCACAAAACTACTGTTGTAGATTTTTTTTGCTAAAGTGGTTTTCCCTAACCCATCCATACCCACTATTGAAACAACGTCTCTATGTGAATCCTGTGTGTCCAGCTTTTCAAGTACTTGCTCAATATCATTGTCAAAACCAACCACTTCGTCCTCCTCTACATACCTTCGTCAACTTTGGATCAAAACTCGCTCTGAAGCAATACCTTCATTATTTGTGATGTAGTACTTGTCTTTGTTTTCATGAATCTTCTTAAGCTTTCTGTTGATGCATTTTACTTCTACAACAACTTTCCAAAGCAATACTATCTTCTCTCGAACATGAAAAAACCTCTGCAGCCAGTTCCTTCGTTTATATTGTTCCATTTTAATGACAAAATCATCAAGAAGATCCTGTGCTTCAGGAGCAACATCATGGATCTGCTTGACCTCTTCCCTCACCTCATCTCATTTCCCTTCCGAATGTCGTCGGAGGAATGCATTGATGAACTTGAGCTCACCCTGAAGTGATTGGACTTGATCCCTGGCATTAAGAACCAAATTTGTTTCTTGTACAAGTAGCTGGGATACATTTGTTACCAGGGAAGTGACAATGGCATCAACCATGGCCATGTATGCTCTTTAGAAAACAGAAACAATAGAAAGATGATAATAATGATATGGAAACACTCAACAAAGATGCTCTTAACAAAGACTAGACAGAATAATGAGAGAGCAGGGGTATGTGTGTCTTATGAAGAGAGAAAGGAAGGGGGGGGTCAATTGGGTTAGGATTAAATTCAGTTTTGATGTGGGCTATGCGAATGAAGATCAACAAGCAAGTAAAAGTAAATAAATAAAGAACAAGAGAGAGAGTTGATTGTTTCTGGAGACGGAGGAGAGAGAAAAGAATTATTCTTCTCTTGATTTGTCTCTCTGTGTATGTGTGTGTGGTGATGGTGTTGTGGCTGAAAAGAAAAGAAAAGAACATGAGAAGGAGAAAATAGAAGCAAAGCATATCAAAAGCAGCAGATGACAAGGCAGAGATTCTGTGTTTACGTATTGGGACGGATACCGACATGGGGACGAAATTGTTAGCGTCACCATGGCGGGGACGAAATCTTGTGCAAGGTAAATTCATCAGATCTGCCATATGCCTGCATATAGAAACCAAAAGGCTTGGACCATATGTAAAATGACATTTCACTAACAGCCTTGGTTATAACACAACGAGCTTGCTTTTTCAGATTAGAAAACCTCTTCAGTTGGTCGTAAATATCTAAACATCCAATGTAAAAAGGTTGATTTCGCTGACTTGAGGCACCTTTCACCTAAAACATGAGCCAACTTCTTCAGTTTTTTCATGTTCTTTGTTCATTCTCCCTGTTGTATATGCTAAATGTAGATAGGATGAAAGAGTTGTGTCAGAACAACCTCTTGAACATATCTCAGCATATGCACCTGCCTTGGATCATCTTTAGTGTTGTTTCCTCTTCTAATTGATGTTACTAAACCCAAACCTACTCAGATTTCTGTCGCTTAAGAAGTTCCCTCGGGGATACATGATTTTGGAATAAGCATGTACAACCCAAAATGTCACTGTTTCTCACACATAAATCCCTTGAACTGCAGATTATATAGTTATATATAAATTTTTTTTACGAGCAAATATAAATATTTTAATTTTTTTCTTATAAAATATATTTTTGCGCCATTAGACTCAGTATGATGGAATTATTGGTGGTCTTTATATACCTCCAAGCTTTGACAAATGTCAGTAATTGTCGTCACACCCTCCCTCAAGTTGGAGCGTGAGGATTAAGAAGCCCCAACTTGCTAAGCAAAAGGTCAAATGGCTGTTTTCCCGAGAGCTTTAGTAAAGATAGTAAAGATATCGGCCAACTGTGTCTTGGTAGGAATATAAGAAGGAGAGATAAGTCCATCGGAGATGGCATCACGAACTAAATGACAATCAACCTCAATGTGCTTCGTCCGTTCATGATAAACAGGGTTCTTAGCAATGTGGAGAGCTGATTGACTGTCAAAGAAGATAGGAATAGCTTTGGGATGATGAACCCCCAAGCTCAACAACGAACCCTTTAACCACTTTAATTCACAAGTAAGAGTTGTCATGGCGCGGTATTCAGCCTCAGCAGAAGATCGAGACACAGTAGGTTTTTTCTTTGTTTTCCAAGGGATGGGGGAATGGCCGAGAAAGACAAGCCATCCAGTTAGGGAACGACGGGTGACAGGACAAGCAGCCCAGTCCGAATCACACCATCCTTGGAGAGTAAGATCGCTGTCAGAGCGAAGAAAAATGCCTTGACCGGGAATGCCTTTGAGATATCGAACAACCCGTAGAGCAGCCTCCCAATGTTCGGAACGGAGTTCTTTCATGAACTGAGACAGAATGTGAACAGAATAAGCTAGGTCCGGCCGAGTGACAGCCAAGTAGATGAGGCGTCCAACGAGGCGTCGATAACGTTCTGGATCATCCAAGGGAGCACCGGTAGCTACACCAAGCTTATGATTTGGCTCAATAGGAAAGCCAGAGGGCTTTGCACCTAGCAAGCCTACCTAGAAATGATATCCAATGTGTACTTTCGTTGGCACAAGAACAGACCAGAAGGATTACGGGCAACCTCAATGTGAAGAAAGTATATTAGAGATCCGAGATCTTTCATCTTGAAGCACTCACACAAGTACTTCTTGAAGGTCTGTAATGCAGCGGAATCGTTCCTGGCAATAATGAGATCGTTAACATACACAAGCACGTTCATCTGGATCGATCCTTTTGTGAAGGTAAATAAAGAATAGTCGGAGTAGGATTGGAGGAATCCATAAGTCTTCAAAGAAGCCAGTAACTTGGCAAACCAACACCGAGGAGCCTGCTTCAGACCATAAAGAGACTTATGAAGACGACACACTGTGTTGGGATTCGGTGCTTCAAAGCCCGGAGGGAGTTTCATATAAACTTCCTCTACTAGATCTCCATGCAGGAAGGCATTGTGAACATCCATCTGATGTAACTCCCAATTCTTGGAAGCAGCAATAGCAAGAAAAGCCCGAACAGTGACCATTTTAGCCACAGGAGCAAAGGTTTCTGTATAATCAACACCTTCTTTCTGATGATTGCCACGGACGACTAATCGAGACTTGAGCCGTTCAACAACTCCATCAGAATTATATTTGATCTTATAGACCCATTGACATCCCAGGGCACGTTTGCTAGAAGCAGAGAAACCATAGACCATGTGCCATTATCTTCCAAGGCACGAATTTCCTCTTGCATTGACTGTTTTCAGCCATCATGAGCCATGGCCTCGCGAAAGGATGTCGGCTCTTTAGCCACCGTAATGGCTGCAAGAAAGTTACGATAATTCGTAGAAAAACAATCACAATTTATATAGTGAGCTATAGGATAAGGAGTACCTGAGGAACCGATTGAAAGAGGAGAGACGGGGGATGGACTCGAAGAAGAAGCAATGAGAGCAACATAATCGCGGAGATGAACTGAGGGAGTTTTCTGTCTCATACCCCTCCCTAGTGTTGGGTCCAGATTCATCAGAAGGGACCGAAGTATATGCAGAAGGGGCAGTAGCCTCAGTAGATAACGAAGGAGCAATAGTGGCAACCTCTTCCTGTTCATCGGATAAAGTAAGGGGCTCGGCTGTAGTAGATTCAACTGTAGATGCAGCGGAGTCTTTAACAGGAAGATCAATGCTGCCAAACGCAGCTTCCTCAGCAAGAATTTCAACCGAATCCGGGATATGAGGAACTGTTTTAGAATCACTGTATGGAAACACAGTCTCAAAGAATTTCACATCACGTGAGACGAAGAATTTCTTGGTCTCAAGATCAAATAGTTTCCACCCTTGGCCTGCTGATTGTGAGCATAGCACATTGAACCAAAAACCCTAAGCGAATCATAGAAGGGTGCTTTACCAAACAGGATATCATAGGGAGTTTTATTATCCAACAAGGGGAAGGAGTTCGATAATCAAGTGAGCAGCGGTAAGAACAGCTTTGCCCCAAAAATAAATGGGAAGATGGGCTTGAAACCGTAAGGCTCTAGCTATATTCAAAATATGGCGATGTTTTCGTTCAACACGCCCATTTTGTTGAGGTGTGCTAACACAAGAGGTTTGAAATAGGATACCAGAAGAAAGAAAATAATCTAACAAGCAGTTAAACTCAGTGCCATTGTCAGACTGAACAATTTTGATTTGTTGAGAAAATTGTCATTCCACCATAGCAACAAAGGCCATAAACATACGAAAAACTTCCATTTTATCAACTAATAAATAAATCCAAACAGCGTGTGAGTAATCATCTACCAAAGTCAAGAAATAACGAGCACCACACGAGGAAACATGAGTGTAAGGGCCCCACAAGTCACAGTGAACTTTCTCAAAAATTCTAGTAGACTTATACTCACTAATAGGAAAACTATCTCTAGAGTGTTTTGCACGAAAACAAACATCACAAGGGTGATCAAGACTACCAGGCAGATGGCAGACCAGAGGAAAAAGTTTAACTACTTTTTCATATGGATGCCCCATAGTTATGCCACAACTCGAGCAAAGCAGATGCATTATTGACTGAGACGTGACATGCTGAAGGTGTGCCTCTAAAGTAGTAGAGTCCATCCCGCCTAATACCCGTTCCAATCAGGTTCCTCGACTGGTCCTGTATAGCACACAAAGAGGCATTAAAATGGACAGTGCAATAAATATCGTCAGATAGTTGAGAAACAGAAAGATTACTGCAGTTTAAATTTGGTATGTAAAGAACATGATGAAGAATAAGGGTGTCTGTCAGGCGAACAGGTCCCTCTATATGAGCAACTACTGAAGCCCCATTAGGAAGCTTGACAGGACAAGCTTGTATAGAGTAAGAATCAAAGAGACAAGCAGCGTTTCTGATCACATGATTAGAAGCCCCCGTATCTATGATCCAAGAAGATATATCAAACTTACCGTGAAGACGATTATCCAGAATATGAGTATTACCAACAAGTCCGGCTAAAGCATTCCATTGTTCTGCAGTAAATAGAGAAGAAGAGGCAGAGGGGAGAGCACCGGTAGCAGCAGCTCCAACTTGGACAGGCAAATTGTTGCGTGTGGTTCCTTTGCCTCGACCTTGATGGGGACGGCTGCCACCACGAGTCCCCGTTTTGCTACTGTCTCCCCACCATTCCGGATAGCCGACAAGTTCAAAGCATGAAGTAACATCGTGACCCTTTTTCTGACAATGAGTACATGTCAGATGAGATTTGTCGGGTTTGTCACGACCATGAGCACTGCCAGTTTTAAGGGAAAAACCAACGACATCCGGAGGGTCATCAAGAATAGGTTTAGCAAGACACACTCTTTCAGCCTGGGCTACCAAATGATAATCTCGATCTAGAGTGGGCAAGGGATCCTGAGACAAGAGGTTGGTACGAAGAGAGTCATAATACTCCGAATTCAAACCCATGAGAAATTCATGCAATTTGCATGTTGCCCTCGGCTGCGTCTTTGTGTCATTTGTCTGGTGTTGCGGCAAGAAGCGATCGATAAGAGGTTCATAAGTATGTAGAGCTTCCCACAGACCAGTCAATTTACCGAAATATGTAGCCACAGGCATGGATTTGGCCTCACGACGATCGACATCTTCAGTTGTTGAATGCGAGGTCCGTCCACCAACGCATATCGAGATTTCAGAGACTCCCACAAACGTCTAGCATCTCTATATTTGGAGAGAGTGCTTTTAACCTCGGGATCGATAGTATTCATGAGCCATGAAACCAACATAGCATGGATGGTATTCCAATCTGACTCGGTGCAAGAAGGAACGGCAGAAGGAATAGATCCATCCAAGAAACCAAATTTGCGTCTAGCTTTGAGAGTGGTCTGTATATCATCAGCCCAATCATCATAGTTATCACCACGGAAGCGAGTAGGGATTATGAAATCACCAGGTCGATCTTGAGGACCAAGGTAAAAAGGAGAGTTATACTCAATTTTTAGAGCAGGGGCTGGCGGAGCATCTCCACCACCGCCTATGGCATTGTCGGCCATAACTCAGTGCTTGTGTATGGTTAGCTCTGATACCATGTAGAATTTTGATTTAGGGTAAAATTCATTCCTGTTATTCTTCTCACCAAAGGAGGATATAAATAATACAAGAGTTTAGGAAAAAGGAAACACTTGAGAAAAAGGAAAACACAATCCTTCTCAAAAACAACTTCTATGCCTAAAATACAGGCACGTGAAATTAGAAAACCGGCGCCAAAGCGGGAGCGGACGCTCCCCAATTCCAGAAACTTGGTACGTAATTTGGCATATTGGGAGCGGACGCTCCCCCTCCTTGGGAGCGGACGCTCCCAAATGTCAATAACTGTTGTCACAATATACGAGCTATATGAATAGGTTAGCTTTTATTCTGTCTTGGTTGGATCACGTTTTAGTGGTTTGGTATAACTCAAAGAAGACACAGAAAAGGCACTTAGTGAATGTTCTTGGGCAAGATTTTGACTCTTACCCGATGTCTATCATGTTCCTGAAATTAGGAAAAACCTTGTGTTTGTGTAAGCCTGCTTAATAAGCATGGCTTTAAGCTTGTATTTGATGGTGATAAGATTATTTTATCCAAAGGTGGTGTATTTGTTGGTAAAGGTTATGTGTATGAGGGAATGTACAAACTTTAGTATCAATGAAAAATCTATTAATTTTGCTTATATTGTTGACTCCAGTAGATTAGGCCATGTAAATAATATAAAAATGCATAAGATGATCAATCACGATATCATTCCTAAATGTGATAATAATATGTTTGATAAATGTGATATTTGTGCACTTAATTCATAGTGATGTATGTGATTTTCATAATACTCCTTCTAGAGGCAGAAAGAAATATTTTGTCACATTTATTGATGTTTACTTTAGATTTTGTTATGCTTATTTGTTGCATAGTAAAGATGAAGTTCTTGAAAAATTTATGGTATACAAGACTGAAGTAGAAAATTTGTGACACACACATTAAAATACTTAGGTATGATAGAGGAGGAGAATATTACTTTCTTGCCTATTGTGAATCTGTAGGAATTATTCATGATACTAGTATAGCATATACTCCTCAACAAAATGGAATTGCTGAAAGGAAAAATAGAACATTAGAAGAAATGGTGAATGCTATACTTTTTCATTCGGGTCTCAATGATAGTTTTTGGGTGAAGCTCTCTTAATTAACTGCTTATCATATTCTCAATAGTGTACCTCATAAGAAAATTAATGTCACTCCCTATGAGTTGTGGAAGAAAAGAAAGTCTAATCTAGGATATCTAAAGGTTTGGGGTTGTAGAGCAATAGTAAGGTGACCAACACCAAAAATAAAGAAATTGGGTGTCAAAGCGATTGAGTGCATATTCTTGGGATATGCAGAACATAGCAAGAGATATAGGTCTATGGTTATTGAGCCAAATGAATCAATTGGAATAAATATTGTCATTGAGTCTAGAGATGCTATAATAAAGAAAGATTCAAAACAATTCCTAAATACATGATGACAGTGAAAAGATGATTGAATTTTTCAATAAAATAAACATATAGACCCTCCAGAAACTGAACCAAGGAGAAGTAAGCGAATAAGAATAGAAAAGTCATTTGGACCAGATTTTAATATTTATTTGGTGGAACGTGATAGAAATTCAGAGTTCTTCCAACTCTCAATATCACCAAGTATTGAGGCTGATCCTCAAACATTTTAGGAAGCTATGAAATCACAAGATGCCGCCTTTTGGAAAGAAGCCATTAATGATGAAATGGAATCTATAATAGGCAATAATACATGGGTTCTTGACAACTTGCCACCTGGTTCAAAACATATTGATTGTAAATGGATCTTCAAAAGAAAATGAAGGTTGATGGCACCATTGATAAATTTAAAGCTAGATTAGTTGCTAAAGGCTTCACTCAAAAGGGAGGGATAGATTACTTTGATACTTATGCTCATGTTGCTCGCATATCCACTATTCGCATTCTTCTTGCTTTAGCTTCTATTTATGATTTTGTTATTCATCAAATGGACGTAAAAATTGAATTTCTTAACGGAGTCTTAAATGAAGAGATATATATGGAACAACCTGAAGGTTTCACTTTGCCTGGTCAAGAAAGAAAAGTGTGCAAACTAATAAAATCATTATATGGCCTTAAGCAAGCTCCAAAGCAGTGGCATGAAAAATTTGATGAGATAGTTGTTTCTAATGGCTTTAGAATTCATGAATCTGACAAATGTGTGTTGGTCCCAAAGGTGGAAACAAGGGTGAAAATACAGCTAGAGGGGGGTGAATAGTTGTTACAAATTTTTCACCCTCTTTTAAAAACTAAACCTCTTGCTTACAAAACCTCTTGCAGTTGATAATACACTGCAAGTAGAATTGTAAAATGCACAGCGGAATATTTGAGTTACAAAGCGGTTTTGATAGAGGCGGTTTGTAAAGCGGTTGATGGTGCGGTTTGGAAAGTGCAGTTTTACAAACAAGTGTATTTTAGACAATGTTAACTTCAAACACAATTTCACAATAATGGATATCTATATAAAGATCAAACAGAGAGAAATGTAGATAATCAGTAAGCACAAGAAATATAAATGCAGAAAGTAAGAACACAATATTTGGAGTGGTTCAATCGATAAACGATCTACGTCCACTACCAAGATGGTTAGTCTTGGATTTTCAAGAGTGATTTTACTATCAGTATGAGAGATTACAAGTTACAAAGATCAATACTCAAATCTAAAATCTATTATATGAAGATCAAATCCTAAGACTATAACCAGTGTATCACAAGTGATTAATCTATGTGATTAAACAAGTGAGGTGTGTGTGTGAGAACAAGATCAAGGCTCTTTAAATCTGTGAGATGTAGAGCACAATGATTCTTGAATGTGTTAAGGCTTGATTTCTGGGCTGGGGAATATTTCTTGAAGTATGAAGATGCAGATTCAAAGGACTTATGAATTTCTGGGCAGAGCTTCAACTTCTTATGAACTCACAGCTATTTCTCAAGTTTCAAGCAAGCTTCAAATGGAGAAGATTTGGGGGTATTTATACCCAAGCATCAAGAAACTAGCTATTGGATACAGCTGTTGTAAGGACAGTACTTGATGCATTCTCATTGGTCCACAGCAACCACTTTTGTCCTTTGGTACAGATTGCGGATAAAGCCGATCAAAGCTTCACCAAGCAAGCAATGAGGTTTGGACACCTGTCACTTTTTCAAGATCCTTGCAGATCTTCTCTGACATTGAATCACGTGACAAGATATGGTGGTTGACTTTGGATATTGCTGATGTGGAGTGCAATGGTAAAAGGTGGTTCACTTCAAGTTTCAATCATTGGGGCAGTTCTGGAGTACATGCGGTTTGATAAGTGCGGTTGGTAACTCCAGTGAGGTTGCAGAGTGCGGTTGATGTTGAACTGCATAGGTGCGGTTCATCATAGGGCGGTTGCACTTGAGTTTGTTTAAGGGTAGTTTCAAACAAGGAATTTCACCAAGCAATTGCTACAAGCGGTTTTACTAGGGCGGTTTGGAAGGGCGGTTTGAAACTTCTGAACTGCAACTCTCAAATCCAATGAGTCTTGTGCCAGTCTTCAAGCCTAAATCTAACCTATTCTATAAAATGGACTTAGCTAAAAAATTGAAGTCTAAGCTTCATTACATAGGGTCCTAAAGTCTTTAAAATAGACGGGAGGTTATGGTATCAATCAAATCTAATACAAAATAGGAGGATTAAAATATGCATACCCAACAATCTCCCCCTATTTGATTGATGCCATTACCTACTATAACTAAAGCAAACATTGTACTTGGTAAAAACATGTCCCAAGTCAATGCACACACAAGCTTAAGCTATAGATTTCTATACTATCTGAAAGATAAAAACTTGCAATATGGAAAGTATAGAAATGCATTCAGTGCACTTGAAAAGTATGAGTTTAAGTATAAAGTGCGGTTTAAACTGAATGTTTAACCTTCATTTCAAAAATATGATTTTAAGTTGGAAAATATTTGAATGAGGTTATAAACCATAAGTGGTTTCATTGTTCTACAAACAAGCAGTTTGATATGAACAAGGTTTTGGAACCATGATGCAATTTCCATTAATTCCTTAAGCAGTTACAGATTACAAGGAATGAAAGAAAATTGCAGGGTTACAAAAATAAAAGGTTGGACAAAGTAAATACATGAAGTGTAGTCCAACAAAACGAAAGAGTTTACCAAAAAAAATTACAAAGCAGAAGCGGTTCATTGTTGGTGCGGTTCTTGACCTTGCTGCTGCTGCTGATCAACTTCTGGATTCCTGGCTAGATTTGAAGCAGAGGTTTCAGTCTTCAAGGATCTTCTAATTCTTCTCACCTCATCAGCGGTCCTTCCTTGAGCAGTTACCAATCTCTCTAAGATATTTTCTTGAGAATCAAGCTTGAGATTGGCATCACTGACTGCCTTGGAATTTTCAGATACCTTAGTAGTTAGATCTTCACTTAAAGCATGGAAGGAGGAGTTCAAAGAATTGAACAAGATATGAATCTCCCCCTGAACTGCTGCGGTCTGATTTGAAATAGCTTCAGACATAGGATCTAGATCAACTGTAACCTTAATAGAGGATTTCAACTCATTAACTGTAGCTTCCAGTTTAGAGGTGAATCCTAACTTGATATTTTCAAGGCGGTCGTTGAATTCATCCCTGATCCCATTCAGCTTGGCCATCAAGGCATCATCAAGAGAGTTTGTTTTGACCTCCAGCTGAGCTTTAACATTATCAACCTCTAAGAGAACATTTGCTTCAACCGCATTCAAGGCAGTTTGAAAGTCTTGAGAAGGAGGCGGTTGAGAGTTGATAGCTTTGAGGATTTCAGCTTGGAGGTTGTCAAAGGCGGTTTTGGAGGAGTTGGAAAGTTGAGAAATCATTTCCTTCAGATCAGAATCTCCAAAAGATTGAATTTGAATAATGCCTTCAGCTAAGTCCTTTTTAAATCCTTCAAAACAGGATTCAGCTGAGGATTTGACAATGTTTGCTAAGTCCTTCTCCCCCTTAATGGCATCAAGTCTTTGGGCAAAACTTTTCAAGGAGTTCTTATGATCAGCCATTTGAAGGGTTTGAGAGGCAATCAAATGGGATTGGGTATCAGCAAGCTTCTGAAAGGAACGATTGGAAGCTTCAAGGGAGGCATTGGATGCGATTAGTTTGATTATGTGGCCTTGGTTAATGAGAAGTTGGGATTGAATTAGGTTAAGGGTGGAAAGGATTTGGGAGTAGTCAGTGGGTGGAGGAGCGGTTGAAGATGAGGGAATATGGGTGAAAGTAGGAGGCGGTTCAGAAAAGGTAGGAGGGGCGGTTTGAGGCATTTGAGAGAAAAGGGTCTGAAAAATACGAGAAGCAGGGACAGTGTATGGTGAGGAGGTTTGAGTTCAAATGGGTAGAGTTTGAGGTAAGGAAGATGGGGCGGTTGGGATGGGGGCAGTTGGGATGGGGCGGTTGAAATGGGGGTGGTTGGGATGGGTGTGGTTGATATGGGAGTAGTTTGGATGGGAGCGGTTGGTATAGGGGCAGTTGAGACAGGGGTAATTTGTGGAGGAATGGTTGAGGATGGAGGAGTTGTAGTGATTGGGTTGGTATGTGTGGAAGGAGAATTTTGAGGTGAAGGGTTTGATTGGTTTATGGGAGAATTTTGTGGTGAAGGAGTTGGTTCTCTAAGTCTTGAAGTGGAGTGAGCTGGGCCTGCTGATAGCTTGGAGGTCCATTCAGTAAAGGCACGAGGGTTTGAGGTGGCTTGGTTTAAAGGGGTTTGAAATTCAGAATGGAAAGATGAATGGGAATTGGAATGGGAAGAGGAAGATTTATCAAAGTATGAGGAAGTCTCACCAGGAATTTTGAATTTGGATTGGGCAACACTATGAAGGTAATGTTTTTGTTTCTTGGAGGGAGTTGCCTTCTTTGCCATTTGCTTTAATCTCCTCTTCCTGGGATTCTCCCCCTGAGTGGTTTCAACTCTAGGAGGTGGAGAGGGAGAGAGCGGTTTGGGGGATTGAGATCTGGTAGGAGAAAGCGGTTGGTCATGAATTGGAGAAGTGGTTTGAGGTTAAATAGGTGAGGTTGGAGGAGTTTGAGCTGAAGATTGGGTTGGAGGTGGAGACGGTTGAGTTTGAGGAGGAGGTTGATGTTGGGGTTGCGGTTGAACTGGTGGTTGAACATGCGGTTGGAATTTGGTAAGCGGTTCAGGAGTAGTTGTCTTTTCCTTTGCAGCTTTCCTCAATTCTGCCTTTCTCTCCAACTTATCAAGCTTTGCTTTATAATAAGCAGCCTTATCTTCTTCAGAAAGATTGGCAGTAGCAGACCTAACTTTCTTTGCCTTCTTGATAAGAGGGGCTATTCCAGCATCCTCTTCTTCTTCCTCAACCTCATCAGGTTCATCTTGCAGTGACATCTTCTCCTTTGCCTTAGTACTTGGACCAGCACCTGCGGTTGTAGAGCGCGGTTTGATTGGAGCGGTCCTAGACTTCTTGGGCTGCGGTTCAAGAGCTGGATTCTTCTTTCTAGAGGCCTTCTTGATTGCCTTTCCCAGAGCTGTGACCGCAGTCTCTGGAGTCATCTCAACGTAGAATTCCTTTGGATGATGGGTATCAGCATCATATAGGAACTTGTATTCAGCATTTCCAAAGGAATATCTGAAGTTATGACATACCCTAGTTCCAAGGGAGTCTCCATCACCCAAGTGCATAGATAGTTCAGGAGTTGAGATCCTCAAATCCTCTAAATGTTGATAGCTGGTAAACAAGGCGGTCAGGAGCCTGCAGAAGGGTCTCCACCTCATGTGCTCATTCTTGATCTTTGATTGGTAAGTATCAATAGAGCTAGCCAATTCTTTCATCAGGATCTTGAGCCAATTAAGCTTTATCCCATTGTATATGGCACAACAGTATGTCCATTGCTGAGATGTGAAGTTGTTGTGGTTACCAGCTTTCCCACAAACAGACATCCCTACCATATAGCCCAAGTGGCTCATTAGTTCTCCAAACTCCTTCCTTGCCTTCTTCTTATAAGAACCAGATAAAGATAGAAGCTTCACTGTAGATTGAGCGGTTGCATCTAACACTTCTTGATCAACTTCAACGGGGCATCCAGAAACATGGAAGCCAAATGTGCTCCGAATATCCAAATGATCAATGGAAATCTTAAAGCCTTCAACATCAGCAACTAGGCATTTGATCTTACTTCCATCAGTCAATTCTCTATCTCCAGATACAGCAGTTGCATAAAACTGATCCACGAAGGATGGAATGATATATGATTGCTTTTTGTTGAAGAGAGGGAGGATTCCAGAAGCACTCATCCTTCTAATCATTTCTCTTCCAAGGGCATCATTCTGAAGCTCAGTCTCAATAATTTCATACCCTGGAATGAAAAACCTAGGTTCCTACAAAGTGAAATAAATAAGTCAGATCCATAAAATGATTCACAATGCACAGGCGGTTTGGGCATCCATGCGGTTGACAATGATGCGGTTGGAAATGTGAAGAAATCCAAACCTCAAGTGAATTATGAATACATCTGAAGGAAAAAAAATTATGCAAGAGATTATACAAGTACGTGGCATTGTAATTCAAGGTTATCCCACATTGCAAGCAGTTGTATAGGGGAAGGTTATGGTGTCCAGCCTATATACTAAGTAATATCTCAAAAGTCTTGAACATGCAGTTGCAAAGGATTTATAAAAGAAGTTAACTGACATGCGGTTCAAAGTAACATGCGGTTCATATAGAGCATGCGGTTCTAATTTGAATGCGGTTTGGAAGTGACATGCGGTTTGAATCAAGGATTTGCATGAAGGCGGTTCCAAACAAGAGAGCATGCGGTTGATATTCAAAACAGTGCATTCCAAAAAAAAATTATTGAAAATAATCTAAGTATGGAAAACATGTTTGAGAATCAAGTGAGCCAAAACATGCGATGATTTTACAAGGCATATGAACAGTCATCTTGAAGGTATGATGAACACGAAGAACAACTTAGAACACTAAGAACAGAGATTCAACATAAGTTCACTAAAACCAACAAATAACATGTCAAAATGATCACATTGAGTAGTAGATTAGCAATATACAAATAAAAGTTCATACTTTGCTCAAAATCAACACGAAAAATCAAGAACACTAAAGTGGGTTTTCGAAAAGTTTTAGACTAAAAATCCAAAATCAGATCTCAAATCTTTGATGGATCATAAAATAGGTTACATATAAAGAATCTATAAGTAAATCCGAGCAAAACCCAACTTAAATCATACAAAATGATCAACATATGAGGCAGTTATGAACAAGAAATCACTTTAAAGGTTTCGAAGCTTCAAGGTCCAATAATGGCAGAAACTCAATCAAATTTGCAGAAATAAAAAAGATGAAATTAAGAAGTTCATACCATATCAGTGAAGGGAGCCTTGGGGGCCATTGAAATTTGATGAAATAAAGTTTGAAGTTTTGAGTTTTAGAGAGAGAGAGAGAAGATGAGTTGGTAGAAAGTGCACGGTGCAGAGAGTGACAGAGTTGGAAAGGCTGAAATGTTGGTGATTGGTTTTTATTTATAGGAAAATTTTCAGAACAAGGACAGTTGAAAAGACTTTTTGATTTTCCCATAAAAGAAATCATTTCTCTGTTGCACCCTTTCATCTTCTTCCCTTTTGCCAATGACGGCTGATAAGAGAGCTTTTAATGCTAATGTTCCCTTTGCATTAAATGCATTTAAATTTTGAAATAACGTGGGAAAACATTTGCAAAAATACCCTTATGTCAAAATGTGGACTAAAATGAAAATAAGAAAACATACCTTGAGTCCACGTGGCAGTGCGGTTGAAAGGAGTTTTAAACCGCATAGCTTCTTCAAAGCTATGAAAAATTAAAACAGATTTTGAAAAATACCAATTATTGAATGCGGTTGAAGAGTGAGCAGTCAGAATGGAGCATGCGGTTGGAACAACGCGGTTGGCTGCAAAGGCGGTTGACCACTTGCGGTTTGGATACACGCGGTTTCAACAATGGGAGGTTTGAAACCTCAACAGGAATTACAACCTATACTCAACATACAAGTTAGCCAATAAAAAGTATGGAATCATTTAAGTTCAAGCATACCCATTTCTCCTCTAAGGAATAAAAACCTCTTGGAGTCAAGAGCCTTGGTGAGGATGTCAGCAATCTGGTTGTCTGTCCCCACGTACTCTAAATGGATATTCCTCTTCTCTACATGGTCTTTGAGGAAATGATACTTGATATCAATATGCTTGGTCTTGGAATGCATGACAGGGTTGTTGGAGACTGAAATAGTTGAAGTGTTGTCACACATGATGGGGCAATTCCCTTCATGGATTCCATAGTCTACCAACCGTCGCTTCATCCAAAGGATTTGACAGCAACAACTACCAGCAGCAATGTACTCAGCCTCTGTGGTTGACACTGAAACTGAAGCTTGCTTCTTGCTGGCCCAAGCAACTAGTCTATTCCCGAGGAAATGACATGTTCCACTAGTGCTTTTCCTGTCAATAGTACAAGCTGCATAATCTGTATCTGAATAACCTACAAGATCGAAGTTCGAATCTTTGGAATACCAAAGTCCAAGGTTAGTGGTTCTAGATAAATAGCGGATTATACGCTTGACTGCAATTAGATGTGCCTCTCTAGGATCTGCTTGGTAGCGTGCACATACACAGACACTAAACATGATATCGGGCCTACTAGCATTTAAATAAAGTAATGAGCTGATCATACCTCGATATAGGGTTTGATCAACCTTCTTACCTTTTAGATCCTTATCTAGCTTATTGCCGGTGGCCATAGGAGTATCATATGCTTTAGCATTTTCTAATCCAAACTTCTTTATCAACTCCTTGGTGTACTTGGCTTGGCTGAGGAAAATACCTTCTTCGCATTGCTTGATTTGAAGCCCGAGGAAGAATGTTAATTCTCCCATCATGCTTATCTCAAACTTGTTTTTCATTAGCTTCTAGAAACGCTTACAAAGTAACTCATTAGTAGAACCAAAAATGATATCATCGACATATATTTGAACAAGTAAAGTATGATCATTGTATTTGGCAATAAAAAGAGTTGTATCAATTTTACCGCGTTTAAATCCTTTTTCTAGTAAAAATTTAGAAAGAGTCTCATACCATGCTCTTGGAGCTTGCTTAAGTCTATACAAAGCTTTCTGGAGTTTGTAGACATGATTGGGAAATTTGGAGTCTTCAAATCCAGGTGGTTGGGCAACATACACGGTCTCTTGCAGTTCGCCGTTGAGGAAAGCACTCTTCACATCCATTTGATATAACTTGAAATGCTTGAAAGAGGCGTAGGCTAAGAAAATTCTGATAGCTTTCAATCTTGCAACTGAAGCAAAGGTTTCATCATAATCGATTCCTTCTTCTTGCCTATATCCTTGTGCAACCAACCTTGCTTTATTCCTAGTAATGCTTCCATTCTCGTCCATCTTATTCCTAAATACCCACTTAGTTCCTATCACTCCTTGATCCTGAGGTCTAGGCACCAAAGTCCAGACCTTGCATCTTTCAAACTGGTTGAGTTTTTCTTGCATAGCAATGACCCAACTGGAATCTTGGAGTGCTTCATCAATCTTCTTGGGTTCAATTTGAGATAATAAGGAAGTATGCTCATCATAGTTAGATCTCCTAGTTTGAACACCGGAAAACAGATCACCAATCACATTAGAGAGAGGGTGACTGCTGACTTCACGAACCTCCGGGGGTAAGTCTGGTTGGACTGAGGTTTGCTGAAGATCTTCAATTGGAACGTCGTTAGATCCTTCAGCGAAGTCATGGAAGGTAAGTTGACGAAGAGGTTCTATAAGTTGGATAGGGGAATTCTCAACTTCTTCTTCCCTTGGAATTGCATCTGGAGTAGAAACTTCAGGTGCGGTTTCAAATCTGCGGTTTGATTGGATGTAGATGGTTTTTCCTCTTGTTCCACTACGGACATGGAAAGCGATTTGGTTTTCCCTTCAATCTCTTGAATATGACTCAATTTAAGTTCATAGACTCTAAGATTGGCATACAAGTTAATTAACGACCAAGTACCCAAAACTTTGGAGTCTTCTAGAGAAGTAGCCTTATTAACCCATCTAGAACCTAAAGAAGATAGGAAAGTCATATTGATTTCCTTATCGGTTAAAGTTTTGCCAAGAGATCTACAAGCATTAACTACCTCAACATAGCGGTCGTAGGTTTGACGCAAGGTTTCGTTGGATTTTCTGTTGAAGTTTTTGTATGATCTTTCAACAGCATATAATTTGCTTTCCTTTCATTCGTCATCACCTTCGAGGTAGCTCTCTATGGCATCCCACATCTGCTTTGCAGTTTTGAGGTACATCACTTTCTGAAGAGTTGAAACGGGAAGGGTCCCTGAAATGATGTGCCTTGCCTTGCTGTCCAAGGCAGCTAATCTCTTCTCTTCATCCGACCACTCATCTTTAGGCTTTTTTACCTCTGGAGTTTCTGTATTGGTGGTTGCATCAGTATTGGCCTTCATGGGAACAAACGGGCCATTGGTTACGTAGTCCACCAGCATCTCATCAATTGTTTCCAAATGAATGAGCATTCTGCACTTCCAGATGTCGAAGTGGTCTTCGTCCAAGATTGGAATGTGTGAATAGTTAACAGTGGTCATTGTCTTTGAGTTTGCCATGATGAATCGGCACACAAGCTGTTAAGCTTGAAAAACAGTGATTTTAAAATGTATTAGCTTTGATACCACTTGTTGGTCCCAAAGGTGGCAACAAGGGTGAAAATACAGCTAGAGGGGGGGTGAATAGCTGTTACAAATTTTTCGTCCTCTTTTAAAAACTAAACCTCTTGCTTACAAAACCTCTTGCAGTTGATAATACACTGCAAGTAGAATTGTAAAATGCACAGCGGAATATTTGAGTTACAAAGCGGTTTTGATAGAGGCGGTTTGTAAAGCGGTCGATGGTGCGGTTTGGAAAGTGCAGTTTTACAAACAAGTGTATTTTAGACAATGTTAACTTCAAACACAATTTCACAATAATGGATATCTATATAAAGATCAAACAGAGAGAAATGTAGATAATCAGTAAGCACAAGAAATATAAATGCAGAAAGTAAGAACACAATATTTGGAGTGGTTCAATCGATAAACGATCTACGTCCACTACCAAGATGGTTAGTCTTGGATTTTCAAGAGTGATTTTACTATGAGTATGAGAGATTACAATTTACAAAGATCAATACTCAAATCTAAAATATATTCTATGAAGATCAAATCCTAAGACTATAACCAGTGTATCTCAAGTGATTAATCTATGTGATTAAACAAGTGAGGTGTGTGTGTGAGAACAAGATCAAGGCTCTTTAAATCTGTGAGATGTAGAGCACAATGATTCTTGAATGTGTTAAGGCTTGATTTACAGAATTTGGGGAATATTTCTTGAAGTATGAAGATGAAGATTCAAAGGACTTATGAATTTCTGGGCAGAGCTTCAACTTCTTATGAACTCACAGCAATTTCTCAAGTTTCAAGCAAGCTTCAAATGGAGAAGATTTGGGGGTATTTATACCCAAGCATCAAGAAACTAGCCGTTGGATACAGCTGTTGCAAGGACAGTACTTGATGCATTCACATTGGTCCACAGCAACAACTTTTGTCCTTTGGTACAGCAGTTGCAGATAAAGCTGATCAGGCTTCAGCTGCAAGCAATGAGGTTTGGACACCTGTCACTTTTTCAAGATCCTTGCAGATCTTCTCTGACATTGAATCACGTGACAAGATACGGTGGTTGACTTTTTATATTGCTGATGTGGAGTGCAATGGTAAAAGGTGGTTCACTTCAAGTTTCAATCATTGGGGCGGTTCTGGAGTACATGCGGTTTGATAAGTGTGGTTGGTAACTCCAGTGAGGTTGCAGAGTGCGGTTGATGTTGAACTGCACAGGTGCGGTTCATCATATGGCGGTTGCACTTGAGTTTGTTCAAGGGTAGTTTCAAACAAGGAATTTCACCAAGCAATTGCTACAAGCGGTTTTGCTAGGGCGGTTTGGAAGTGCGGTTTGAAACTTCTGAACTGCAACTCTCAAATCCAATGAGTCTTGTGCCAGTATTCAAGCCTAAATCTAACCTATTCTATAAAATGGACTTAGCTAAAAAATTGAAGTCTAAGCTTCATTACATAGGGTTCTAAAGTCCTTAAAATAGACGGTAGGTTATGGTATCAATCAAATCTAATACAAAATAGAAGGGTTAAAATATGCATACCCAACAATGTGTTTATAGCAAATTTTCTAATCATAGAAGTGTGATTATTTGTTTATAAGTTGATTAGGGATGACAAAAAACTCGAACCCGTCCCAAACCCGAAAAGACTCACCCCTAATAGGCCGGGTTTGGGATGCAAATTTGAAAATCCGTGCGGTTTTTTGGAGGGTTCTGGTTTACCCCGTCCCGAATATATAGGAAATTACCTAAATGCCCTTATAGGCCTTATAGAAATTACTTAAATACCCTGAATATATAGGAAATTACTAGAGGGATCCTTGGATTATGGGTGTTTTTATAGGAAATTACTTAAATAACTATCGAGGCGGGCTCGGGTAACGCATAACACGGGGCGGGACGGATTCGGGTTATGGTAGATCACTATAGGGGCGGGTTTGGGAAATGAAGAACCCGGATTTTTTTCTCAAATAATTCATTTTTAAAAATCTATTTTCCAAAATAACTAACTTTTGAAACTATTTCCCAAAATGACCACTTTTTGGGAATTCGATACACGGTGTAGCGAGTTTGGTGTAATTAAGGTTTGCCGGTTTGTGATTAATTGCTGTAATTAAGTAAAGAAAAACTCGCTACACCGTGTAGCGAGTTCTCAAAAATCCCTTTTCCCCTATTCCGACTTACGGTCTCTGTTCAATTCAAAATAAAAAACTAACTGATCGTCCCCAAAAATTTCTTCTCTGATTCTCTCGTCCCTTTGATGGGGAATAGTTGGTGTAGTTGGGAAGACTCGTCCCCTGGCCTAATTTTCTTCATTTCTTCATTTTTTTTATTTTTTTTACAACACATTCTAATGAAATCTCACATTACAAAGTCACTCCAAATTACATCAAATCTAATCTAAACACATCAACATATAGAGAAATAAAATATTCAGAAACATCGGAGTTACGTGATATAAAATTCACCACATCAGGTTAATTTGGTAGTTGGGACGACTCGTCCCCTGGCCTAATTTTCTGAATTTGTTCATTTTTTTATTTTTTTTACAACATATTCTAATGAAATCTCACATTACAAAGTCACTCCAAATTACATCAAATCTAATCTAAATACATCAACATATAGAGAAATAAAATATTCAGAAACATCGGAGTTACATGATATAAAATTCACCACATCAGGTTAATTTGGATAATTAAATTAACTTCAAATTATTGTTCAAAATACCTTTGTGCTAACATCAAAAATGATATTTTGTTAGCCACGAAGGAATTTTGAATAATAAATTAATATAGGTTAATTTAGTTATCATAATGAATATCTAAAAACTGTTATTTGTGATACACATAATGGTGTATCAATAACATGTTTTAAATTTTCATTTGGATAATTAAATTAACTTCAAAATATTTCTCAAAATACCTTCGTTCTAACATAAAAAAAAGATAGGACCCTTGAAGTGGGACGGGGGTAGGGTAGTAATATATTCAACTCTTCTTCATGAATTATGTTTTTTGTTTACAAACTTTTTTTTGACATGTGTTAATGAATTATGTTTTTGTTTACAAACTTTTTTTAACATGTGTTAAAAAAAGATGACAAAAAAAATTGCAACAAAACCAAACATAAATTGTACCAAATAATTTTAAAAAACTAAAATAACATTAAAATAAATATTATCAAGTTAGTGACCACATCCTGGTCACATAGGAAATCTTACATTAATTCATTCAAACATTTAGGAAATTCATGTAGCCCAATTGAGTTTAGCATTCACTTAACTTCATTATTCTTAGGAAATACCTGCAAACCAAATGAGCTTAACATCATTTACTATATGATTCCAACAATTCAGCAAAATTAAGAAAATTTGTAACTTGAAGATATTGTTGAGTGTGATGTTAAGATAACGTGCTGATCGTGTGGGGGCAAAAACAACAACCTAAAAATTTCAAAACAAACAATTAGATAGAAGTATTAATGACGATTCCAAAGTGTACTGACTTCCACTATTTAATATATCATACCTTCTGAAGTATCAGAGCAGAATCGACAGATATATCACTTGCAAATTCACTCTCAATTAGCATTTTTCGATGAATGGAAGCACATGCGGTAACTGTAGGATCCTAATAATTTTATTTATGAGGCATTTACAAAAAACTACTTTAGAAAGATGAAAATTACAAAAAAAAAAAAAATACATAAGTTCGAAATTACAATACAAACTTTTTTTTTTTTTGATTTTTTTATCGATTGTTGACCAAAGCGATAAGCTGAAATTATCGGTTGTTGACCAAAGCGATAATTTCGATTATCGATTGTTTAAAAACCTGATAACTGAAATAATCAGTTGTTTGAAGCACAAATTACTCTTCAACAACTGATAACTAAAATTATCAGTTGTTGACCAAAACTGATAGCGAAATTATCGATTGTTGACCAAAGCGATAAAATAAATCCAAAAAAATTGTAAAAAAAAAAAAGTATTTTTTTGTAATTTCCCATCTTACATGTTTTTTTTTTTTTTTTTTTTTTTTGTAAATACCATTTTTTCGAGTGAGTTTTTTTTGTAATAAACCCATTATATAAATGGAGGATGTTGATTTAAAAAAAATGGTGGATGTTTTGTGATGATTTTTTTGAAACTTTCGTCATTTGGATTGTAAGATCATTGGGGTTGTTCTAAATTATAAGACCATCACCACAAAAACCACAAAAATTACACCAAAACTTTGAAATGTTGCAATTTCAACATCAAATATTTTTTATTGTTTTCAAAAGTTTGCTTCAAATTTTGCATCAAATAAAAATATTTTTAGAATATTCCTTATTATTAATGTTTTCCATTAATCGTATTATTATTGATAATAATATTATTTTTGTGTTTTTTGTATTTGTATTTTATATTTGATTCTCATTTGTATTTTATTTTATTTTTTTGTATTTGTATAGTAATATGTTTTCTGTTTTATGTGAGTTTGTCTTATTAAATTTTGTCTTAAATACTTCAACATATTTTTGAAGTTATGATATTTTTATTTTTAAAATTAATAATACAAATAAGTTAAAATAAAAATCAATAATACAAATAACAAATTAATTTAAATAATAATTACTATTTTCATCTCAAAATATTTTGAATGTACGAGATTATTCAAAAATAATATTGTAAAAAAAACAGTTACTCATTTTGAAACGGACGAAGCAGTAATTTCAATTTCAAAAACCAAAAAAAAAAGGAAAAGGGATAGGCCAGGTTTTTAGCCAAATTTGGCACATGAAATCGATTGCACCAAAATAGCGGACTCTTTAGCGCAATCGTTGGAGCGGTCTTCTCTCACTAAAATAGCGATAGCGCAAAGAATGGCGTGCTCTTGGAGATGCCTTAAAGAGGTTCTTGGATGCATGGGTATTTTGACAAAATATGGGATCAAGTTGAAAAGGCTATTACAATGATAAAATCAAGCTGATTTGAAGTAAATATAATCGATTACTTCCTCCTCCGTTTTAAAATAATTCCACATTATAGGAGTACGTCTATGCTTCTTACTTCCTCCTCCGGTTTAAAATAATTCCACGTTACAGGAGTACGTCTATGCTTCTGCTTTATGAATATGATATTTTTTGGGCATTTCTAGTTATGAATCGGGTATAGAATTCAAGCCTCTTAAATACAACTATGCAGTTTTTGGGATGAACCTGTAACACATAATACTCCCATTGATATATTGGATTCAGCCCACAGGTATTTGCATGGAGGCCATATATTAAATCACTAGTGGCAACAAAAAGTTTCAAAAAATGAATATTTTTGGACATTCATTGTGGGACGGAGGAAGTAGACTTCTTCCTGGATCACTCCAACAATCACTTTAAAGTGAGATTAAATAATTGGAAATCTAAGAAGGGTTTCATCAACTAAAAACCATTGAGCTAAAGCAATACATCTATTACTGGTAAATAAAGACAGCCTGATAATCAGTCAAGGCATAAAGTCAACTGCAAAAGCTAACATGAGACATAAACAAAGTCAACTATCCCTCGTTTGTGCACTACTAATCTACTACCAAGACACAAAAGATAATAAGAGGGGCATGACAACTGAAGATAAACGAGACTGTCAAGATTATCTAAAATTACAACTGAGCACGTGCCACATTCCCTTAATCATCATCTTCCTCCTACAAAGAAAGACAAAATAATCAATCATCAATACAAAAATGGCCAATGAGTAGCGCCCAAAAAGTCACAAACTTGATTGCAAAAGTATACTACCTGTTAGAAACTTGGTTTAGAAAATGGTGTTTGACCCATTTTGACCAATAATTTCATGTGATTTCATTTTATGTAAATGAATTTAAGTTGCATAATTGTGATCTACAGTTCCATCCCAAAATGAGTAAAAGGGCAAACCCAAGTGCGCATAGCGAGAGTTGGGAGAGAGAACCATTTGCTATGATCATGAGCAAAGTTGAAGTTTGTTTAGTCATTCATTTTGGGACAAAGATAGTACTGGTTGACAATATTTAATTGGAGCCAAGCTTTAAATGATTTAAATGTCAACCAATAACTGCCAATGACCATAATTTTGTGATCATGATCTGTGGCTTTTCTGTGCATTTTAGCATTTCTCAAATAATATCACCATCATATATTCATAAACAACAAACTGTAATAACCAAGCCGGCAATCAGAAGGTAACAATTACCTCATCGCTGCCCTCCTCGTCATCATCCTCATCATTGACCTCTGACTTAGACTTGTCAGAGTCCTCCTCATCATCATCATCTTTATCATTTCCCTCGGCCTAGATACGTTTCAATAATGCACTATCTATTAGATCTATATTAAAACATGAATTATTAACCAATCTAATTATGTAACTGAAAAATGATCAATACCAGCTTTTTGTTGTATGCTTGCATTTGCTTCTCATAATCCTTCTTCCTCTTGTCAGCCTTAGCTTGATATGGGGCTTTTTCCTAAAATAACATAATCAAATCGAATTAGCAAATAAATTAAACCCTAATTGCAGCCTAGCCCCATATAAAAAGAAAAAGCAAAAATCACTTACAGAATCAGACAATGACTTCCATTCACTTCCGCCAGCTTTACCAACCTATTCAATAATTTTTCCCCAAAACAACTTATTAATACCAAACATACCAAAGCATTTTCACAATACAACACTAAAAAATAGAGAAACATAAAAGTAAAAGAATATCACTCACAGCAGCAACTGATTTGTTGTTCGGGTGTTCTTCCTTGAACCTTTTCCTGAATTCCTCCCTTCAAAATACATAAAAATAATAATGTAAAATAATTTGCAAATATTAAAAACAACAAGAAATCATACACACGCACACATATATGCGGAAAAATCGAAAATTAATAAATTTAAAAAAATAACAAAAATTAAGACTTGAATAAATATTAGCCCTAGGATAGAGAAATTAGGCTCATACATGAAAACGAAGAAGGCGCTAGCGGGCCTCTTGGGCATGTTGGGATCCTTAGCAGCCTTCCCCTTTTTCGCTTTTCCAGCTGCGGCCCCCTTCTTCACAGCCAACCTGCAAAACACAAAATCGAAATCAAAGATCTGAGCGGTCAAACCCCAAAAATAACAAATCAACATAAATCAATCAGAATTACTTGGAATCAGCCTTCTTCGATTCAGCCTTGGATTTTCCCCCTTTCATGGCGGATCCTGGAACAAAAACATCAAATCGTTAAACAACAGCACAATAACCGATCGAAAGTAACAAAAATCCGTGAAATTAAGGGGAAAATCGAAAGAAAACTTACAGATTCGATGTAGGCTAGGGTTAGGGTTTGAGAGAAAGAGTGTGTGTGAGAGAGGAAAGGAATGTGAGGATTGTGCGAAGGGGTAGGGAGGGTTATAACAAGGGGAGGGGAGGGGAGGGGAGGGGAAGGGAAGGGAAGTGTTTTTGAAAAAAATTGAGTCCGAAACGTTTTAACCTTTGGGCGGGATATGGAAAAATATCTCATCCCAAAATAATAAGGCCTACCTTTTTAATGCTTTGGTGGGTTCCCGCCCTTTTTTTGGGCCCATTGCAATTAAATGAAAATAGGCTTTGTAACTTTACTTTTTTATATTTAGATATTTTATGCAATTATTTTATATGGTAGGTATGTTCACATGTTTTCCTTAATATTGGAAAATGAATTATGGTAAAAAAAAAAAAAAAGTGTTACCTCCGTTCCGTTTTAAGATTTTTACTTTTCCTTTTTAGTTTTTTTTTCAATTTCAAGTTTTTAGTTGCTTGATTACTAAAATTTAACTTTGAAACTCACTTGTCATATTTAAAACAAACACTCCCTACCTACCCACTTTTTTCTCCTACTTCATTTTTTCATACTTACAATATTTATTGTATCTTAATTTTTGTGTCAAATCAAACTAAAAATATTAAATTGGGATGGAGGAAGTAATTAAATTGAATTTGAAACATGTAAAATTTTACTATTACTTTGCAATTATGACCCAAATTAATATTTTACTATCAGGTGACGTTTGATTTTTGTAAGTGTTAAGTGTTGAAATCTGATTTCACGTTTGTTTTAACTGAATTCATAAGATTTAGCATCTGAAAACTAATTAGTCAAGTTGTTTGATTATTCATCTGAATTCATATTTGAAATTAAGATTACGATAATTAATGGAGTACAGAGATAAGATGAATGGTTGTTGATTTAGTGTTTGAGTTGAGTAATTTTAGAATTATGAGTTTATGTAAGAGATATATATGAAGAAAAATCAATTAAGAAACAAATAAGTGATGATTTTACATCTGAAAAATAAAAAGTATTCAGATATAAATGGAGAAAAAAACAATCAATCTAAATTGCCTTTTATCTGATACACCACCAATTCAGATATGAATAATAGCTAAAAATGAAAAATAAATGAGGCCATACTCTTACTCAAGGAAATTTGAAATGATATATGAATTGGATTCAAATGGTAGGTGTTAATGAGTCGTATTATATTGTGATTGATGAACATAAGAACCATAATTATTCTCAATTAATAAAGTGGTATTTCTTCTATTTCTAAAACATTATAGTTTAAAATGAAAAAAATTGTTTCCACATTTTAAATATGTTCTTCAGATTTATATACTTCCTCCGTCCCATTACAAATCATACAGTTATTGTTCACGCATAGATTAAGGAAAAAAATAATGATATAAATGTTGTGAGTATAAAAGTAAAATAGGAGAGAGAATGAGTAGAGAGAATAGTAAATTATAATGGTGTTGTGAGTATTAAAATAATGTAGGAGAGGGAATGAGTGGAGGAAATAGTGATAAAAACTTTTTATTTTAGGAAGTGTGTGATTTGTAGTGGAACGTCCAAAAAGAAAAGTGTGTGATTTGTAATGGGTCGGAGGGAGTATATCCTTTATTCACTTGACATTTAGTATTCTTTGACAATAAACTTCAATCAACATTAAATAAATAGATGAGTAGTTAAGGGTAATATAGGAGTATATTTTTTTCAGAAATGAATAGAGTATAACATAATAAAATGTGCAACATAAATGATGTGGAATCATGATAGGTAAATGCAAAATGTGTTTGTGCCTTAAACTTGTTATTGTTAACGGCTTTCACAATGATAGAGTTGTTTTAAGAGCTTTTTTTTAAGAGCTTTTTCTACAAACACCTATTACTCATTAATAAGGAGTTTTTTTAAAAAAAAATCACAATGATAAGCCAAAATCTTAAAAGAAATGCCTTTTTTTCTTAAGCTAAAAAAAATGTATTTTGTTTCCCTCTATGCAGTGTTAGTGTAACAAAGTGACAATGTAAATAAGTGCAGTGTTAGTGTAACAAAGTGTCAGTGTAAAAAAAGTGTCAGTGTTAGTGTAACAAAGTGCCAGTGTAAAAAAGTGTCACTGCATGTATATTAAGTGCCAGTGTTAGTGTAACAAAGTGTCAGTGTAAAAAAGTGTCAGTGCATGTATATTAAGTGTCAGTGTAAAAAAAGTGTCAGTGTTAGTGTAACAAAATGCTAGTGTAAGAAAGTGTCATTGTTAGTGTTATTAAGTGACAGTGTAAAAATGATTTTTTCTAAGCTTAGAAAAAAACGCATTTTTTGTAAGACCAACTCCAATGATAAAAAACTTTAGAGAGCTTTTTCATAAAAAATCAAAAGCTCTAAAAAAACCTCCCATTGTGGATGCTATAAGTATTTTATCCGTTTCGAAATACATGTCGTTTTAGGCTTCTTCACACATGAAAAACCTTCCATTGTGTCAATACGGGAATACGGGACGGGACGGGACGGGACGAAATTACGTTGTCCCACGACGGGAGCGGGACGAAACGGGACGGGACCAAAACGGGACGGGACGAAAATACTCCGTCCCATCCCGTCCCATTTGCGGGACGCGGGATCCCGCGGGACCCATACGGGACCCGTTGACTATGAGAAATAAAGAGAAAAAAAGCATTCAACACAGAAAAAAAGCATTCAACACGCGAAAATACTCCGTCCCATCAAGTGTATTACAAGTTACAAACAAGCTAGAACTTAGTTAATAACAAAATAAGTTTTATCAACACAGAAAAAAAGCATTCAGATTTGTCCCCCTCTTTGAATCCTCCTAAGTACAGCAGCAATATCCAAATGTCCCTCTTTAGAAAATGCAGCATTCCATATGCAAGCGATAGTCAAATCCCACACCACCATCTTTAACAGGAATGCAAAATGTTGGCATTCCACTCAGTGGCGGATCCAGAAAAAAAATTCAGTGTGGGCCAAAAAAATTGTTTTTTCTAATGATGCTATTTTTCCCAATGTTTAAACAATTGATGCTATTTTTATTAATTTATTAATTACTTAGCAAACAATTCTGTATTTCAAACATTCAAAAAAAGAGATAATATAGTATATTAAAAGGACAAATGACGGAATGGGGAGTATAGGAGTCGAACCAGGACATGAAGGGGAATGGTAAACAACCTTCCGCTTGGGCAATCAAATATTAGAGTTGAAATGCATTAACTAAGTCTAGTTATCCATAGTTTCAAAAAAAAAATTTATTTTTTTTTTTTTTTGGAAATTTGAGTGTGGGCCATGGCCCACTTTGGCCCTAAGGTGGATCCGCCCATGATTCCACTAACCTGGACAAGAAAATGACACAGTAAGGCTAAAGCAGAGCAGGTCATTTAATGTATGCACCTAAATATACCAAGCTCATATATACAATCACTCTGAATACTTAAATAGATTGTATAGTAATCTTAACAAGAATATACCTTACCCTTTTTGCATGACTCAGCCTTCTTCGTATTTTCTGCTTTGTCTACCTCATTATCATTCACATTTGTACTCGGTTGTGCAGAATTAGATTCCATTACTACAATGAAAAAAACAAACACAACAATATCCCACAATTATAATGCATACATAATCAATGAAATAATCTCAGATTTCCTATCATTTATTTCTTATCATATGCAGATAGGCATCTCTACATCAAGTCTAACACACTGGTCTCACAGTTTTGAGATGTAAGAACATAACCAAACACCATTCAAATTCCAAACTGATAAACAACTAATTTCCAAGTTACCATATTAAAACATAAACTACAAAGCTACAGGCTGATTAACAAGTAATCGGCAATGCTAAGCAAGATCTCACACATTTAAACAGTCCGAAGTCTTTACAGATGACCAATTCAATTCATTGATGCACTCAAAAACAGCGTATAAGAAAAAAACTTCACAGAAACGCAACATAATTCAATATTAAACAAAGTAGCCACAACAATGCAAGAGAAAGGCACATTTTCGAGCTGAAACAGATAAGGCTTACCGGAGATCTTACTTCGGAGTACGCTAGCCGGAAAGCCTCGCTAGCGGCTCAGATCTGAGATCGAGATTCGAGAGAAGACTGAAGAGGAGAAGAAGGAACGGCGGGTAGAGGTGGAAAGTGCACGTCGGCCGTCGCCTCGCCGATCGCCGATTCGCCGGGAGAGGAGAAGAAGGAACGCCGATTCGCCGCTGAATCACGGAAGCGGAAGAGAGAAAGAGAGAGAGAGAGAGAAGAAAAGAATGGATTTGATTTAGGGTTAGGTCTTTTTTGTTTGCGTTTGTTTGTTTGTTTTTTTTTTTTTTAAAGAAACGGGAACGGGACGTCCCGTCCCATCCCGTCTCGTATCCCGTTTGTCCCGTATCCCAAATGGGACGTCCCGAATAGTCCCGCTTTCAAACGGGATGAAAAAATGCTGTCCCATCCCGTCCCATTTATAGGTCGGGACGGGACGTCCCAACGGGACAGTCCCAACTTGACGGCTGCATATTAAGAAAAACATTTAATACACGTGAAAAAGACTCATGTGCCCTTATAATATTCCATTTACCTATCTATAGTATAAATGGTAGAGGTGTCATGAACAGTTGAATGAACAGTGTCAAGTGTCGAATTTTTCATTTTGCCCTCACTAAGTTGTCCCTTTCCCATTTTGCCCTTAAAAAAAATTTAATTAAAAAAAAAAAATGTGTCATCG
Source organism: Adenophora triphylla var. japonica (assembly GCA_022495995.1). Classification (NCBI taxonomy): domain Eukaryota; kingdom Viridiplantae; phylum Streptophyta; class Magnoliopsida; order Asterales; family Campanulaceae; genus Adenophora; species Adenophora triphylla. The sequence goes on from JAFEMH010000913.1 coordinate 296,575, forward strand.
GACACGGGCTTAGGCTAGTGTAATTACATGTTTATACAAGTGATGTTTCAAATTCATAAATAAGGAATTTTTTCTCACATAATCACTTTTTACTTTTTTATTTACCAAAATGACTTACTGTTCAAACTATTGCCCAGAGTGTCCCATTTTTTGAAACTCGCTACACCGTGTAGTGAGTTTGACTAGGGTTTGTCAAAACTCGCTACACCGTGTAGCGAGTTTAGGGTAATTAAGTTTGACCGTTGTGAAATTAATTAGGGCATTTAATTAACCTAAACTCGCTACACCGTGTAGCGAGTTTGGTCAAACCTAATCAAACTCGCTACACCGTGTAGCGAGTTATTTAATTTCAAAACCGCCTCCTTCAGTCCCAACAAAACAAACTCTTCTCTTTCTTTCTCAGTCCATCTCTCCCTTTTCTTTCTTTCTTTCTTTCTTTCTTTCTTTCTTTCTCAGTCCATCTCTCCCTTTTCTTTCTTTCTTTCTTTCTCAGTCCATCTCTCATCTATCTCTCTTAAATCTAAAATGGATCCATCAAAACCCCGCTGGTATCGTGGACGACAACCTCTTCCTGGTCATCCCGGTCAAACCTTCAATCGTCAATCTAATCTCTCTCAAATTCAACGAGAGTTAGAATCTCCACCGCCTCAACGAGAGTTAGAATCTCCACCGCCGCCTCATATCATACCTGGTCCCGCTGGTGAAGCACAGTCCGCCATGCGTCGGCATCGCACTGGAAAAACTCATGTCTCTCAGGGACCCCCCCCCCTCAGTCGACCCAAGAGGCCATACGTAGAAAGCTTGAAGAGCCGGTGGAGGATGAAGATTTTCAGGGCAAAGCTTGGTTTTCTGCAATGGACTATCTCACTGCAGAGGGTACTTATTATCCGTTGAGAATGATCAAGGAGAAATGCCAAAAATATGAGAGGGTGGAACAGGTATAATATTTTACATTAATTATAGTTAAGGTTGAAATTTACAAATAATTGGTCATTATATTTTTGTTCTATTATGTTGTTGTTGTTGTCAAGGAGTGCACACCATCTGGTCATGGCTCTATGCATCTGATTTTGAAGGATCCTACTGACACAATTGATGCTTACATTGTTGACAAAGTGCTGAAGGAAAGTGAGGGCGGAAATGACATAGGTGTAGGTGTTGTTCTTATACTTACTCAGGTATGAAATATTTTCCTTAACATTACACTCCCTAAGGTTATATTCCTTAACATTTTGTTCTAAATGTTTTGTTTTGTTGATCTATTAGGTTGTTGTTTGGGCCCCCTCACGCTCAAAAAAACTACTTAACATTGTTACTTCCAATGTTTCTAAGATCTTTCCTAAGGATTGTTAAGTTAATTTGTTGGACATGTAATGTAAGATTTCTATGTGGCAGGGATGTGGCCACTAACTTGACAATATTTTTTTTTGGATTTAATGTAAGATTTCCTATGTGGCCGGGATGTGGCCACTAACTTGACAATATTTTTTTTTGTGATGTTATTTTAGTTATTTTTTTAAATTATTTTGTACAGTTTGTGTTTAGTATTGTTGCAATTATTCATGACATATTTTTTTTAACACATCCAAAAAAAAATGGAAAGAAAATCTTAATTCAGCAACATGTCATCATTTGTTTTAAAACATGTAAAAAATATTTTTAAAAAAAATAATTCAGTAACATGTCATTATTTTTTTAACACATGTAAATTTTTTTTTATGTTAGTACGAAGCTATTTTGAGCAATAATTTGAAGCTGATTTAATTGTCCAAATTAAAATTTAAAAGTTGTTATTGTTACACCATTATATGTACTACAAGGAACAATTTTTAGATATTCATTATGATACCTAAATTAACCTATATTTATTGCTCAAAATACCTTCGCGAACGAATTTTTTTTTTTTTGATGTTAGTACGAAGCTATTTTGAGCAATAATTTGAAGCTGATTTAATTGTCCAAATTAAAATTTAAAAGTTGTTATTGTTACACCATTATATGTACTTCAAGTAACAATTTTTAGATATTCATTATGATACCTAAATGAACCTATATTTATTGCTCAAAATACCTTCGCGAACGAAGAAAAAATGGAAATAAGAAATGTTGAAACAAATGTAATTAATCTCTGGCTTAAACTCGCTACACCGTGTAGCGAGTTTCATTAAAGCTGAAACTCGCTACACGGTGTAGCGAGTTTAAGTAAAGACAAAACACTTTAGAGCTCCAAAGTAGCAGTTTTCAACACCCGTGAAGTTCATTTTTCAATGAATTCACGTGGTTAACCTTTCTCTTTCTCTCAGCTTTCTCTCTTTCTCTCAGCTTTCTTTTTCTCAGCTTTCTCTCTTTCTCTCAATCAACTTTCTCTAAATCACCCTTCTCTCAATCACCTTTCTTCAAAATAAAACTTCTTCACATAATTATATTTCATCAGAATTGTTGAAGATCAACAAGAATCAAGGTAAATTAACATCATTTTAATCATTATTTTGACTTGTGTTTAGATATAAAATTTAATTATTTAACTGTGTTTTATTATATTGTAGATATAATAAATGTTAGAGTTTTGTTATGTAGGTTTTAACACTTTGATTTCGTAATGTAGAGTTAAAGATGAACGGGGGTCCAATCATTTTTATGTGTTATTGGGGAGGTGATGATGAACAACCGTTTGATGGTCCTCATTTCAAAAAAGGGCCAAAATGTGCAATAAGGGGTAATTGCCGATGGAAATACAATGAGTTGATTGATGAGTTATATAAAAAGGCGAACTTAGATCGGTCTCAATTTGATTTGGAAGTCATTTACAGATGCCCTCATTCTTTTGATAGCGGGATTGGTGAGTACTTTCCTTTCCGTATTGAAGATGATAAGTGTATGGATGTAATGTTCGATCAGTTTGCTAAATTTGGGGGGATTGGAAATTTGCAGCTGTATGTGGTTGTAAAATTGATTGAAAATCGACCCAATCCAGAGTTTGAAACACAACACACAGAGACCATTTATGGGTATTCTCCAACTGGTAACCGTGATGATGGGGTTGGTCCAAGTTCCCAAACTCTTGTATCAACTCAAACACCAAATTATGATGATGGGGCATTTGGGCATAATTATCATGTTAATGATGATGATCAGGCATTTGGGCATAATGATCATGTTAATGATGATTATGATGTTGACTATGAAGAAGAGGAAGTACACATTGATGTAGATGCAATGCTAGAGGATGATGATGATGAATATGAGGAGGGTAGTAGTGATTCTGATGTCGATTTGGGAGCCGGTGATGATGGGCCGATTGATGATGATGTGGAAGCACCTCTTGTTCACTATGAAGTGCCGAAAAATCGAAGAAATGAGAGAGCGAATTATCCCTTTTACAGTTATATTGGTACATCTGCTCGACAAGAACAAGGCTTCATTGATTACGATCATGCACATAGTTTTCCAGTTTGGGATCCGGAACAACAGGCGATTGCTAAAGGGATACGCTTTCCTGGCAAGAACGAGGCACAATTTGATATAAAAAGGTTCCATATTCACAACAATCGCAGGTTCAGGGTAAGAAAGAGCACACCGAACACATGGGTAATTGAGTGTCTATTGAAAAATTATCCATGCAATTTTTATGTTCGTATGAGTAGGAAGAAGTTTGGCTATTGGGAAGTGACCAAGTATAAGGCTCCTCACTGCTGCTTATATTTTGGAGCAAGTCAAGATCACCCCAATCTAGATGCCAAGTTTATCGGTCGGGAAGTCGTTGGTGTTATTAAGGTCGATTCAGATGTCAAGGTTGGAGTCATTATTGCACACATCTCTAGTAGGTTCAACAAGGTAATTACTTACAAGAAGGCATGGTGTGGAAAGCAGAAGGGCATTGCAGAGGTTTTTGGAGATTGGGAGGAATCTTATAAGAGGTTACCCCGCGTCCTAGCAGCCATTCAAAAATACAACCCGAGGACAATTGTTGAGTACTCTATACCTCCTCCTCCTGTCGATGAGGCCTCCATGTTTCGACAGGTATTCTGGGCATTTGGGCCTTGCATTGAAGCTTTCTCTCATTGTCGGCCAGTCATTTCTGTGGATGGAACATTTATGCATGGTAGATATAAAGGAGTATGCGGTGCCGTAGGTGTTGACGCCCAGGACAGTATACTTCCGCTTGCATTTGCCGTTGTTGAAAAGGAGGACTGGCCAAACTGGCGTTGGTTCTTATACCTGGTTTGCAAGCATATTATCAAGAGTCGTGAAGTATGCTTGATATCTGACCGTCATTTGGGCATTCGGAAGACTGTAGCTGAATATACGTGGTGGCTAAACATGCATCATCGATATTGCTTGAGACATATACGAGCAAATTTCTTGGAAAAGCATAGAGGGGAAGGGTTGAAGTATCTGTTTTGGAGAGCGGGTAGAGCAACTCAAGATAGAAAGTTGAAATCTATCTTAGAGAGTATCCGTGGAATTAAGCCCGAGGGAATTGCATGGTTTCAGAATTTGGATGCCAAAAAATGGACATTGACACACGATGGTGGTTACAGGTATGGCATCATGACTACCAACATGACTGAGATTTTCAATGGTATGATGAAGGGAGCTCGTGGGATGCCAATCACAGCAATTGTTGAAACTGCCTTCTACCGTTGTGTGGAGTACTTTCAAGTAAGGCATGGATTTTCAATCAATGCCTTAGGAGGTAATCCTGATAACCCTAACATCAATCCCCTACACCAATTCAGCCAGAAAGTCAATTATCACTACTTGAAGAACACCGCAAAAGCGGCAACACATCAGGTCAGGAGGTTCAACAATCACGAAATGGGGGTGTATCAAGTGACAACCGCACGTCAGGTTGATCACGGAGGAAATATACAGATTGTCCGACTTAATGAGCGTACCTGCACATTTGGTAAATGGGTTGCCTATCGCATGCCTTGTTTCCATCTTCTTGCTTGTTGTTCTGCACAAAATCTTGATGGGCGAGATTTCGTTTCTCGATATTACACCGTTGGGGAATACTACAAGACATGGAAGGGGACATTCGAACCAATCGAGCATGAGGACTATTGGGGTGTGGATGGTTTGGTGCCCAGTTTTTTCCCTAATTCCCTACTTCGACGTTCTGCGAAGTCCGGACGACCTAGATCAAGACGCTTCCGTAATTCTATGGACTTTCAAGCAGATAAAAGGAAGACTCTGTGTTCATCATGCCATCAAGAAGGGCACAATCGTCGTAGATGCCCGAACATTAGGGAGTAGCAGAATGTTTTTCATGTAATTTATGTTTGGTTTGAATTGGATTCAATTTCAGTTGCAATTTTATTTTATGTTGTTTTCATGTAATTTATGTTTGGTTTGAATTGGATTCAGTTTCAGTTGCAGTTTTATTTTATGTTGTTTTCATGTAATTTATGTTTGGTTTGAATTGGATTCAGTTTCAGTTGCAGTTTTATTTTATGTTGTTTTCATTAAACTTGAAAAGTTGAATTTAATTTACATTTGAGTTGAATGTAATTTTCCGAGTAAAATTGTAGTTTAATTATTTTGTTAGTGCTATTTTAATTTCAGGTTGAAATGGTTGGAAAATTCGGTGACCAATGTGCTACTGTGTAATTATTGCGGGACGAATCAAAAAATTGCATTAATTGGGCCCAAAATTGGGGCCGCGAGCAAGCGGCTTAGGCGCCCACGTATGTGGTATGACGTGACCATTCATAATTCACCTTGATCTGGGTCTGCGCTTGAGGCTCTTGCTCGGGCTCGGGCTCATCGTGCAAGTCCATTTCGGGTGGTGGTTCTGCCTGTCCACGACGTCTAACCCGACGTGCTCGAGGTTGTTGTACCCCCTGTACGCGATCTACCGGTGGGGGAGGTGCAGCAGCCTGAAGGGGTTGGAGCTCCCTAACTCCAGTGAACCCTTGTGTAATTCTCGCCCGGATTGATGCTTGTCTGGGATGCTCCTCCGCCTCATTGTCAACATGCTAGCGCTGAAGGGTCTGCACCTGTTTTCATATAAAAAATATATATAAGTACGAGAGACATAAGTTATTAATTGATGTTTTGTTTAAAAAAAAAAACTAGAAATAAAAACTTGAAAAATGTAAAAACTTACCATAAACTCTAAGGCAGGGGCAGACGACTGGTATCCATGCCCCTCTATTTGACTGAGGGGCTGCACAAACTTACACGTTATGTCCCGATATCATACCATATATGGATCGGTGTAAGACATATCGTGGTAGTCGTACTCCCCGGTGACCAGCTGTTCGTGCCGCTGTTCCCATCGTGCAATAAGTGGGCGATGGCGGTCACTCCATCTCACCGTACTTTTTCCCCGCCGATCAGAACGGTGCAACTCCGGGCTAGTGTCGCACTGTGGGGGACAACCTGCCTCAGGCCAAACTGCCTCATAAAGCGATCAGGCAGATGCCACTCGACCCTCTTAAAGCATATGAGAGGGACCTTCGCCAACCATATGTGAAGCTTCTTCTTCTTCTTCCTTGGACTTGGACTGGGGCGGCAGTTTCGTTAAAATGATTTAGGTTTTTATGTTGAAGACGGTGAACTGGAATGATTTGATTTTTTAAGTAAAACTCGCTACACGGTGTAGCGAGTTTAATACCAAACTCGCTACACGGTGTAGCGAGTTTAGGTTAATTAAATGCCCTAATTAATTTCACAACGGTCAAACTTAATTATCCTAAACTCGCTACACGGTGTAGCGAGTTTTGACAAACCCTAGTCAAACTCGCTACACGGTGTAGCGAGTTTCAAAAAATGGGACACTCCGGGCAATAGTTTGAACAGTAAGTCATTTTGATAAATAAAAAAGTAAAAAGTGATTATTTGAGAAAAAAATTCCATAAATAAGAGTGTAATAGGTATACAAGAGCAAAGTTGCTTTATAATAGTAAAAGTCAAAATCTTGCAAAAACTAGTTTTCTTGTAACATAAGAAAAAAATTAGTTTTAAAGCACTAAGTCTAATTAATAAGAATGATGAACTGTTCTGAAAACTAATTTTTTATAATATTTTGAAAAAAAACTTGTTTTTCACAAGAGTTACTTATAGTAAAATATCAAATATTTTGGAAAAAAAAAATAACTCCTGAAATGATATGTATTTTGGAACGGAGAGGTGGAAATTTATCAAGCCTTACTGTTAGGACAGTTTTTCAAACCGAGCAGCTCGAGCACGACTCGAAAAAACTCGGCTCGAGTGAGCTCGAAATGTGACTCGAACTCGAGCTCAAACATGATTTTAAATTTGTTAATTTTTTTAGTCGACCGGACTCAACTCATGTGTTCTATTAGGCTCGTCTCGAGATCGACTCGACTCGATAAGCTCGTTAAAAACTCAAATTTATTTTTATTTGCGATCAGCTCGTTTCGAGCTCGGCTCGATAAGTTCGTTAAAAATTCAAATTTTCAGTTTATTAGTTCATGAGATAGCTCGTACTCAACTCGATAAGCTCGTTAATAACTCGATTTTTTATTTATAATGTTATGCAAAATTTCCAAAAAAAAAACTCAAACTCGAACTCGGCTCGTTTAGGCTCGAAACTCGATCCAACTCGAGTTCGAACCACTAATCGAACTCGATCTCGAGAAAAAACAAACTTGATAAGTATCAAATGAGCTTGAACTCAAAAACCGAAAACTCGTTCGAACTAGACTCATTTACGGCCCTACTTACTGCATTGTCAACTATCGGTTGGTACAATTTTTATGTTTTATGAATCGATAGAGGAAAATTGATAACCAATAGCATCAGTGGTCTGAAAAATGATAAACATCCCCCGAGCATCACCTAAATCCTTCTACGCATCAATTAAAAGAGTGTTTCTTAGTTAACTTAATATCAAACATTGGAGTTGGACTAATTAAAATAACAAAAAGAACTATGTGGAGCTAAATTTATTCTTTTAATTTCAATGTTAATGAAATTGAGATAGCACTTCTCCTTTGCTAGTCTTAAAGATTCTTTACGACTAGTAAAGGAGATGGGTTGTGCATAATTTAGTGTCATAAATATAAAATATTTTATGACATTAAAACACACGCACGAGGGAATAAACTTTGGATTTCTAGATCCCTTATTCAAACAAAACTAGAAGAATCACACCGTGGATATCTCAAACTCGATTCCTTATTCAAACAAAACTAATAGAATCATCCGTGTTTATTTCAATTTTTGAATACAGAAATTCACAGTTTTCTGCATCCACATTTCCCACTCGAGATAAGTCTCGTAGAAGCTGACTTCTCCATTTTCTCTTACGGTTACCGCAGCCGTGCTTCTAGTGCCATAGCAACCCTATAATCAAGAAACAATGATATAAATATATTTCACTATAAATATACTTAAAATGAGATTTTGCTTGAATATGATAAATGAATATGAATACGTACCAAGGGTGTGTCAACTTGAACGAAAATGGAACTTAGATTATATTCCCAATCAAGAGAAGAAATATGTGGAAGCTTGTTTTCATCAGCTTTAGTAGTGTCCAACATTAGTTTTTCTGTCATTTCCTTGACCGTGATTTCGTTTTCTTTCCTTAAATAGTCCTTGAAATTCATCTTCAAGCGTTGTGCCTAAAAGAACGAAAGAAGAGCGGACGAGCTTATTCCATATTCCAATACGTGCAGCAAGGACAATCAACTAGGAGAAAGAAGAGCGGACGAGTTTGTAGCATGATAGAACAGAGGAATTGAATTAAATTTAGGCGGGGGAAGAAATTTTGCTAATTACCTTGGGCCAAGGAGAGTCTAGCCTTGCATTTGTGAGGACATGAATACCTGGTTGAACTTGTTGAACTGTTACAGCTTCCCCTTTTGGTCTGTTGGTTACATAAACCATGACCTTAGATGGAAGATCAACCATTATGAGGTTGAACCCGTTGAACTGATGAACCTCTTTCGCCAGTTCATCTGCAAATTCCTTTGGGCTCTTTTCGCTCTGCTACATACGCACGCAAGTATATTCGTAAGAAAAGGTTCAAAGTTCAATATTCACAAAATGCACTTTCAAGTTGCTCTTTTAAATAATTTAAGTCAGTTTTTAATAAAAACTCAATTTATACCTCCAAGAAACGCAGCGGAAGATCGCCTCTGGTTTTCGCCTTTGGACAAGTATGAAGTTCCAACACATTAGTTAAGAAAGAAACTCTTCCTTTCCTTGAACAAGCCAACCATGTCCCTCCTGCTACTTCATCTCTCCCTCCCAATATCATACCTCCATCCCACCATTCTACCGGCTTAGTCGGCCTTTTTTACCCCAAAAAATAAAAACAAATAAATAATCAAAAATAAGAAAAACCCATATAATTAGTATTGAAATATAATAAATAGAGAGTTCTTTGGACTTGCCTACTGTGGTACTCATCTCTGTTAAGCAAGAGAAGAAATGGGTACAAAGGGTGAGCTTGCCAAACAAACACTGCAATGCACATTGTTGATTAACAAACACTTTCAATTTTCAAATCACAATTTTTTTCTCAAGGAGAAATGTGAAGTGTGGAGAGTTTTGTGTTGGGGAGGGGCTATTTATATACTCCCTCCGTCAAAAATACTTGCAGTTTTAAGATTTTTTGTTCCAAAATAGTCACAGTATTTTATTTTTTTTATAAAATTTAACACATTTTGCCTAAATTATTCTTATTTATATTAGATAATTGTCATAGTAAAAGCATTTAATTGCCTGTGTACTTGAAATATTCAAAGGATAGTTTAGTCTTATTTGATACATATTAATTGCTTTTGTTAATATGTATGAAAAATCCTAAAATTACATGTATTTTGAAATGAATGTAGAATGGGGACTACTTCTTTTTGTACCCAATTAAAATAAGTCAATTCATCTAATCCTTTTGATTGATATTTAAAGACAGACATTATCCGGACATAATAAATTATGTACATAGTTTTCAAAAGAGACGTACATAGTTTTGTGTTTTTTGTTTTTTGCGACCACGTAGTTTTCTTTTGAAAGACGTACATAGTTTTCAAAAAGGGGGACTTACTTTACTTTAGTAGTACCCCTCGTGTGAGATTTTAATCCGATATTGGTACGGAATTTTAAAAATTTCACAGACACCTCTCATTTTTTATAATTGAGTTATACGACTACTTCGTCTCTTATAATTGACTTATAATACTATCTTGCTTTTTGTAATTGAATTATAAAAGTCTTTTTTTTTTCATTTTTCACATTATTAAACTCTAATAAAATCACTTATTTACAGAAATGCCACAATTTAAGTCATTTATTTACAGAATGGCCATCTCAGTTCAGTTATAATTCAAATATAAGACATTTATTTCAACAAAAAATCATAAATATCAATAATAGCCATGAATTAATCTTATAATTTACATACTATAAATCTTATAACTGAAGTATAAGACCAACTCACCTCTTATAATTCAACTATAAGATAAGACAATTTAAAAAAAAATCAAAAATTCCAATAATAGCCAGGAAAAAAATCTGATAATTTACACATTATAATTCTTATAACTAAAGTAAAGACCGATTCACCTCTTATAATTAGAGGTAATACAATTTTTTCAACCAAAAATTACAACTTAAAGTCATGTATACACACTGAAAATTAAAATACTTACTCGAAAAAAGTTGAACATTATGAATATAGTAGGATTTATGTTCAAATTAATATTTTTATACGGCACACAAGAATATTCGACTTTTTCCATCTTAAAATAAATGTTCAAAATATAATTTTTTTTCTTCTGATTAATTCTTTTTACAAGAATCAGGCATAGTAGATCTGAAAAATAAGTACGACCTTCGCACAGACCTTCTAAATTAGTTACATTGGTGGTTATAATTTTATAGCTTAACCAAATCATTTTGACTAAAGTTGCAAACAAGACTTGCCAATACCAATGAACAGTAAATTACATATAATCAAGCTTCAAATAATGAAACACATAGGGCGTCCGATGAGAGAGATCGCCAAAAGGAGTTTATCACAGGCATCCAACGTAGATCTGAGAAAGATGAAGGACATAGATGAGTCAAAGTAGATCTGAGGTTCGCCGGAGAAAAGCAACCAGATCTGAGATCGACATCCGTGGAGTTGTTTACAAAGAAGTCGAGATCCGCCGGAGAAGATGATGGGCCTCGCAGGAGAAGATGATGTCGGGGTAGATCAAGGGTTGTGAGCAAGTGTGTGTGTGTGTGCGCGCAGGAGACGGAAGAGAGGATCTGGAGAAAAGACATAGGGATGAGAGGAAAAACTCCGTCACCGGAGATCGCCATCGCCGGCCAAAGATGGTTGAGAGAGAGTGAACTTTGAGTGTGTGTGTGTGTGTGTGTGATTTTTAGAGAGAAAGAGAGAGTGAAGAGATAAAATGACGCGAGGAGAGGGGAGCTGGAAGTGTTTGGGGAATTATAATTTCGGATAACTCTTTATTTCACTACAAGAAAACAGGATAACTGAAACAGAATTTTCGATTGCAATTCAGAAAAATCGGTTGCAAATTGATGTTTGCAACCGAAAATTTCCGTAGCAAAGGCAGTCGCAGAAAGCATCGTCGTAATTTATGCGACCACGTTCTTGTGGTTGCAAAATCCTTGCAACGGAAAAAGTAGTTGTAATTTCTGTTGCAATGTGTTTCCTAGGACAATTTTTACATCCGTTGCAAACAACAACTGATTTATTTCTGTTTCTAAAATTTGCAACTGATTTATTTCTGTTTCTAATTGCAATTGATTTTTCTGTTTCAAATATGTTATTTCTGTTTCTAAAATTTGCAACTAATTTATTTCTGTTTCTAATTACAACTTATCTCTCATTAAAATGGAATAAACCTGAAAAGGGGGATCATGGGGGAATTTTTCCTTATATAAATGTTAATATGTTTTTTTCTTTATTATACAACTTTCGGTACAAAATTTCCATTGATTTTTGGTTAGGATATGTCAAATTTGTTTTTTTTTTTTTTTTGTAATCTTATATTGTAAGTTGCTGCGGTTTATTGTGAGATGTAACGTAGTTAATAGAAACAATTAATGAAAATATACTTATTTTTTATTGAAGAAAATAGAGTAGGTCTTGTGAAAAACTAGTTTTTCCGAAATGTTATGAAAAAACTAGTTTTTAGCATTGTCTATCCATCTTATTAGTTAGGCTTAGTGTTTAAAAACTAATTTTTTTTATGTTATGAAAAAACTAGTTTTTTACAAGAATTCGGCAAGAAAATATTGATAAATTGTAATTTTGAGAATATAATGTTGATAAAACCATTATCTCTCAAAGTATATTATCTTATTTTTCCAAAAAGTGATCATCCATTTATAATTTTGAGAGAGCTTATACAGTATTTTGAATGGTTAAAGTATTTTATTTTCAAAAAAAAATATGCTAGTATTCTTATAGCATGTATGTATATATAAATATATTTTTATGATTTCATTTATGTCTTACTAATTGAAAGTACTAATAATTTTGAGCATAATATAAAAATTGTTTTCCTTAAATAAATACGGAGTATCTATTTAAGGACGATTTTAATATTGAATAAATAAACTTTCACTTATGGGGATAATATGAAAGGGTCCATTTTTGGAGTTTAGGTATACTCCCTTAGGCTCAGGGCTCGTCTGGTACACAGTTTTATAAATGGAGAATTTTTAAAATGGAACTTATTTCTGGACGCTATAATTTTGAGCGGCCAAAATATCTCCAACTTTTTAAAATTCAACCGTCTAAAACTCTTGACTAACACGCTTAATAAAAAAAAGGTGAGTTTTAATCTCCGTTTTAACAAAAATGCTCGACAAGACAAGCCTTTAGTCACAATAATAACTTCACCCTTTTGGGTGGACACATAAATTAAGGAAATTGGTAAGTAGAGAAAATGTTGTGAGTGTAATAGTAAAATAGGAGAGAGAATGAGTGGAGAAAATAGTAAATTTGAAAAGTGTTGTGAGTATAAAAGTGAAATAGGAGAGAGAATGAGTGAGTGGAATAGTAAAGATTATTTGTTATTTTAGGAAAGGTGAAGCTTCTAACGGGACGCCCTTTTAAAAAATTGGTGAAGCTTTTATTGGGACGGAGGGAGTAATGAGGGAGTAATGTATTTTTGCTGTGGGGCATCAACAAAATTGGAAATTTAAACCAAGCATGTGTGAAGTTGGGTGGATTATTGATGGGTTAATAATATTATGTACTGTCTTTCTTTCGATAATAATTTTTAAAATTGTATAAAAATAATTCAATTTTAATAAGTCAATAATTAAAATTAATTGAATAAACCATAAAAATAAAACAAAATGACATTTCTAGAACGGAATAATTACTAACATGTATAATGTACTCACCTCTCATTTTCAAAGAAAGAAACGCACTAACTTATAAACTTACTAGTAAAAGTTCGTGTTCAAGGACACGTGTTTGTTTTTTTTTTTTTTAAGGACAAAATGGAAAAGAGACAACTTAGTGAGGTAAAATGAAAAATTTACCACTTGGCACTATTCATTGTACTGTAGCAAATGGATATCTTATTTATATTATAGATGTTTCGCACTTTCAAAGAAAATTTCAAATAAGACAATATCAAAAGTTACAAACGGACGGCGTTATAAAAAATTAACAACTCCTCAAATTTAACGAGTCTACTCTATATCTTTTCTACCCAGACCCTTTAACTTCGGCATCATCTTCCCAAAATCAACCCACCTCCACCTTCCACCCTCATCTCCCCTAAGTCCACCCACCTCCAATTTCTGTATTTTGGATACCTGTATAACCATCGAAGGCTCTTCAAGTGACTAATTCCTGGAAATTAGAGGGCGCTGAGAACAAAGCTCTCGAAACTAGATTCACTCGTTCGGTATTATTGGACTGATCTTTTGGTGGGAAATGTTCTTCATTTTAGATAATGAAAGCATTCCATTACTACCAACCCAAAGAAATACGACCTCCTGGCCAATCCACGTGGCCTGCTTGACGAACGTCAGCGACGGAGACATCGTAAATTGGTCCGCGGGCATCGCGAACCCCGGAGTTATTCACTTCTGACTGCACATTCGATTAATTAATTTTTCAAAATCCAATGTTGGTGTGTAATCTCACTTATCGCTAACTGTTTCCAGGCAATTGCCAACTGAACCACACCGACAGAGTGCGGAGCCCGTTAATGCGCATATTCGCATCTCCATGTTCATAATGTAATGGCATAACGAAACGTGTCTGGCGAGCTCACAAATATATGATCTTTCCCCACCCTCCATTACCGCCCCATCTTCTTTCCCTTCCTCACATGATACCAACTTGCTGGTGACTTCACCTCCATCTTCCATCAACTTCTACTCCCTCTCTCTTCCCAACCAACATTCCTCTTTCTCCCTATCCCACTGTCACCTTCATCTGCGACCTTCGAAAATTTAGGTTTTCAAAAATCTAGGTGCTCGTAAATTTGAGTTTTTAAAAATTTGGGATCTCAAAATTAAATCTCATATTTCAAATTAGTTGGCAAATTTTGAATTCCATTTTTCTGAGAAAATGCAGATTACGAAACTTTCTTTAATGTTATTATTTGTCTATTTATCTTCAAAATCCAAAAATCTAGTGAGTTTTAAAGCTGGGATTTGATGGATGGGTGGGGATTCAGTGTGGTGGTTTGTGACGGTGGTGACAGGGTGGACTGGTGGTGAGTTCGGAAGATGGGTGGTGGTTGTTGTTGTGTGTGTGTTGGAGTAAAACAATAATAATCGAAAGAAAATCTTACAAACCGCTGGATGTAGCATGAATTAAATGTAAACGTTGGGGTGAGGCGCGGACTAGGTCGCTCTCTATAAGACGGTTTGCGCCCCCACAGTAATTCTCCAACTGGTGTAGAGGGTTATGACACGCCGCCTCTAGAATACAACAACTCAACCAAAAGTTGTTACTTCTATCGGTCTACACAACTTCAAGAAGTAGAAGTTTTTCAACACCCACACTATTGTTTTATTGCCCAAGAAAATATAGAGAAGGAGATAGAGAAGATATTGGAAGTTGGTGTGTACAAAAGCCTTTGAGATAACCTATATTTATAAGTCTCTAAAATGTGTGTTACATCATAGTATTAAAACCATTTTAATTGAGTAATAAAATTGAGGGAGTTACTCTACAATTTAAATGAGAAATATAAATTATAAAGCTGTTACAAAATGTTGTCTATCAAAAGGCTTTGAACTCATAACTTGTAAAAAGGCTAGATATATTTTGCATGTGCTTAAAGCCTTAGAATAAAAAATTGAAACTCCCAAATAAATGTCAATCAATATGATTAAATAAAAAATGGTTAATGAGCATATGGGAGTTAAAAAACTATCTCCTACAATATTTTGAATTGTAGTAACTAATCAAATATATTCAAATGCATTATTTTTATTAAAGGACTTTTCTATTGTGTGCCCATAGGCACATGATAAGAATTAAAGATTCTCTTGTAATGTGTGTCAAATTAATACTTGACACACATTACAAGAGAATCTTTGAATAAATCTTTTAAAGATTCTCTTGTAATGTGTGTGAAATTAATACTTGACACACATTACAAGAAAATATTTAAAAGATTCTCTTGTAATGTGTGTCAAGTATTAATTTGACACACATTACAATAGAATCTTTAATCCTTATCATGTGTTCATGGGCACACAATAGAAAAATCCTTTATTAAAATACTTTATAAAACCAACAATCCCCCACTTATTTTAAGAAAAACTGTAGAAGATAAATTGAGAATATTAAAATGGGCAAAGCGAGAATGATATGCTTAATAAAGGTGGACATGCCTTGAAACCTTTATTTAGTGTTTCAACAACTTCCGTACTAGAGTCCAAGTGGACCAGCCTTGAAACTTAGACTACTTGAGGGCACGTAAAGTCGTTTCACACACACATCATTCAAAGTGCAATATAAAAACTTCATAAGCCAGCACATTACGGCCTTGTGCTTTATCCTAGTTTTCATGAGTGCTCTAGAGACCTAGCCCAATCTCATAGGAAGCGGCCCCACTTCCACACTCATATAGGTGGTTCTATCAAGGATGCTCTTGTGACTAATACACCCCACCCATAAGGGCTATAGTAACCATTAAGAAGTCAAATAAGACTTCAACCTCCATAAACGTCACAACATCACATGCACTCACACCTTAGGGATGGACATATTATTTGTAAAATTTATAGTGCATGTCCCCATACAAACCACTCTTTGATTCGTTTGGCCCCTTAACTTGGATCTTGGGATCGCCAATCACCAAGTGGGGTATCCTCAAAGGTGATTTTTAATCATTTTTGGGCTTTAGTCCCATCCCCCTCGATGTATTCAAAATCTTTTCTCTAGCTAGAGCTTTTGTTAAAGGATCGGCTACGTTATCGCCCGACCTTACATAATCAATGGTTATCGCACCATTATTTAAATATGATCTCACAGTACTGTGTTTTCGCCGAATAGATTTGGATTTTCCATTATAGTAACGGTTGTTGACTCGATCAATGGCAGCTGTACTATCACAACGTATCAAAATAGGTGGCACGGGTCTTTCCCACATCGGGATTTCAATTAACAAATCACGCAACCAACATGCTTCTTCACTAGCGGATGATAAAGCTATTAGCTCCGCTTTCATAGTGGATTTAGCTATAACTTGTTGTTTTTTTGATCTCCAACTTATAGCTCCACCACCTAAAGTAAAGATGTAACCTGTGGTAGACATTGAATCACCCGATAGGGAATTCCAAAATGCATCACTATATCCTTCAAGCACGGCAGGATATCATTTATATAGCAAACCATAATTTAAAGTTCTTTTTAAATATTTCATTACTCGATTTATTGCATTCCAATGTTCAAAGTTTTGTTTGCTAGTAAATCTACTTAAAACACCAACCGCATAAGCAATATCAGGTCTAGTACAATCTGTGGCATATCTTAAGCTACCAATAATACTTGCATATTCATTTTGATTAAGCACATCACAATCTTTTTTCGTGGGATAAAGATGCATACTAGGATCAAAAGGAGTAGATACGGGCATACAATCAAAGTAATTATATTTTTTTAATATCTTTTCAACGTAATGCGATTGATCAAGTAATATGCCATCGTTTGTCCTAGTGATTCTCATTCCAAGTATTATATTAGCTTCACCTAAATCTTTCATATCAAAATTACTATTAAGTAACTTTTTAGTATTTTTAATAATTTTCAAATTTGAACCAAATATTAATAGATCATCAACATATAAGCACAAAATAACATATACATCATTTATAGACTTGCAATATATACACTTATCACTTTCATTAGATTTAAATCCATTAGTAATCATACACATGTCAATTTTTTCATGCCATTGTTTCGGTGCTTGTTTAAGTCCATATAATGTTTTATTCAACTTACAAACTTTATTTTCATCTTGTATAAAGCCTTCGGGTTGATCCATATATATTTCTTCTTCTAAATCCCCATTAAGGAATGCGGTTTTTACATCCATTTGATGTATTTTAAGATTATGGATCGCGGCTATGGCTATCAAGAGTCTAATGGATGTCACTCTAGTAACGGGCGAGTAAGTGTCAAAAAAGTCTATGTCGTCTTTTTGTTTAAAGCCTTTAGCCACAAGTCTTGCTTTAAACTTATCCACACTACCATCGGGTTTACGTTTTTTCCTTAGTACCCACTTACATCCTATTGTTTTACAACCCGGTGGCAAGTCAACTAGTTTCCAAGTTTTATTAGATACTAGCGATTCCATTTCATCATTTATAGCTTCTTTCCAAAACTCAGAATCCGGTGAAGTTAAGGCCTCTTGTAAAGTAGTAGGATCACCTTCTACACTATACACTAGATAATCGGGCCTAAAATCTTTTTCTACCCTTGCTCTCTTGCTACGCCTAGGTTCTTCTTCACGTCTTCCATTTTCTATTTGGGACGTACTAGCATTGTCTTGACTTATTGTATTTGTTAAATTACCACCCCCACTATTTTTGGATTCAAAAGGAAATTTATCTTCATGAAAGATAACATCTAAAGATTCAATCACAACATTATTTTAAAGATCTAGGAATCTATAAGCTTTAGTATTTAAGCCATAACCGATAAATGCTCTTCTAGTTGCTTTTATTCCTAACTTTGGTATTTTAGGGTCGATTTTTCTAACATAAGCCAAACATCCCCAAACCCGAAAATGATCTAAATTGGGCTTTCTATTCCTCCATAACTCATAAGGAGTTATGAGAGTCTCCTTTCTAGGAACTCTATTCATTACATAATTAGCCGTTAGTACCGCTTCTCCCCATAAATTCTTAGGTGCACTTGAATTTGCTAGCATAGCATTTGTCAAATCTATTAATGTTCTGTTTTTACGTTCCGCCACGCCATTAGCAGCGGGTGTATAAGGAGGAGTTGTTTCATGTACTATTCCAAGAGACTTGATATAATCTATAAGCCCTAATGATTCATATTCTCCACCTCTGTCGCTTCTAAAATTTTTAATTTTTTTATCAAAGCGATTTTCTACCTCTTTAATATATGTCACTAATTTTTCAAAGGCTTCACTTTTAGTTTTTAGTAAGTACACATAAGATTACCTAGAATAATCATCAATAAAAGTTATAAAATATCTTTTACCTCCTCTAGTCAATATGCCTTCAAATTCACATATATCCGTGTGCACAAGTTCTAATAATTTTGTATTTTGACGAACACTTTTATGAGATGTTTTAGTAATTTTTGTCATGCTACAAAACTCACATTTATTAAAATTATTTCCTAATTTAGGTATTAAACCCACATGACTCATGTCCTTTATGTATTTAGTATTAACATGACAAAGGCGTGCATGCCACACATTTAGAACAAGTCACAATGTAAATAGAACTAGCATGCATTTTATTCATTTCAACATTTAGCTTAAACATACCATCACATGCATAACCCTTTCCAACAAAGACATTATTTTTAGTGATAACATATTGATCCGACTCAATAGTTTGTTTAAAACCCGCTTTATTGAGGAGATATCCGGATACCAAATTCTTTCTAATTTCCGGAGTATGAAGCACATCCCTTAGAGTCAAAACACGCCCGGAAGTAAATTTAAGGTCCACTTCACCCATACCCAAAACACGAATTGTGTGTGAGTCACCAAGTAAAACTTTTTTATCACCATTCACAAGATTATAATTTTTAAACAAGTTTTTGTCAAGACAAACATGTCTAGAGGCTCCACTATCGGCCCACCACCCATCATGTTTTTCAAAAATATTTAATTCGATAATCATAGCCACAAGTGGCTCTTCAACAATTTGGGCTTGTGGAACTTGCCCACGACCTTGTGGAACATTTTCACGATTTCGGTAACGGCATTGTTTTGCAACATGCCCCATTTTTTCACACACATAACACCCATTACTTGTGATATTATTTTGAAAATCATTGTTTGTTTGCTTGGAAAAATTTTCTTGGTGGGACTTTCCATTACCACGACCTTGTCCATTATTTTGAAAGCCATTATTTTGAAAACCATTGTTTTTATCCGGTTTGTTTTTAAAGTTTTTTTCATTAGGCTTCAAATGTGAATTGTGATTATTACGATTATTACGATTATTACTTCCATTATTCCTAGCATTTTGACTCCTTGGGATGTTATCATTAGAAGAAAGAATGTGTACCTTACTTGCTCCTCCGTCACCACTTACCTCTTCCTTTTTGTCACGCTTTCTTGACTCTTCTTCAATTCGGAGGCGTGTCATGAGATTCTCCATTGATAAATCGGATTGTTTGTGACGGAGTCCTTTTTGAAATTCTTTCCACGAACTAGGCAATTTGTCGATTATAGCGGCTACTTGCATTTGTTCGTCAACCTTGATTCCTTCGGATTGAATCTCATGAACTATGTTTTGTAATTCATGAGTTTGTTTGATCACGGACTTGTTTTCTTCCATTTGAAATCTAAAGTAACGGCTACAAGCATACTTCTTTGCTCCCGCTTCTTCGGTGTTGTACTTTTTCTGTAAGGCTTTCCAAATTTTCTTTGCGGTGGAGTAAGCATTGGAATAAAAATCATAAAATTCATCGGACAAACAATTAAGAAGATAATTCCTGCAATCTTCTTCATCATTCTCATATTTTTCAATAAACTTTTCATGATCTTCTAACTCATCTTGGGTCATATTTTCAACATCATATTTTTTTTTGGATTTGGGGCAGTAAGTACCCATGCTACTTTCATAAGCTTAAGATAAAACAACACTTTCTTTGCCCAACGTTTAAAATATTCACCACCAAAATGAAAAGGTTTGTTAAGATCATTTAAGCTAGGATTGGAAGTAAGGTTGGTAGTGTTTGAATGCATAATGGAAAAACCGTCTTAAAATTGTTGGAGTAAAACAATAATAATCGAAAGAAAATCTTACAAACCACTGGATGTAGCACGAACAAAATGTAAACGTTGGGGTGAGGCGCAGACTAGGTTGCTCTCTTTAAGACGGTTCGCGCCCCCACAGTAATTCTCCAACCGGTGTAGAGGGTTATGACACGCCGCCTCTAGGATACAACAACCCAACCAAAATTGTTACTTCTATCGGTCTACACAACTTCAAGAAGTAGAAGTTTTTCAACACCCACACTATTGCTTTATTGCCCAAGAAAATATAGAGAAGGAGATAGAGAAGATATTGGAAGTTGGTGTGTACAAAAGCCTTTGAGATAACCTCTATTTATAAGTCTCTAAAATGTGTGTTACATCATAGTATTAAAATAATTTTAATTGAGTAATAAAATTGAGGGAGTTACTCTACAATTTAAATAAGAAATATAAATTATAAAGCTGTTACAAAATGTTGTCTATCAAAAGGCTTTGAACTCATAACTTGTAAAAAGGCTAGATACATTTTGCATGTGCTTAAAGCCTTAGAATAAAAACTTGAAACTTTCAAATAAATGTCAATCAATATGATTAAATAAAAAATGGTTAATGAGCATATGGGAGTTAAAAAAATATCTCCTACAATATTTTGAATTGTAGTAACTAATCAAAGAGTATATTCAAATGCATTACTTTTATTAAAATACTTTATAAAACCAACAGTATATTGGGAAGAGGGAAAGGGGGTGGATGTTGTGGTGGATTGGGAAGAAGGAAGGGGTGGTGGTTGGGCTTGAGAGGGATGATGGAGAGAGCTTTTCTTAATATTTTTCAACAAAAGTTTTAACGTTTTATCCCCAAATTTTCAGACTAGGTTAGCTAACTTACATTTTAGTTAACATTTATAACGTTGTTAGCTAAAAAAATGGTACTTTGCTTTATTTGATGATAAATGCAAAATTACGCCTGTCGCTAAGGAGTACAGTGCCTGATATATGAGAAAAATTCAAAATTATGTTGCCTATGTATAGGTCGATTGGCCTTTCTAGAACAAAAGAAGTACTTCCTCCGTCTCATCCGAAAAGACATCAAATGGGTTTTGTATGAAAATTAAGGAGAGTATATAGTGAAATGTAATGAATAGTAAGGAAATAGTTATTGTGAGTATGACAATTGGATCTCATGAAAAAAAAAGTATTAAAAACTTTTCATTTTGAAGTGTGCCTTTTAAATGGGATATCCAAAATGAAATCTTGTACCTTTTCGAGTGGAACGGATGGTTCGAGTGGGACTGATGGTGGAGTACTTGTTTTTGAAGAAACAAGTATAAATTGGTTTCTTCAACGTTATTTTGAAGTTATAATGCGCACACATGTTTCTCTAAAATTCTAATGATATACTCTTTTCGTCCAAAATGATTGTCCCACTTTTTTTGCTTTTATTATGAATTTTATTATGAAGGAACTTTGAACAATAATTTTAGATTTATTTAACTATACAAATGAAAATCTAAAACTCATTATTGATACACCATCAATAATACTATCAATTGCAAGTTTTATATTTTTATTTGTATAATTAAATCAACCTAAAATTATTGTTCAAAGTTTCTTCGTAATAAATGTAAAAAAAGTGGGACAATCATTTTGGGACGGAGGGAGTACTTAACATAGTTTTAAATGATGGTATTACTTATTTTTTTTAAAAAAAGAAGTTTTAAAGAAAACAAAACTTTCTTAACTTTAACATTTTTGTAACTATTAATTTTACTTCTTTTTTTTCTTATTTTCCAAAATTTTATTTACACTCATTTCTTATTTTTTGACAATATGTCGGTCAATAGGCAAAGAGAGGGATCCTTCTTTTAAATTTCGTCTTATCTTCTTTCTTTTTTTCCAATTTTTTTCTATGACGATTTCATGTTAGCTAATTTGGATAATTTTGAGACTAAAGCTTTATTGTTGTTGTTGTTATTGTTGTTATGCTTACTACTTTTTCGTCCATAAAAGCTAGTTTCACTTTATTTTTATGATCCACTCAACTGATTTTCGAAAAAGATATATATAAATATTTGATATATTTAATAAAAAAATGTAAATAGTTATTGATAGTGTTATTAATGATGCATTAATATCATTTATATTGGTACCATAATTTTATAGGGTAATAAGGCTCTGTTTGTTGGGGGAAATGTTTTTCGAAAAACATTTTTTTCATTTTTCGGTGTTTATTTCACACCGAAAAATTGAGAAAATGTTTTACGCTAAACATGTTTATCTCATTTTTCGAAAAATATTTTCATTTTTCGAAAAACATTTTGCAGGAAATCATTTTCCGAAAAATGTTTTACGCTAAACAAACGGAGCCTAAATTTTCATGAATCTTGCGTAAAGATCAATTAAGTAAATCACAAATATCAAAATGGGCAATGTTAGATGCAAAAAAAAAAAAAAAAGTTTACTAGAAGATGGATAAAAAATGAGGTAAAAATATTTTAATTGGTTATATCGATTATGAACCCACCATACTCTAATTAAAAGACCAACCAAATTTTGACACATCGTTTTGCAAACCAAATTTTGTAACTCTTTTATAGCTTTATTATTCCTATCAAAATAATAGCATTATTTTCCATAACAAAGGAAGTAATAAGAAATAAAATATACAATAATCTCGTTCGTAAACTACAACAAATAAACTTTATATGTTTCATAATATTTTATTAAATGAATAATGATAGCATATGATTAAATTGAAGAAAAGAATCATCAAGTCGATTAAAGAAAATCTTAATTACTTCCAAAACTAAACGAACAATTTATTAGACTTAGACTTTAAGAGATTAAAAAATTAAGCTTGTTTGGTAAGGTAAATTTGAATCACTTAAATAATTAAGACTGTCTTAAAAAAGGCTATTAATTTTAAGTGGGCAAGGAGTAGCTTAACAAGGTAAGAGGTGGAAAGAATGAGAAAAAAAGGGAATGAGTTCAAATCCACACATCAACATATTTTATTTATTTATTTATTGTTACTTTCTTTTGTTGAAATATTTTTTTCTTTTCATACAAATTATATTTGACCAAGTATGAAAATATAATTTTTTTAATATTAACATTTAATAATATTTTTATTAAAGTATCATTATATATATTTTTTTATTATTTGTCAATATTTGTGATCATATTTATCAAACTAATCAAGATAAATATTATTATGGGATAAAGAAAGTACAAATAAAATATTTAAATATTATAAGATTAAAATTTACTTATAATAATAACGTATAGTATGTCAATAATGAATTTATTTTATTATAAAATAATAAATATTATTCATATAATGTTGAGTTGAAATTCTGAAAATTCAGATGTAAGTGGTTTGTCATTATCAAACAAATATAAGTCTTCAAAATTCAGCAACTTAATGATTTCAGCTCTTAATTTTCAGCTCTACATTTTCAGAGCTTAATTTTCAGTTTTACCAAACATGCCCTTCTTGTATGAATTTTCAGCTCTTAATACATTTTCAGCTCTTAGACTTAGGCCCCGTTTGTTTCCAGGAAAATGGGAGGAAAACGTTTTCCGGAAAACGTTTTCCCCATTTTTCGGTGTTTGGTAATTTTTCGGAAAACGTTTTCCCCATTTTCCCCGAAACATGTTTGTTTTTCAGAAAACGTTTTTCCCATTTTTCGGTGTTTGGTAGTTTTT
The DNA here is from genome assembly GCA_022495995.1 of Adenophora triphylla var. japonica. NCBI lineage: Eukaryota > Viridiplantae > Streptophyta > Magnoliopsida > Asterales > Campanulaceae > Adenophora > Adenophora triphylla. Next base: position 320,672 of record JAFEMH010000913.1, read on the forward strand.
CGAAAAATGGAGAAAATGGTTTTCGGAAAACATTTTCCGCCGTTTCTAAGGAAAACGTTTTCCGAATTTTTCCTAAGGAAGTTGTTTTCCGGAAAATGGTGTAAAAAAAGTGGATGGATAATATTTTAATAATAATAATAATAATAATAATAATAATAATAATAATAATAATAATAATAATAATAATAATATTAATAATAATAATAATATAATAATAATAATAATAATAAAAATAAAAAAATCATAAAAAATAATCAAATAATAATAATAATAAATAAAAAATAAAAATAAATAATAATAATAATAAAATAATAAAATAATAATAAAAAAATAATAATAATAATAAAAAAAATTAAAAATAATAATAATAATAAAATAATAAAATAATAATAATAATAATAATAATAAAATAATAATAATAATAATAATAATAATAATAATAATAATAATAATAATAATAATAATAATAATAATAATAATAATAATAATAATAATAATAATAATAATAATAATAATAATAATAATAATAATAATTTTTCGAAAAACATCTTCATTTTCTGGAAAACGTTTTCCCCATTTTCCTAAGGAAGTTGTTTTTCAGAAAAACATCTTCCTCATTTTCCGGAAAACGTTTTGCACATTTTCTAAAAACGTTTTCCTTTTTCGGAAAACATTTTCCAGAAAATCATTTTTCTTCGGAAGTTATTTTCCCGAAACAAACGGAGCCTTAGACTTGTACTCGGTCAAAGCATGTCTAAAATGAAATGAAGATGGAATTATATCCACACGTGTGGGATCTCTCCATAGTTTTAAATGTATTAAAAACCCTTTTCAGCTTGTCCTTCTTGTATGCACCCACTACCACCACCTCCACCTCCACCTTCACCAACTATTGTCATAATTCAAGCGTATTTTTTTGAGAATTTTATTGTTGTTAAAAATCATATCTTTAAAAATGTAGTTTGATTCGTCTCATCGAGACGAGAAAAACAGAGTTCTTGGATAATTTTTTTTTTGACATATAAATTTTGAGATATTTAATTTTGAAATTTAAAAAAAATTTAAATGATGACGTAAAAAATTTTAAAAAGTGGTGATCAAATGACATTCTACCTTCCAACTTTCACAAAAACTACAAAAAAAAGACCACCGTTTTTTTTATAAAGGTACATCTAATCTAAACCATTAATTTATCTTAATTCAATGATTGTGGTTGGATCTCATGGTTCACATTTTAAATAAGTTCTCATTTGAGCATCCTCGTATATATCTATAGTATAAATGGGAACGGGTGCTACAGTACAATGAACAGTACCAAGTGCCGAATTTCCCATTTTGCCCTCACTAAGTTGTCCCTTTCCCATTTTGCCCTTAAAAAAAATTAAATTAAAAAAAAAAAAAACGTGTCCTCGGACACGGGCTTAATTAAAAAAAAAATTAAAAAAAAAAACGTGTCCTCGGACACGAACTTTTACTAGTATATATATATATTAAAGCTAGTGAGAACACATATGAATTCGTCACATAAACATGTCTCGGTAGAAGTTTGCTTTTGATGAAGTCACGTCGTCACCGTACCAAAATCTAAGTGACTTTGATATTCTCACTCTAAGCTTATACTATTAGTTAATCATAATAATTACTAGGGTTGTACAAAAAATTCGTGGAATCGGACCGAACCAACATAACCGGATCAGACCAGTAAAAATCGGACCGAACCAATAGTATTGGTCTGGTCCTGGTTCCAAATTTTTATGGAATCGATTATTTGGTTTGGTCCTGATTTTGAAAAAAATATTTTATGGAATCGATTATTTGGTTTGATCCTGATTTTGAAAAAAATATACACGGTCCTGAACCGAAATCGGATCGATTATAATATATATATATATGTGTGTATATATATATATATATATATATATACCAAGTGTGTGGGAGAAAGAGATTGATAAGTAAAAGAGAGAGAGAGAGAGAGAGAGAGAGAGAGAGAGAGAGAGAGAGAGAGAGAGAGAGAGAGAGAGTTTTTGTTCTATTAATCAAGCCTGTTTACTACGACTGATACAAAAACTCTCTTTATATAGAGAGTAAAAATGCTTGTCCAAACAAGCAAAGACAAACAACTTTACAAAAGTAAAAAAACAAACAAATTTTACAAAAGTAAATGAAGCATTATTGATGTCAAGTACTCATTGAACCCCATCGTCACATCAAATAATGAATACAAATAACAAAAACAAAAAACTTTAACTACTTTATTAAAGCAAAGATGCTTGCTGTCTAAAGCAAAAATGTTTGCTGTAGTGGACCCCATTTGTCGACATAAATATTCTTCTGGATTGCCGTATATCATTGTAGATTTTAACAGGTTTTATCCTGTTATGTTGTTGAGATGAAGGAGCCTTGCTGTTAAGAGTCCTATCTTCATTCTGTTTCGATTTATTTTTCGTAAAGTACTTCGAGCATTATCGTACTGGTACTTTTGGAAGTATTCCTCCATTTGGATTCTAAGAAGTTTAATCTTCTTATTAATTTTCTTTTCTCTCTTCTTGAGTCTATTAAAAGACAGATTAAGAAGAGTCATTTAATCTTTATTGACTGGGGCTTTTTCTTTAGAATTTCTAGTTTGCTGAGATATTGACTCTATTAGAGCATCCCAGACATCTTCTGGTGTAGGTTTCTCTGATTGAGCTTCGCCTGCTAGACAATTAAAAGCATTAATTGAATCCATAGATCCCTGAGATGAAACGGTCTTCATTGATTCAACATCACCCTTTGAGGATTGAGTCGGAAATGTGTTGAGGAATTGATTCTTCATATATTTCAGAACTCGAACAATAATTTGTTCCTCGGATTCTTTTGAATATTTTTTCTGAAAATAATTTTTCATATTTGACATAGCTGATGGTTGGAAGCCTTGTTCCTTGGAACCCTTACTCTGGTCACCGGTGATAACAGTTTTGATATTAACTGTTATTTTTTGGATATCTTTTGTACCCATCCGATTTCATCATTTATAAAAGAAATTTCTTTGTAACATTGAAATATTTATTTTATCAAAAGCAACTGAAATTGTCCATCTCCAAATCCATGGAATTTGGAACTTGACAAAGAATAAGAAAGGACATTGTCCAAAAATTAATTTTTCAGTTTGTAATTTTGAAACTAGTAGACTATTGTCAGACCATGGATTATATAAATCCATAACTTCTTTAGGTAATATTTTCAAAGAAGGACCAAATTTTGACCACCATTCGTAAATCCAATTTGGAATTGATTTTTTCAGAATTTATGGATTTATTGTGAAAAACCAAGAGTGTTTATTCTTGGGATTTTGATAATAAAATGCTTTTGAAAAAGCTTGAATATAATCCCAATAATTAAAGTAAATATATTTACCCTCAGCTATTCTTATAGCTCTATCTCCATTTGGATTTAGTCTCCATTCTCTCGAGAGCAATATTTTATTGATATGACATTTACTGAAATTTATGAAACTTTCAGGATTATTATTCTGAAAGTGATGAGTAATAGTTACTGATTCAGTAACTTTCAACAAAATTTCCAAATTTGGCCTGATTTGCCCATGCAGGTCTGGATATCCTCTTATTTCAAGATATCTTGTTTATATTGACCACTCATCATTATGAGCTATCTGAATATCTTCATCCTCAATATACTGGATGAAGTGGAAGCTATATCTTCCTTTTTTGGAGGTGCAGGTAATTGCTGCATGTTCCTTGCACGATTTTGATATAATGTCCAGTCTCCTATTAGAGGGACAGTTGATTCTTGATGAGGTAGCATATTGCTACTCCCATACCCTCGACCACGGCCATAGCCGCGTCCTCTTCCCCTATTAGGGGTTATCATCCACCTTGTAAAAATTATCGGGTTAAATAATCAGCAAAATAATTATTTTCTTCTTTTATATATTGAATTTCAAATTCAAAGGCCAAAATTTGAGCTTTTCAACCAGCAAAAATTTGTTTTGCCACAAGGTTTTTAACATCCTTTTCAATAATTGATTTTGCTGAACTACAATCAATTCTTAGCAAAAAATTTTGATTTAATAAATCATCTTGAAATTTTAAAATGCATTTAATAATAGAAAGCATTTCTTTCTTAATAGTCGAATATTTCGACTGAGTGGGATTCCATTTTTCGGAAGTAAATCTGACTAGAACTTCTTTTGAAGTTTCGGGATTAATTTGTTTTAGGATACCTACATATCCTATATTAGAGGCATCTGTTTCAACTATTTTAAAATATTTTTGGTTGGTGTAAGTACGCCAATCCAATTCGCTACCCTTTTAGGTGCATTTTAATACGATAAAATTGCATTAAGGGGCGTTTTGGTAAATTTCCAGTCCATTCCGAGACTTCTGGAAATATTTCATAAGTTTCTCGCGAAGGAAGTACTTTTCAGTACTTTGCTCATGCTAAAGGACCTACAGGGAATAAACCTGTTTTGGACCTTTTGGGTTTACTCAGAATATTCCAGAACCAGATTTTGACGCCAGAAACGGTTGGTGACACCTTGTGTCACGCGACAACTCGAAGCCTTGTAAAGTGGTTACAAAAGGTCGTGCGACACCTTGTGACCATCATCTGCAGCCTATAAATAAGACCCTACCCCTCTCATATCTAGATCCGGATTTTCACATACTGTTACTCTGCCAAAATAGGAGCGTAACACACACACTGCAAACACACATACCTCCCTCTACTACCCAAATTCACCCAATTCTCCCTCCAATTCACCTCAATTCATCCATCACCACTTGGATCCTTCATCCATCAACCATTCCCAGCTCAAGAAACCTCAGAAGCAGTTACTGAAGGATTCTATACCAAACTTGGTATAGAATTCGTGGATACTACAAGGGTAACACACCTAATCCATCTCTCTCTCTCTCTCTTATTTTGGCTTTTTCCATAATTCAACCATCTTATCTTCATCTGATTTCAGTAATTCGACTCCATCTGTCGTGATTACTGAGATCCAATCACAATCTCTCTGTTTAATCATTGTGTTTTGTATAATTGAATGCTTACGGTTTGATCATTGCTGAAATTGGTATTTGATCTCCAAGGGAGTGTGGATCTCTCCATATCCACACCCCCTTGGCTGAATTGTTGTTAATTTGTTCATTTCGAAGCTTAATTGGTTGTTTAATTAGATCTATGCTGGCTTCTGGTTCTTCTGGGTGCAGCTTGTTAGATCTCTGTAGATGGACACCTTGTGTCACGCGACACATCGTGCCTGGGTGAATCCTGTGTCACGCGACACATCCAGCCATGCATGTTCTGTGTCACGCGACACACTTTGTCTGTTTACAGAGATCACTTTCCTTTGTAATCTGTTCTGATCTATTGTAATCGGGATGTGGCCTCCCTAACCAAATGGCTCACAAGTTGTAAGATCTCAGTTCAATCAATAAAATTCATGTTTACCACACTTGCTTGTTATCATTGTTTGCACACACCTTGAATTGTTTGGATGTTTAATTAGAAAGACTCGTCTACGAACGAGGCGTGTTGGGTGAACTCTCGGTTCTTCCCAACACGTAACCTGACCCCCGGATCCATTTTCTCTTTCAAAGGTTTTTCAAAGTTTACCTTAAAATATGGCGTGGCGACTCCTATTTTCATCATCGAAAACAAAATTTCGGCGAGCGCACATCAGTGGCGACTCCGCTGGGGACAACTACTTGTTGAAAACCTGTTTTTCAAAATAAGAGGGTCATGCTTTCATTCGTCTAAACGTCCAACATATTCATTTTGTGTGCATCATTGATGAACTTATGTGGTACATGCATTTTTATGAGATTTTGTGACTTGTGTGCCTTTTGTGTGCTTCATGTGGCCATTTTGCTATGCTCTGTTGTTGTGTTTTGTTCATTGCCCTGGGAATGCAGGGGTTGAATTTTATTTGCGGTGTCTGGTTGATGGCGATCGGGTCGTGCGGCAGCTTTGTTGTCTTGTCTGTGTCACGCGACAGGATTGGTCACTGAACAATTTCTCAGATGCTGGTCTGAGGGCAATCCCTTGAATCAAATTTGCGCAGTTGATTGTTGTACCCCTTGTTTAACCTGTGAGAGTGTGTGTGTTTTTTCCTTTGTTTTTCCTTAAAAATAAAAAAAAAATAAAAAATTTTGTTTTTTCATAAATAAAAGAACATAGTCATCCGCACACTACACCACATAGATTTAGAACCCTCGGGTGCGATTGACGGCATCGCGGACGGTGATGTAATTTGCCTACGCTTGAGCGCCTAATATCAAACCCATCCCCCTAGCGCATCATAGGTGGCACCACACTTAAAGCTTACCCGCGGTTGATTTTTTGGATACAATATTTCAATCACATTAAAATGAATTGTTTTGAAATTTACAATAGGTATTCTTACCTTTCCCAAAACCTTGCACTTGTGGGCATGTTGCCAATTGTAAGTACCCCAATCTGGATCGTTTTCTATCCCAGCATACGACAAAACCAGAGGCAAACTTCCGGAGATCATAACTCCTTCATACGAACTCCGATTGAGACGTGCCATATATGGTTGGAAAGCTCTCGACGAGAACTAGCTTTCTATGACCAAAAAACTGGTAATGGCTGCTTATGTCGTGCGACATACTCTGCCAAGAGACATAATGATTACAGAATATTCTTAATTATTACAGATTCCCCTAAATCCAGGAAAACCAAAAAACTGGTAATGGCTTATTGTGTCGTGCGACAAAACTAGCCAGAATCTGTAATTATTACAGAATATTCTTAATTATTACAGATTCCCCTAAATCCAGGAAAACCAAAAAACTGGTAATGGCTTATTGTGTCGTGCGACACAACTAGCCATTTTCTGGACCCTATAAATAGAGGCCTCCCCCTCTCATTTTTGACACACCTCCCTCTTCTCTCTTCCTCCCTTAGCCTTCTGGCTCCCCTCTAAGTCCTCTTGAGGCACTCCCGGCCCCTTTCGGATCCTTCCGAGGCCTTCCGAGCTCCCTTGTGGTGCTCCGAAGCCTCCCCGAGCGCTCCCGAGACGCTCCCGCGCTGCCCCGAGGCACTCTCGAGGTACTCACGAGGCCCCTCGTGGTACTCCGAGGCCTTACTGGTCTTTCCACGGTGTCCGGCTCTTCCGAGTCAAGCCAGACGATCCCAGGAACCACGCCGAAACTGCTGCCCGAGTAACTCCACGCCACGCATGACGCACAGCAAGAACCTCTGCACAGAGTGATCCCGGCAGATCCCCACGCACGCCCGAACCTCTGCCCGACGCGGCACGCAGCCTCAACTCACGCCGAAACTCTGTCCGCGGACAACCGGCATCTCCGAAGCAATCCCGATCCGTGCATAGGAGCATTACTCCGGCCTCAAACACCATACCCAGCGGAAGACAGACGCGAACCAACATTGGTAAGGCTTCCTTCCATTACTATTTCAATACATTTTCATACATAGCATACAATGTAGACATCCGATACAGCATGCATTTTTAAAAGCACACACACACACACAACATTTAAAGGATATTAGGGGTATCCGAAAGACTCGTTTTACGAGGCTACTCGGGTGAGCTCTAATATTCTAATATTCTCTTCCCGGGGAGTCATCTGACCTCCGAACTCAAAATCTCATCACACAAAAACAGTTTAAAATTATCTTTAAACTGATGCCCTTTTTCAATGTTTTGGGCTTAATAAAAACGGCGTGGCGACTCTACAAAAACAAAAACGGCGAGACCAAACCGTCGCTCTGTGAATGTGTGCCCAAAAATTTTGTGTATATTGGAATTCACGCGAGTTTGAAGACATCCGAGTTATTTGAAAAACGGAGTCGCCACGCCATTTTGATTACCTCAAAACTTTGAAAAAAAGGTTTTATGGGTTCGGAGGTTAAGTTACCCCTTGGGAAGAACGTTTGGCGTTCACCCAAAGTGCCTTGCCGGAGCAAGTCTCCCTAGATTTCATTAATCGTGTTTGCTTGCGTGCTTTCTTTGTGTGCATGTGTTTGAGAGTAAAAGGGGGAATGTCCCAAGTTGTCTTCCGGACGTACAAACCATTTGTTGGTTGTCGCTCGGGATTTCTTGAAATTTATGTATTTGGGATTATGATCCCGTCCTCATCTTATGACTTGTGATCATCGCATTTTAACCTCGGGACCCTCGGGACTTGCGTGATCGAGAGAATGACTCTCTTTTGGTCAAAGATGAGGTTCTTTAGAAAAGGAGGGTCCTTAGCCCATCAATCCTACGCTTTAAGACGGTCGAGCTCGTATAGAGGCTTCATACTCTTTCTTAAGCGATAATCGGAGATATAGGGTTCAAGGTGTCCCTTTCTAAAGAGATATGGAACCTTTAATGGAAGGAGCGATGCAAAGATGATAGCTTTTACACCGGTCCGTTCCAAGGTTGCTAATGGGGACATGGGGGAATGCATGTAAAAATGATACTTTAGTGAAAAGATGGCATTTTTGGAATGTAAAGCATGTCTTTTGGCTGTAAGGGATGCTTTTTGTGCAAAGAAAAGATTTTTATGCAAAGAATGCATTTTTATGTTGGAAAATAGCATTTAATGCACAAATGATGCATGAAAATGGCAAAGAATGATTTTTTTAATGCAAAGTATGCATTTTGAGTATGAAAATGAGTTTTTAAATGCAAAGAGTGCATCTTTAATGTGAAAAGGGGGTTTTTGAATGCAAAGGATGCACCATTAAAGCGAAGATGTCATTTTGGTGAAAAAGATATCCTTTTAATGCAAATGATGCTGCTCTGTATGCAAATGTTTTAGTTTAAATGCAGATTGATGCATTAGAAAAGGAAAACATCAGATTGCAGCTAAAAAGGTAAGGAGTCTGCAAACTGGCTATTTATGTCGCACGACATAGGCTGCCTATGTCGCGTGACATAATAAGCCATTTTGCAGAAGCCTAAACAACTGGGATTTGCAGAGGTAACAAGGCACCAAAATGGTCAAGTTACTTCACAAAAAAATCTCAGAGAGCATGTTTATTGATAATGAACACTTCAAGAGGGTGTGGATATGAGGGATCCACACTCATCTTGAGTGTTCATGCAAAACCAAGTCAAAACGGAGATTTTATATGAAATGTAATGAAATAAAATGTGGATCTGGGTAAAATGAAGCTAAAGCATGCAACTTTAATCAGAATACTACATTATCAATGCATGTAACACATAGATTTCATATTCAAAGGAAAATAGAGAGTGGAAAAGGGGTAGAAACTCGTTACCCTTGAAGATCCACAACTCCTATATCAAGTTAGATATAGGAGCCTTCTAGAGTCCTCCTCCGGAGACTGAGTTCAGGCCTTGGATCCTTGAGAACCTCGAGTTCTTGATGTATAGGAAGTGTGTGTGTGTGTGGGAAGTGTGTGTGTGATTAGTTTGGTAGGATTGAGGTGATTTGGGGGGTATGTGAGGAGAGAGGAGGCTTCTGGAGCGTATTCCCTATAGAGGGGGACTGAGGGGTGGAGGAGGTGTGTCTAAAATGAGAGGTGAAGGCCTCTATTTATAGGCTGCCTGCATGGGCTTGTTATGTCGCACGACATAACAAGCCATGACTGTATTCCTTCTAGAAACATGCAAGGTGGCATGGTTCTAGAACTTTTCCTGGCTGGTTATGTCGCACGACATAAGGAGCCACATGCAGTTCCTTCTAGAAACATGCAAGGTGGCAGGTTTCTAGAATGTTTCTCTGGCTGGTTATGTCGCACGACATAATAGGCCAGATCTGGATTCTTCTAGAAACGTGCAAGGTGGCAGCCTTCTAGAAGGATTTTGGGATTAAGAAAAACGTGTTTCTTAATCACCAAGCATTTCCTTCAGCCCTTAAAAGGCTTGAAACAGCTCCGGAATTGTTAGGAACTTTAAGAAAATCCGAGGGAATTACCGGAAAAATTACCGGAATTGCGGGAAAATTAACCGGAAGGCATGAGCCGGATTTGGGTACTTACGAAGCCCCTCGGCAACGTCACTTGCAGGGCGAGTGGGGTTGTCGATAGAAAAGGATCCGATGCGGCGAATGCAGGACGGATTGGGAGACCAAGGCGGTCGAGTGGGCTGAACCTTTTGGAAGGCTACCTACGTATCCCGGAGGAATCAAGCCATGCCGTAGTTCGGAATGAGGATCCGCTGGGGAAGGAAGAAGAGAAAATGACCTAGGAGGTCAAGCAATTGATCCTACTGGGGATATGCTAGGAGTGACCCAGGTGGTCGGATATCTGAACTTCTATGAGGCGCTTTATCACCGAGGAGTGACAAAGAAACAGGGTGACCAAAGTGGTCGAATGGCTGGACCTTTTACAAAAGGCTACCTACGTATCCCGGAGGAATCAAGCCTTGATCGTAGTTCAAGCATCACTAGATAGTTAGGAACGATGTCTAGGATCCTTGAGATCTTGACAATTCGGAGGCTGTCACCTGAAGAAGCTAGAGCTTATGGCGCTATCTCTTTATGACGGAGATAGAGGTAACTTAAGTTGGGAAACTTGAGCGTACGTCACTATTCGCGGATAGTGGTAGCACAAGTTGGAATGACTTGGGCATACGTCACTATTCGCGGATAGTGGTAGCACAAGTTGGAATGACTTGGGCATACGTCACTATTCGCGGATAGTGGTAGCACAAGTTGGAATGACTTGGGCATACACCACTATTCGCGGATAGTGGTAGCACAAGTTGGAATGACTTGGGCATACACCACTATTCGCGGATAGTGGTAGCACAAGTTGGAATGACTTGGGCATACGTCACTATTCGCGGATAGTGGTAGCACAAGTTGGAATGACTTGGGCATACGTCACTATTCGCGGATAGTGGTAGCACAAGTTGGAATGACTTGGGCATACGTCACTATTCGCGGATAGTGGTAGCACAAGTTGGAATGACTTGGGCATACGTCACTATTCGCGGATAGTGGTAGCACAAGTTGAAATGATTTAGGCATGCGTCACTATTCGCGGATAGTGGTAGCACAAATTGGAATGACTTGGGCATACGTCACTATTCGCGGATAGTGGTAGCACAATTTGAAATGATTTAGGCATGCGTCACTATTCGCGGATAGTGGTAGCACAAATTGGAATGACTTGGGCATACGTCACTATTCGCGGATAGTGGTAGCACAAGTTGGAATGACTTAGGCATGCGTCACTATTCGCGGATAGTGGTAGCACAATTTGAAATGACTTGGGCATACGTCACTATTCGCGGATAGTGGTAGCACAATTGAAATGATTTAGGCATGCGTCACTATTCGCGGATAGTGGTAGCACAATTTGAAATGATTTGGGCATTCGTCACTATTCGCGGATAGTGATAGCACAATTTGGAATGACTTGGGCATACGTCACTATTCGCGGATAGTGGTAGCACAATTTGAAATGACTTGGGCATACGTCACTATTCGCGGATAGTGGTAACACAATTTGAAATGACTTGGGCATACTTCACTATTCGCGGATAGAGGTAGCACAAGTTGGAATGACTTGGGCATACATCACTATTCGCGGATAGAGGTAGCACAAGTTGGAATGACTTGGGCATACATCACTATTCGCGGATAGAGGTAGCACAAGTTGGAATGACTTGGGCATACATCACTATTCGCGGATAGAGGTAGCACAAGTTGGAATGACTTGGGCATACATCACTATTCGCGGATAGAGGTAGCACAAGTTGGAGCACAAGTTGGAATGACTTGGGCATACATCACTATTCGCGGATAGAGGTAGCACAAGTTGGAATGACTTGGGCATACATCACTATTCGCGGATAGAGGTAGCACAAGTTGGAATGACTTGGGCATACATCACTATTCGCGGATAGAGGTAGCACAAGTTGGAATGACTTGGGCATACATCACTATTCGCGGATAGAGGTAGCACAAGTTTAGAGTTTTGACAATTCGGAGGCTGTCACCTAATTGACGTTATTTCAGAGATTAAAGAACTTGATGATTTTTTGTAAAGAAAGTCGGATGCATCCTGATAATTTTTGTAAAAGAAGTGAATTAAAAATGCCAAAGGCAAATAAAATGAGCCACGAGGGGGTAAACTTGTAAAATAGGCCTCGGGGGGCAAAAATTGTAAAATGGAGCCTTCGGGGGCAAAATGGTAAAAATCAGCCACAGGGGCTTAGTATGTCGCACGACATAACAGGCCCTGTGGACAGATTTATTAAAAATACGCACAGTCGCCATTTGAAATTTAATTAGGCTTGAAATTGAGAGGGAGGCGACAGTGAGAAGAGAGAGGGCGAACATCAGAGAGGGGGATTCGAAGGAAATCGAGAGAAATCCAACACTTCTTAGTCCGATTCAATTGAAGAATGCCTCCTAGGCTCTATCCGACCAAAAGGGCTTCTCAACATGCCAATTTAGCCACTCGAAGAAAGGGGGTGCAAAGGAATCAACGGCCGTTTCTTCCGGAAGCACCAAGAGGAGATTTCTACCCACAGCTCGATGAGCATACTTCGGATGTCACGAAGAAGGAAGAGGTAAGAAACCTAGGGTTTCTTGAAAATTTTTCAATTTGTGCGAAATTGATTTGAACTGAGTTTTTCTTCAGACTGCATTTGAACTTCATATGGATTGGCCTGTGAACATGAGTTTGACCTAGGAAATGTAATGCATAAATGCATGCCATACATTGATCCATTTTGACCTATTTTTTGCTTGAGATGATTTTAAGAAATAGCACGAAATATTGATACTTGTGCCATGTTTTCTTGCAGGGATTGCGCACCCGTGGCTCCCCTGAGGTGATTGGCAGGCTATGGGATAGCTTGCCGGGTAGCCAGGAGCAGGTGGACTCGCCTAAGGGCATGATTTACGCTGCTAGGCTAGGGCAATTTTTTGAGATGGCGAAGGCCATCGGGGGCACTCAGAGGAGTGTGGATCTGGTGAGGGCATTCAGAGAGTTCTGGTGGGAGACCACTCACTCATTTCACTTCTCTTGGGGTGAGACGACAGTCACTCCGCTGGACTTTGCGGTCATCACAGATCGCCTTTTACGGATGAGCCGCTCTACATGTAGAGGAGCCTCGTACAGTGGAGTTGAGCCCCCACTATTGCCGATGATGATTTTATGGGCTTACTTGGTTTCGTTCCCTGATCAAGAAGGGGAATGGATATGAGTTGGGGGTGCTACATGGCCTCGATTGAGGGGCGGAAGCAGGGACTACACCGTGGTAGATGATCCCATTGAGAGCCGGCCGAGAGCCGAGAGATTGGCTAGAGCTTTTGTATGGGTGGGCTTTTCCGACATGCCGTTCATTAACAGCGCATCTACCGCCTTGGTTTCACTATTGGAGCTACCGAGAGCCCGGATACCGTCGGGAATCTGTCCCGGGGGAGGCAGGTTTAGCCGAGATGTATTTGGCCCTAGATGACGTCGGCCGAGGGAAGGCGAAGTACTTCACCCGCTTTCATCCGGCTTTCGAGGTATTCTCTCACCTTGATCTCTTTTCCTTAGCGCATTTCATTATATCCCTTGTTTTCCTCGTTTTGACTTCTTCTTCTCCTTTTCGTGCTTGGGCATACGAGTATTTTGGCCATTATGAGTGGCGTATCAAGGATGAGTTTCCTGCCACCACTTTTCCCGCTCTTCGTCGGTGGGACGAAGGATGCCAGAAAGCAGACCGCAGCCGGAGGGCTCGAGGTGCGGGATTACCGCTTCTTATCATGATACGTTGACATGCCCGAGAGGGGTTCCACAGGATGAGCTTGTTCCCCTGACCGGTCGTTATGGCGCTTTGGATTTAGATCACGCCGCGCACTTCACGAGTGTCGCAAGCTACCGGTGGGCTTGTCCGAGACGCCTTGTACTTTAGAGAGAGGGTGTATAGACAAAGATGGGCCGAATAAGCACGCTCGGATCCCCGATGATCCCCCGGCTAGGATGTGGCCGCTCGCCCGGTTGGCGAATGTAGATGCTTTGATCGTAGGCATGGCGGCACATCTTTACACACGGGAGGGGACTATACTATGTACGTGGCCATGCATCTTCGCCTCCACACGAGACCGGGGTTGGTTATGGCGCTCATAGCGCGGGGCCTTCGACCGGCTACGTAGCTAGACCTCCTTTGCCCCGACTTTCATTGATTATCGGGGTGGCGGTCGCATGAGGCGAGCTCACATTGATATGTCCCGAGACTCATCCTCATCCGGTGCTCCCGCGAGGTTCTAGATCCGTAAGTATTGCTCCTTACGCCTCTTTGGATTGCTTGCATCTCTTTACTGTTATCAAGAACCGTATTTTGACACTTGTTATGTCCGCATGCTGAGGTGTCGGCTCGAGCTTACGGGCACTTGACCGGGCATATACGGTGCCGTGGGCATGATTGGCAAGCTTCAGAAGGCATGAGTTTGGAAGAATCGAGTGTCGGTCACGGGGTTCGATTGATATCTCTCCACTGGTCAACCGAGAAGGAAGAAGAGCCGCTCGATGACGTGGGCACCGGCGGGAGCACTAGAGGGCCGACGCCTCGGACAAAGACTGCAAATGTGCCTCTTTACAGACTCCATTGAGATTGACGATGATGATGATGAGGATGAGGATGAGGATGGTGGAGCCGAGACGGCCACAGAATTACGAGCGACTCTGCAGCCGTCATCACGGAGCTTGACGACTACTATCGCACGGGGACCATAGCTTATGAGGCACCTTCGGACGATCCTGACGATGAGCCAGAGGAGGCTGAGGATGACGACGAGGATGGAGATGAGGGAGAGGATGATGAAGAGGGTGATGGAGAGGATTCAGAGTAGCCCCCTTTCCCCTTAGACATTTATGACTTTTTGGCTATTGTACCCCCTTTGGGGAAAACACATGTTATTATTTTTTTTTTTATGCACAACTTTTGGACTTGATCTACTTTGTATGTACAAATGGTTTGAATGGATGACTTGGATGAATTTTTAGCTTGTAAATGAATGCATGGGTGTATATGGGGTAAATGAACCCTTCCTTATGCATTTGAGAGGTGGATGGGTGGTATTTACAGCCATTGACAAGTCGGGGATTGCCCTGGGGAGAACAGGAAGCTGCAGATTGCTGATGTCTGATGTGGCTTGTTATGTCGCACGACATGGCTTGTTATGTCGCGCGACTTAATAAGCCTGAACTGCTGCTTTTATTGAGATGTTGTCAACGTGGACTAGAATTCCTCCTTGGGCTGAGACTGGGTTTAAACCTCGGGTCTTGATTAAGGTCCTTTTCTTAAACTCTGGCGCTTGAAGCTGATGCTGACAGGCTTTTATAACCAAAGCAGATGTTGAAGTGACCAAACCTCTCTTCTAGGGATGGATGTGACTTATCGGAGCCCCGGTCTGAGGAAAAACTTTCTGTAAAGCCCCAATATCTTACTAAAGCAAGGAAAGATCCTTTCATTTGGCAAAGCCCCGGTTGAATGAACTGAGTAGGCGAAGTGACTTGGCGGCTTGATCTCAGTGACCTAGCGAAAATCCCAATATGACCGGTATCATGGAAGTGATCCTGAGGTTGATCTGAACAAAACTGAACCCATCTAGGGACCTAGTGAAGAACCCGATGCGAACCCCGAAAATGGCTAAAGAAGCCCCAGTTTAAAGGAATGCTTTGACAGAGTTTTCGAGGCAGCCCTAATGCGAATTGTAGCAGAAGAGGGAAAACCTATCCTTTTTCTTTTTTTTATTTCTATTTTTTTTAGTCACCCAGTCAACCTTAAGGAGACGCAGACAAAGAGAAGAATTTTAGGAAGATATGTACATGCAGGGGCATATTCTTCAAAAGGTGGGAATAATCCCGATTTTGTGTTATTTTGATGGCCTTATTCGATGTAGGCACAAAACTCGCTTTGGGTTTGACTCTTTTGAGAGAGTATAAGCGTAGAAAGGTTGGTAAAAGTGTATGGAAGCCCCTGCTGACAGAAAATCAGTGTTTAGCGCTATCTTTCCTAAGATGTAGAAAGAGAAGACTTGTCAAGACATCTGAAAACTTGCTTTATTTACAATGATCACAAGATTGCTTAAAACCCTTTATTGATGTTCGGGTTATTCAACCACTAATCTCGATATATAAAAAAAACATTCTTATTAGTCATGAGGAGAAAGTCAACCAGTGTCGCGGATCAAGGTTGGCTGGTGTGAAAGAAAGGTTTGTGTATAGGGAGGGTCATTGATGAGACCGGGTTTTCTGGGATTTGACTGTGTCCATGGGAGAGGTCATTTGATGAGACCGGGTTTTCGGTAATTTGGATATGCTTATGACCGGACCATTGCTGGTTGCCTACGTTCCCCTCATTGTGAGGAGCTCAGTCGCCAAGTAGTTCGGCCTTGGCCGGGCTTGTTTTCAAATGGGATTTGTGGTTCCTTTAGTGAAAAGGCTAGGATGAGAAGGCTTGGATGATGAGGCATGGGCCTCGGGATGATTCCTTGACCAAGTCATTCTTGAATGGTGCTTCAATAGCTTTCGATTCTCGTCTTTCATTGGGGGAGAAAGGACTTGCATATGCCTAAAGGCTCATGAAATATGCTTACGCTTTGCTTCGACCGCCCCATTGTTGTCGACAACTTTCATTTTTTGAGCTTTGGTCTTGCACGTCCGTCAAGCTTTTGATTAGTAACGCCGGGTCCTTGGCCTCATTTTTTTATGTGCAACCCTGTTTTTTGCCTAGACCGCCCTTTTTTTTGGGATTTTCACTTAGGCCGGGCATTACTCTTTTTGCACCAAGATTTCTTTTTTTTTTATATATATGTGCAACCACTGTTTTTGCCTAGATTTGCGCCTTTTCTCTGAGATTTTCAGTCTAGCTGGGTATTACTCTTTTTGCACTACACACATTTTTTTTCTTTTTCTTTTTTTTTTATTTTCTAGAGCACCCGAGGACCCAAGGCGAGCCCTGCTTGAACATTCTTGATACCCTTGAAGTCTAAGCCAAGCCCTAGGTTGTTGTCGACACGGGGTCAATCTTTCAAGAAGCCGAGTGGCCTTTTTGTCGTTCCTTGATGTTGTCGCCGTCGTTGACTTAGTCAAGATGAAGGTGGACATGGTTTGGGAAAGTGTATGGCTTTGATGAAGGCCTTTTGTGGGGTAAGGAAAGTGTATGGCTTGATGGCATTAGTTGACTTTCTCACACCGATTAATCAGAACGTTAATTATTTCGAGAGATTGTTCGTTGAGCAATGCAAGTGATCATATAAAATAAAACCATTTCATTAAATGTAATGTAGGTGTGCAAATAATGTCTTAAGTCTAGCAAGAAAAGAAGAAGACTTTTTATAGAAAATTGAAGATTCAATACAATGTCCGTAGAGGACTTAATTGAAAGGAAAAATACTAGGACCTACGAAGGTTGAGCGAGAGACTATTTTTCTTTTTCTTCCTTTTTTTTTTTTAAGGATAGGTAAACCTAGTCTAGTTACTCTTCGCGGGTTGGGTGCCGGGGAGCTTGAGCTTTCCTTCGTAGATCGCCCACCGAATTTCTTTCTTGACTCCACACACTTGTACGTCACATGACCATAATGCTTGTGGTACTCACGAGAACTTGGCCTGTCAACTCTACTTGGGTTTCTTGGCTTATGATTCTCGAGAGGTGTGAGAAGGCTTCGTTTCACCAAATCGTTGAAAACTTTGCTCATGGGCATCCCAAAATCATCGGGTGATGTTTCGACCTTGCACTTCTTGAGTTGACCTCTTGTCATAACTTTCTGTCTTTGGCCCATGGAGGTTCTCAAGCTTCCCATCTTCTATCAACTTTTGGATCTCATGCCTCAAATGGGTGCAATCATCAGTGTCGTGCCCATGGTATTGATGGAAGCGACAGTGTTTGGTCTCGTCCATTACGATCTTTGGGGTTCTGGGCTTCCAATTCTCCGGTGGCTTTATCGGTTTTTTTTTCACTAGCTCTTCCAGAATCTTGCTTAAAGGCATCTACGTATTGTTAAAGTGAAAGGAGCGAGGTTTTCGGGGGACCTTGTTATTCTCGAGACTCGATTCCCATTGTCCAATTGGTTCCCTTTGTTGGATTTGGTGAAGGAAAGGCTGTGACATTCTTTCCTTTGTGAGGTGTGGTCTTGAGCCAGTACGGTTCTTGCTTGGCATTGGGTTATGCTCGGTGGAGTCATTTCCTTGCACAGTCCGACATCTTGGGTCAAGGGAGTATTGATACTCATCATGAGGTCAAGCTTCTCTTGCATCTGTTTCACTTGCTCCATCAACATTGCCACATAGGGGTCAACGGGGACTCTTGGGCTACCGGAACCGGCAGCTGTGACTTGTAGTAGCGGGCGACACGGCTGAATTCATTAAGTCCGTAGGTAACGGTGAAAACTCGGTTCATCCTTTGGCAACTCATGATCACATTTAGGCGGGTATAGGGGCTTGAACATAGCCACATATCTCAAGCGATTATGTGAGGTTGGAGCATAAAGCGGCGGTATTCTTTGGGCCCGAGAGACATGTGGGGTGAAGTTCAATCCGTTCGAGGGCGAGGACGATGGAGCCCGGATGAGTGGGATGTTGGAAAGGACCGAGGAGAAGTGGTCCTTGACAAGGGATCATATGTGGATGGAGGAAGATATTGGTTATAGGCTGGGAAGGCTGAGATGGCAACTTACGGAGTCTCATCTTCGACCACTACCGAGAGAACCGTTGGACTCAATTGTTACTTGGATTCCATTGCGGCGAAGAGCACCGATGAGCAATGACAAATGCTCTTCGTGATCCTTCAGGCATTTTCCAAAGCCGGGACTAACTCTTCCTTCCTAATCATCGATTTCCCATACCCTCATGTTTTACATCCAAATCTGCCATTCGACTCTACGAGGCGATGAGCTATGCGAGCAGAAAAGCCGCTGACCCAGTACTCTCGCTCACTTCTTTTTCGCTGCGGGAAAGGGATAGGCAAGGTTTAGACTCGGGGATAGGTGAGGTTTAGACTCGAAGGTAAGTGTTTAAGCTGAAGGCTCAAGTAACATGCCCTTATCGCTTTATCTTTTGCTCGAAACGCATTTTCTCCTAATCCTAATTGATCGGAAAAGATGAGACCTTGAAAGGTCAAGATTGGAAGTAGAGATCGGACCGAAGGGGGTCACGATTAAGGATTTGACCATGAAAGGTCGAGTCGGGAAATCGGAGATTGGACCGAGGAGGTCTCGACTAGAGATTGACCATGAAAGGTCGGGACAAGAAAATCAAAAAATCGGACCGAAGAGGTCTCAATTAGGGTTTGACCATGAAAGGTAGGGATAAGGAAAACGGAGATCGGACCGAAAAGATCTCGATTAGGGATTTGACCATGAAAGGTCGGGATGAGGAAAACGGAGATCGGACCGAAAATATCTCGATTAGGGATTTGACCATGAAAGGTAGGGATGAGGAAAACGGAGATCGGACCGAAAAGGTCTCGATTAGGGATTTCAGAGATAGGAACATGCAATTATGATTACACTAATTGTTCAAGTTTACTTAAAACAATGTCTTTTATTAATCTCTAATTGGTTGGAAAAGGGGTTCTGCCCTTCTTTTTCACAACTACTCTAGATCCTGGATCAGTGGGTTCCGTCACTACGTCTATAAGCCCCTCGTATTCCACCTGTATTTCGACCTCCCGGGGTGGACGGCCCGGGCGAGGGTCCTATAGGGCACGCGGATCCCACCGACCGAGAGTAAAGAACGCTCCTATCGGGTCTAGCTGGTCATAGGACCTTTCAACGCACGAGCGATGCGGATTATAGTCAAGGCAATACCGGGAAAGTCTCGTCTCTCTGCCTTGACGGATCTTTGGCAGAGTTTCGCTTGAGCGAATGACGTTTTGACTTTCGGTAATGTCCGAAAATATAATAGGCATGGGTCGGGCGGTAAAATGCCGGATGACACGGTGTCATATTGAACTTCGTTGCATACGCAGTGCGTGAGTCAGAATCGAAGTCAATGCCGGTCAAGATCTTGCCAATTTTTCCTTGTCGGAATTTTGGCAGAGCTTCGCTTGAGCGAAAGATCTTTTGGCAAAGACTAGGTCTTGACCCTTACGCATTCCGTGCGGGTCAAGGTCAATAGTCAATGTCGGAGTCAAGATCCCACCGATTTTTCCTTGTCGGAATTTCGGCAGAATTTCGCTTGGGCGAAAATCTTGGCTTCTGTTATGAGCTAAGGCTTGACCTTTACGTGGGTATGCAACTGGGCTTATATGACACGGACTAGACCAAAAACCAACCAAAAGTCACGGTTTTTTGAAACGTGTGACACGGACTGTGCATTGGTCGACACTTGTGTTGCCATGGGGAGGTTGGGATGATTCCGTGCGCGCCCGGGAGCATCGTAAGGCTGTCCGTGACTGCAGCTGGAACCACCCTCGGGTTTGAAGGACGTGCGTGCAAAAGTGTACAGGATATATCAGGTGCGCGTAGTGTGCGGTCTCCTAAAAATGTTCCTTTTTTTTTGAGTTAAAATAGAGATTTTCATAATGTGTTTTAAAGGAATGATTTTCGGGACGGGGGAAAATGCAACACATAAGCACGTAAATTTTAAGGAGCCCCGGTCGAGTCATGGAGTGAGTAGCCCCAAGTTTGCTAGGGGGCCCAGTTAACCATGATTTTCTGGTGGAATTGCCACTGAGGTCGTATGGTCAGAATCCTATGAGGATTAGCCGTACGACTGCATGGATCAATTTTCCAGGTTCCACTCCTTTTGCTATTTTTCGGGTTGTTTCCCGTTCAAAGTATGCACAGATTCCAAGATGCAAATGATGCAATGCATGGTAAAGAAAGCAAGCATGATTAATGAAATCGGCGATGGGAGTCTAACCCGCTCAAAGGGAAAAGCTTTCTTTTATTTTTTTTTTCAAAATTTTTTTCGAAAAGGGATACTGGTACGTGGATTGTTAAACCACCGGTTATCCCAACTCCCACGTCAGGGAGTGTACAGGAAGGGTAAGTGGTTTCCACCTATATACCGAGTATCAATTTTTTTTGTTTTGAAAATAAAGCTTTTCTCCTTTGGGTTTTCCCCAGCAGAGTCGCCAAACTGTGAATGTGTGCCCAAAAATTTTGTGTATATTGGAATTCACGCGAGTTTGAAGACATCCGAGTTATTTGAAAAACGGAGTCGCCACGCCATTTTGATTACCTCAAAACTTTGAAAAAAAGGTTTTATGGGTTCGGAGGTTAAGTTACCCCTTGGGAAGAACGTTTGGCGTTCACCCAAAGTGCCTTGCCGGAGCAAGTCTCCCTAGATTTCATTAATCGTGTTTGCTTGCGTGCTTTCTTTGTGTGCATGTGTTTGAGAGTAAAAGGGGGAATGTCCCAAGTTGTCTTCCGGACGTACAAACCATTTGTTGGTTGTCGCTCGGGATTTCTTGGAATTTATGTATTTGGGATTATGATCCCGTCCTCATCTTATGACTTGTGATCATCGCATTTTAACCTCGGGACCCTCGGGACTTGCGTGATCGAGAGAATGACTCTCTTTTGGTCAAAGATGAGGTTCTTTAGAAAAGGAGGGTCCTTAGCCCATCAATCCTACGCTTTAAGACGGTCGAGCTCGTATAGAGGCTTCATACTCTTTCTTGAGCGATAATCGGAGATATAGGGTTCAAGGTGTCCCTTTCTAAAGAGATATGGAACCTTTAATGGAAGGAGCGATGCAAAGATGATAGCTTTTACACCGGTCCGTTCCAAGGTTGCTAATGGGGACATGGGGGAATGCATGTAAAAATAATACTTTAGTGAAAAGATGGCATTTTTGGAATGTAAAGCATGTCTTTTGGTTGTAAGGGATGCTTTTTGTGCAAAGAAAAGATTTTTATGCAAAGAATGCATTTTTATGTTGGAAAATAGCATTTAATGCACAAATGATGCATGAAAATGGCAAAGAATGATTTTTTAATGCAAAGTATGCATTTTGAGTATGAAAATGAGTTTTTAAATGCAAGAGAGTGCATCTTTAATGTGAAAAGGGGTTTTTGAATGCAAAGGATGCACCATTAAAGCGAAGATGTCATTTTGGTGAAAAAGATATCCTTTTAATGCAAATGATCTTTGCTCTGTATGCAAATGTTTTAGTTTAAATGCGGATTGATGCATTAGAAAAGGAAAACATCGGATTGCGGCATAAAAGGTAAAAGTACGCAAGCGGCTATTTATGTCGCACGACATATTTGCTATGTCGCGTGACATAATAAGCCATTTTGCGAAGCCTAAACAAGCGGGATTTGCGGAGGTAACAAGGCACCAAAATGGTCAAGTTACTTCACAAACAAATCTCGAGAGAGCATGTTTATTGATAATGAACACTTCAAGAGGGTGTGGATATGAGGGATCCACGCTCATCTTGAGTGTTCATGCAATACAAGTCAAAAAGGAGATTTTATATGAAATGTAATGAAATAAAATGTGGATGCAGGTAAAATGAAGCTAAAGCATGCAACTTTAATCGAGAATACTACATTATCAATGCATGTAACACATAGATTTCATATTCAAAGGAAAATAGAGAGTGGAAAAGGGGTAGAAACTCGTTACCCTTGAAGATCCACAACTCCTATATCAAGTTAGATATAGGAGCCTTCTAAGTCCTCCTCAGGAGGCGAGTTCGAGCCTTGGATCCTCGAGAACCTCGAGTTCTTGATGTATAGGAAGTGTGTGTGTGTGGGAAGTGTGTGTGTGATTAGTTTGGTAGGATTGAGGTGATTTGGGGTATGTGAGGAGAGAGGAGGCTTACGGAGCGTATTCCCTATAGAGGGGGCGAGGGGTGGAGGAGGTGTGTCTAAAATGAGAGGTGAAGGCCTCTGTTTATAGGCACTGCTGCATGGGCTTGTTATGTCGCACGACATAACAAGCCATGACTGTATTCCTTCTAGAAACATGCAAGGTGGCATGGTTCTAGAACTTTTCCTGGCTGGTTATGTCGCACGACATAAGTAGCCACATGCAGTTCCTTCTAGAAACATGCAAGGTGGCAGGTTTCTAGAAGGTTTCTCTAATTTGGTTATGTCGCACGACATAAGTAGCCGAGTCGCTTCTTCTAGAAACGTGCGAGGTGGCGGCCTTCTAGAAGGGTTTTGGGATTAAGAAAAACGTGTTTCTTAATCACCAAGCATTTCCCTTGACCCTTAAAAAGGCTTGGAACAGGTTCGAATTGTTCCGGAACTTTAAGAAAATCCGGGGAATTACCGGAAAAATTACCGGAATTGCCGGGAAAATTAACCGGAAGGCATGAGCCAGATTTGGGTACTTACACGCTCCAACGCGAAAGATTGCCAGATGCCGGGGCCGCGAAGCCTTTCTCGGATCCGGGCTATTTCAGTTGGCGACTCCGCTGGGGAGATTTGTTTTAAAAACTTTTAAACAAAACAAAAGATTTTTAAAACGATGATGAGGGTCAAACTTTCATTTTACCCCTTCCTTTAACTGTTGTGTGTGTGTGCACGTGCTTCGTTTTTATTTTACAAAAAAAATAAAAATAAAAAAATGCATCAATATACATACGTGCATACATTTAAAATTCTTCAAAAACTCCTGTTTTACTCGGAAAAAGAATTTTAGAGACCGCACACTACAGCCTTCTTTGCCTCGGTTACACCGCGCTCTACTCACTTCTTGCCTCGGTTACACCGCACGCTACGCGCCTTTCTTGCCTCGGATACACGCACACTACAACCCTCGGCCGGAGTGGTCTCGGTTGCGATCCGTTAGGTCTTCCTAGGCCTCTTGGGCCTTGGCCTTGCAAGGATCATTCAAACATCCCGTCCTAGCAGCGTCAACCACACGTTTGAGTCTTGAGTCACACTCTGTCCCGGACTCGGTTGGTTTTACCCGGTCAGTGTCATACGGCTGGATACATATACCATGCCGGCCATTTTACGAGTCAAGGCTCGGAACTCAAGATCCCTTGCGCAAGCAAAGCGATGAAAGGTCATGCTAAAATCTTGACCTGATCTTGATTTCGAAGCTACACGCGAGCGATGTTCCGTCCAGGATATACATCCATGCTCACATGACACCATGTCATCACGCCTTTGATACGTCGGCCATGACAATATGACCCGGCCAACGCCTAACGTCACGAGATCCCTTGCGCAAGCAAGCAAGAGAAGGTCATGCCGAACTCTTGACTGATCTTGACTCGGTGGCGGCTCGGTTCACTATTCACATGGCTAACGCATCAAAACGAACATGGCGAGCTCGGTCCTTAGGTTCGATTTTCTTTTAGGCCGGTGGAAACCGCTTGCACTATAGGACCCTCGCACAGGCTGTCCACCTTGGGATGTCGAAATACGGGTGCAAAACGAGGGGCTTATAGCCGCACGAGATGGTCTCCAGCGACCCGGGATCTAGCATAGTTGCGAAAAAAAGAGCAATCTTTTCCAACCTACCTAGGATTACGAGAAAATCTTTGTTTAAGTAAATTAAAACAACAAAAAAAAAAATCAAAAATAAAAGAAACGGAAACCGCATGCCACGTGAGCTTTCCCCCTTTTATCCCGTTAGGCCATTCCACGTGTCTAAACCTTGCCCGTCACCCCCTCCGGCGAACCGAGAGTGGTTGAGAATCCACTGGAAGCCGCCTTTTCGATATCGAGGTCACAAGGTCCGATAGCCCTTCCGGTTCAACGGTCCGCACCGTCCGATACTCCCCATGTGGGATCAACGGATAACAGTGAGGAAACGGAACCCCGCCACTAAGGAATCTCCGAGACAATGGAGGAGGTCTTTGCGAGCCTTCGAAACCATCAAGAAGCGCCAAGAGGAACAGCAAGCTGGATCATAGACACCTTGCGTCTTCGAGGAACGATTGCGGTTCCCCAACCCGACGGAACCTTTGTTCTCATAGAGGACGAAGATATACGGCTCCCAGGTTTCTCAAAGCTATCGGCGAGTCCCGCCTCCGCCAAGCTACGAGATCCCGGCAACGCAAGCGGCTCTCGCTCAAAGCTCCCCCTCGGCATCGATCAAGCGGCTCAGCATGCCCGCCTCGGATCGATCGGTTTCCCGGCTCTGCACATCAAGCTCATTACCAGCAGCGCACATACGTGCACTGCTCCACTTGAGATCCCAATGCATCTCGGTATCCCCCGGGATTCAATCCTTTGCCTCTATACGAGCCTCGCAATCACAATCAAAAGTCCCCATTCTTACCGGGGACGAGGCATCGGCGGATATCCCGACATCTCAAGGTTTGCCACTGCTGAGTACGCGATTGGGGCTAACGAATCGTTTCCCCGGTTCCCAAACACTGACCCTTAGCGGACTGGCAATCACGCCCTCAACTTGACACCCCGGGGTATGGGTTGGTATACGCTCAAACTACCTCCCCAAGACTCCCGAATGGCGATCCATCGGCCAATCCACCTCCATCTTCGGTTTCCGTCCACAGCGGTAACCCACCTCGGACGGCCCGATCCTCGCATGGCTTGGGCGATCGAACAAATGAAAGACATGCAAGGCAAGCTAGCTAGTTCTCGGAAGGACTCCCTCACTGCCTCTTGATCCGAACAAAGTGGTCCCTCTCCCTCCAAAGTTCGGGATGCCGGAAATGGAAAAGTTTGTGAACGAGAATGCCCAAAAACCCACATCGACACCTACGTCCTAGGTATGAGAGCGAAGGGCAACCCCTCAACGAGATGGCGAGATCATTTTCGGCATTCCCTCAAATCCACGGCACTAAGGTGGTTCCTCAATGTAAAGGCGAGAAAACCGCTCCACGTGGGATCGGATCGGTGAAATCTTCTGGAGAAGTACCGCGCCAATCTTGAATGGGGAAACAAACCGCCATGACACCAAGCCACCGAACAAAGGATGACGAACCGGTGGGCGAGTTCTACAAAAGATGGAGCGGAAGCTAAGCGAGATAATGGATCCACTTTCCAAGAAGAAGCGAGATGGACATCTTCCATTCTGCCTCAAGCCATCTTTGAGGACCTTGATCGGCCACCATTTCTATCCGGATCTCAGTGCCATGGTCAACGCCGGGACAAAATTTGAAAAGACCACGAGTCTTCAAAAGGCAACTGACAACCACCTGCCTCGTCTTACCGCTATCGAACAAACACAGCAACTTCAACTCCTGCCCGACCAAAGGAAAGGAAGCGGCCGGAACAGTGCACTACATTCGGAAACGGAGCTCAAGTAAACCGCGATCAAGCGGCCCCGAAGAATAACAATCCCCCTCGCTTCCCGCGGTTCCGGCATTTAGATAACACAGGAAATGCCCTTGGGTCAAGTATTCGAAGCTTTGGTGAAGCGAAATCTTCTCGAACCACTCGAGAATTTCCAGCGAAGACTCTCAGGCCCAACATGGATATGAGCAAACCTTTGCGCCTTCCACAACTACCCGGCCACACCACCGACAATTGCTTCGTACTCAGCGGGTGGTCCGGGGGCTCATTGAGGAGGGAAAATTGGAACGCCCCGTGGTCCCGATACCATCGGAAATCCATTCCCACGGGAACGACGGGGGTAAACTCAGTAGCCTTTGATGAAACTCCAAGCGAAGCGGGACCCCTGCAATTTCGAAACCGTCGGCATCTTTGTCCCGCTATGGGGAGCGTGAAACAAAGTCAAAAGGTCTCGTGGCCAAGGGAATTCCGACAAGAACGCCCGAGGCAAGCTGTCTCCCTACGATCTTTGCCCCGGCCGAGGCATACGAATGGATGGATCGAACGTTCCCCGAAGAAAGGCGAGTCAAACGGTAGCACGGGAAGCGGTTTAGCCTTCACAGGACGATGACTTGCCAATATGTGAGAATCGGCCTGTGAAGCCCTCCTCATCCTCATAAAGATAGAGATGTTCTTCCTCCCGAACGTCTTGATTGATAACGGCTCCGCGATCGACATCATCGCTTTAAGCACATTGAAACGACTCCGCATCGGCCGTTCTACGATAAGGCCTTCACCTCGGGTAATCAGGAGCCTACGACTCATTGCACGACCAATCGTAGGAGTCATCAATTTGAGGATCAATTCGACGTACAAGCTGGAGTCGGTAGAGTTCAGTCGTGGAAATCAAACCAACCTTCTGCTTTGTTGGGACGGCCTTGGATACATCGGATGAAAGCGGTATCATCTACTCTTCACCAATGCGTGAAATTCATCAATGCCGATGGAGCGATCGAAGTGATCCGCGGAAGCGGTGCGATGGCAAGTGCTTGGCCGGCAAGCTATGACCCGAAGAAGGTCAGAAGCATGACCGAATACTCTTCTCGAGATGATTCTCCTACCTGTCCCGCTACGAAGTGGATCCTTACATCCACGCTCTAAGCGCTGACAGTGGAAATTGAAGAACTTCATGGGTCGGGATGACAACTACGACATATCGGCTTGTGAAGAATGCTTGAGAGAGGATCAAGAGATGGATGCCACTAATGGAGATTGATCGAGAGTAGACCACTTACTTCGCAGAAAACCCTCTTGCAAAGCTGGCTCATCACCGATCCCCGTGCAAGACAACCCTCTAGCCAGACACTCTCGGATCTTACGGGGACGGCCATCACGGCTTAGTTCAATTGACATTAGGTGTCAGGCACAGACGAAGCAGTGGCGCAACCTCCTCCCGAGGCTTAATCGGGGAAGGAGATATAGCATGCCGCTCGAATCGAGACATTGTAAACGTCGTCCAAGCAAAGATCCCGAGATAAAGGCGGATTCTATGAAAGTGATCAACATCGGCAAGAATCCACTCCGAGATCGGCGAATGCTTCGCCCTCTAGAAGTAGCCCTCGGCGACTTCTATCATCAAAAACCCCAGGGTGGTGGCAACACTAATGGAGGGACATCATCGGGGAGCGGCCAAAAACCTCCGCGATGCTGGTTTGAAATCGAACCACATGCAAGCTACTTTCCGGGACTCGTACCCAAGGAAGATTGGCCACACTGAACCGGCACCACTCCTCTAGAGCTACGGCCATCGGAAGTAATGAAGCACTGGTCCAATCCCTCGTCGCCTATAGTCTAGCTTCGAGTCTTGTTATACGTGTATTCACATCTTTTGAGTCTTTTGACGGCTTTACGCCCGACGATTGTGAATCTTTGGTCAACAATGTACGGTCTTCACGCTTTCAATAAAGGTCCGACCTTCCTAAAAAATCATTTCATTGCATCTTTAACAAATGATGATATTAACTAATCAAAACAAGTTAATAACAATTCATCTATACAAAAGGCAAACACATTAATTAAATAAATGCATCAAGCAAACATTTAAGCATGTTGTCAAACGAGAGAAAAACCGGGCCCAAGACTGCCAGAAGGTTTTAATCACAACGATTTGCAAGATTCTTTGAAGAGCGAAAAGAGCCTTGCAAGTCAGACGCCATTTCCGGCCACAAACCAGATCTTCCAATACCTCAAGAGCGGAAACCACCTTCATGAACAAGGAAGACCCACACACGAAGGGTCAAAACCAAGAGCATCATGGCCCTAAACGCCTTGCCTCTCACTTCGTCATCCTCGGGGACATGCTATACAAGAAACGCTACCATGGGCCACTCCTACGCTGCATCGGCCAAGAAGAAGCAACAAGTTCATGAATGAAGTCCACAATGGGGCTTGCGGTCCCCACATGAACGCCGAGCCTACGATGCAAATCATTCTCGGGATGGGCTACTCTTTGGATCTCCATGGAGCGGTGCATCCACTTTGTCCGAAGAGCTGCGACAAGTGCCAGCGGTTCTCCAACCTCAATCATCTACCGCCCCACGATCTCTCTTGCATGACTACACCTTGGCCCTTTGCCACTTGGGAATTGACGTCATCGGGAAAATCGCTCCGCCGGGCGGCAACGGTCACGAGTTCATCTTAGTAGCCATCGACTACTTCACCAAATGGGTCGAAGCGAGTCTACAAGGTACTCACCTCCAAGAAGGTCGCGCATTTCCTCAAGGAAAACATCATCTGCCGATACGGCATCCCAAATGAGGTCATATCGGACAATGGCTCACACTTCGAAGGGAATTCGACAGGCTGGCTGGTGAATTCAAGATCACACGTCACAAATCTTCTCCCTACGGCCACAAACAAACGGCGCCGTGGAAGCGACAAAGCAAAACCCTCGAACGGATCATCAGAAAAATGACCACCGAGGACGAGATTGGCGAGAAGCTGCACCTTGCACTTTGGGGCTACCGCACATCGGTCGGAAACGGCCACGGGAGAAACCCCATTTGCCACGACATACGGGATGGAAGCAGTCCTTCCCATCGAGCTAGAAATTCCCTCACTCCAGAGTCTTTCTTTGGAAAATGACATCAACGAAGTCGAATGGCTCGAAGCCGACATGACGAATTGGCTGCTAGACGAGCGACGACTAAAGGCCATGGAACACGTCCAGGAGCCTATCAGCGGGATGGCTAGAGCTTTCGACAAGAAAGTCAAATCCCGAGACATCGGGGAAGGTGACCTTGTACTCAAAGAAAAGCCTCCCACTCGAACCAACCAGCTGGGAAAATGGGAACCCACATGGATCGGCCCTTTCGTGGTTGAAAAGATCTTCTCCGGAGGCGCCATGAAGCTAACGAGACCTAGACGGCAATCCCTTCATGAATCCGGTCAACGGAAGCAAACTTCGCGAGATACTTCGCCTAAAGAAGAACAAGCTGTGCATCTCTTGGCACTCCATGTAGTGTCGAACTACGCGAGACTGAGCCCTCTAGTCAGGAGGCGTAGGCAACCTTAATTGGTCCGGTCTAAAAATACACAAAAGTCAAAAGTTTGAATGTCAATCAAGACCTCCATCAAGCTACGCACTTTTCAAGAACACGCCCAGCAGTCACCTTGACCAAGTCAAACGGCGGCGGCAACATCAAAAGGACATCAGAGGTCACTCGGCATCAAGCAGCGACTCATGTACTTCCAAGCCGGGGGCTTGTCTTCGCCCTCATGCGCTTCAAAAAAAAAAAAAGAGCTCGAAGCGAGGCTCACACAAAAAAAAAAAAAAAAAAATGAGAGCTCGAGCAAGGGCTCACAAAAAAAAAAGAAAGAGCTCGAGCAAGGGCTCACAAAAAAAAAATAATATAAAAAAAAAAAACAAAAGAAGCTCAAGCAGAAGCTGCGAAATTGAGGTCAAGAGCCCGACGCCAACAAGAGGCAAGGAAGCTACGAAAAGGACCGTCAAAACGACTTGTCAAGGGAGCATTCAACCTCTCGGCCAAGCACAAAGCCTCAGCAAAGGGATTGCCGTCGGGGCCTGGGCCCTTCGGTCAGCGAATGCAACGAGAAAAGTCAAAGATGGATGCCGACAAAGTGCACAACAGAAGCAAAGGCAAACAAGAGATATTGCGTCTCGACAAAGCTTTAAAAGTAAATCACAAATCACTAACGGTTACAACATTTCTTGATGAGTTCAAGCACGGTCTACTCTCAAGTTCACAACATGCTAAAGGACAGTTTAATACATTTAACTAATAATGTGTTTGCAATGCAATGAATGGATACCTAGGAGGTCATTCCGCGCCATCTGCGCTTGTCCCCTCGCCATTCTTTCCTTTCTTCCCTCGTCCCCGGCGAGTCTTCTTTCGCTCCATGTGAACCAACTCTGCGTCTCTCGGTCAGAGATCGGGGTCCTCCCGTAGAGTCAAACAATCCGGTAGCTCTCGGGGCTTCATTCGCCCGTGCTTCGGCTCCCGGATCTCCTCCTGCGAGTACGTAAAGAGGACCTCTCCTGTCGGTCGGTCAACTCTAGTCTCGTAGTCAAACAAAGTGTCTCCGTCACATCCGAAGGGTCGAGACCGGGCTTCGGAACTCCTAAGGCAATAGCTACTACGGCAAGCGGGTCCCGAGAATCGCTACACGCACTGCTCTCCAGAGACCACTTGGGGCCCAACATCTTTGCTCATACCGGGCCGGATCTTGAGTCGTCAATACGACGCTCCCCAGAGCGTCTAAGGAGTACCACGGGAGGGAAAGCGGAATACTTCCATACCTCGGAAAATACAAGAAGGCACTGAAGGCGCCATACAAAGAGGAACTACCTCCCGCAGATAGCAAGGTCATCCCGGCCAACAAAGGCTCTGCTTCATCCCAAACTGCCGGGAAACAAGCGACGGAATATAGAAGGAGGACCAAGACAAACTGGAACTCGACAACGTAGGACCCTTCTGCAAGATCCTCCTGGTCTCAATCCTCCGGTGCGGAACCCACCGGCGGATCGATGCGTACCAAGGCTGTGCCATCCATCTCTCCCGGGCGGGTGATCCATATCCAACACAAGAGGTCGGCGAGCAAATGACCACGGGCTAAACGACGTCGGAGCCTCGGGCATGGCTGAAGTCTCTCTCGCGGCCACAAGGTGAGCAAAGCGGGGCTTCCCCCTCTCATGAACCGATCCCCGGTCGCCGGACGGTCGATACCATGAAGAGTCTCCCCGGCACCAACGGGACAATATCTTCTCCCGGCTACTGCAGTGCCCCTACCGCATCTAGCAAGCGCCATCACAAATGCGAGGAGGCGGCCCGGAAAAGCGTCGCCATCACGCACAAGGCAAATACATCCCAAGAGACGTCACTCTCATCATCAACCATGAACCGCTCCGGCGGCTCGAAATGTCGATATGACCCGAATCAAGGATCATGCCCTGCACTTTTTCCAACGAAGTACGAAGAAAGTCTGCAAGCTTCACGCGCACCGTAGGACCACCCAATCGAAAGGAAGCGAGATGGCCTCCACCTCCGGTCCTCCAATCAAAGCCCGAAAATCCTCAAAAGTGGGCACCATTTCATTATAGGAGAAACAAGTACACATGCCTCCTAACATCCCGAACTTCGCGGCGGCCGCAACAAATCCCAATCGGGAACCCAACTCCTTAAAAGACCAAATCGAGCAAAGACGAAACCTTACCTCGAAAGCCCGTCTACGATGCCTCATACGGCGCCGCATCCACGTTTTCAAGCTTGCTCAAGGAAGTGTGCTTGCCTCTCCTGCGAAAGCCTCGGCAAAATTCTAGGGACGTACGAAGAATCCATGGCAAAAATGGAGGTTCCTAGAGAAAATGGGGAAGAAAGCTCGAAAATGGTGCAAATGGGGAAATGAGGAAGAACCGGACCTTTGGAAAGCATTTATGTCCTTCCCAAAGCAAGGTTGGTCCGTACGGACCTCTTTGCATGCTAAGTATGTCCGTACGGACCTCCTTGCAAAGCAGAACCCATTTCCCAGCCAAACGGTACAACAACCCATTTGTCCTCGGCAAAACCTTGCTCCAAAGCGCCCAAACAACGCCCAAAGCCATTCCCGGCAAACATACACTACCCACAAACACACTCTCGGCTCACGTGGCATGCACAAAAATAAAATAATAATAGCAACAATTTCTAGGACAAATCCAGGAATCACAAAAATGACATTACATCTTAAAATAAAATCTTGTTTGCCATGCAAATACGTGTGTTTTATTACGGTACCAATAAATGTCTGTTGCTAAACAAAAAAAAAAGAGGGATATGAAAAGAGGGACAGCAAATGAATACTAATCGGAATCCTCGGCATCATCATCCTCGCCAAGGTCCTCGCAGAGAAGTCGGGCATCCCGGCGAACTCGCCCGTCACATCCTCGTCGTCGAATACCGAGGCACCCGCGGAGGCTCCCACGAAAAGTACTCGGAAGGATCAAATCCGGCGAAAGGATCAAAGAAAGAAGGCTCGAGGAACCCTCACCCTGTGCGCCATGCGGAGGCATGAGCGATAAAGGCTGCTCCCTCGAAGGCCACTGCGGCTCAGAAGATGTCCGGCATCCATGCTATGCCGCCCCCTCGAAGGCCCCTCCTGGCTGCGGCTCAGGCTCGGCTCTAGGCGGAGGAACGTCTCTGAGTGCCTCGAAGGCATAGGCTCATACGCCGGCACGCGTCGCGAACCGGCAAGATATCTTGAAGCCATCTTCTTCGCAAGCGACCTCATCGCCACGTAGCGGCGAGTCGGCATATCATAGGCTCTCCCAGGGACTGCACCAACAAGCGACGCCAAGGAAACGCTCGGCAATACGGTTATACTCAACAACAAAAAGAAAAATACGAAAAGATGCCAAGATGGAAAAGAGTAAGCACACTCACCGATCTATCGGGGTCCACTCTGTATGCGGCAGGAGCCTGCTTTCCGAGGAACGGGTACGAGACCCTCCTCCTCGATCCGTCCCCGCGGACGTACGTGAAATCCGGTCCCGGCATCGGAACCTGCAGGGGAGCTGCGGGCCGGCCTCTCTCTCCAGCGCCGATTACTGCGGGCGTCCTCGGCTTCCTCCTCCACGAAGGCCCCGTACTCCTCTCCATATAAAATGAACTCCTCGGCGCCGAGCACCGCGAGGTACCTCTCGAAATCGAGCACGTCCATGTCTCGGGAATCAAGCATCCCAAAGGGAGGGTCCCTCGGAGCCACGGGAAGCACACCGGGGCCATCTTTGCCCGGAAGACCCGCTCTCCCAAATACATAACATCGCAAGTCAAGCCCCGCGGCATCTTCGCGCCGCTGTCACCTCGGGATCCCCTCAAACTCATCCCCCTCATACCGAGCCCACGGGAACAAAAGCGAACCCCTCAGGGCTACCCCTCTCCAGGACGCTCTACACGCACATCCCGTAGGCGATGGTGAGCTTCCCCTGTTGGTCCTCCTCTTCCTCGCCGTACGAGCCCCGCCCAACATAGCGGGGTACGCAGCGCGACACCCCGGATCTCTATCCCACGGGAAGCACTGGAAAATCTCATAAAACCACACTGCGACAAAACGAGAGAAGGCTCGAGTGCAAAAGAAAACGGAGAAACGACAAGTTGCTAAATCAAAAACGACAATAAACTCATACCTCCAAAGCGAAGTCAAAACGAGGCCAATGAATGGCCACACCCCAGCTAAATCGGTCCAAAGAGAAGTAGAGCTCGGCCGAGCACTGCCTCGCCCCAAGCAATATCACGAGACCCTATCCCGAGGTCAATCAAGCTCTCCAACAAAGCAAAGGGAGCCGCGGTCGCGTGGTTCGAGAACAAAGTCTCGGACGGTGCATACCACAAAAAGGAGCGCGCCAGCGCTCCGCCGTCACTGGCCGGTACCCGGATGTAGGCCCAATGGACGTGATCCTTCGGCTCCACATCGCTATACGGCATGCCCGGGCCCTGCGAGGACGAGGCTCAAAGCCCGGCGGCTCGGTCGGCACCACATCGGAGATCATATCTCTCCACCGTACCGGCCCTCCTTTGAAGGAAAGCCGTGTCGCGGCAAAATCGGTCGGCGTCACCGTCACCTCTCCCCGGCTCGGATGGAAGGTGTGGGTGGTATCCCACCAGTACTCAGAAAGGCCAAGGAAGACGCTCTTGTTCTTCCTCGTATCGAAACTCCGGCCGGGTTCTCGACGAACACCCCCGGGCCGGAAGCGTAGACCGACCTCTGGGACTCGGCCTACCGTCCACGAAATATCCAGGGCATCCGCTGCCACAGCTCAACAACAGCCTCGAGCGACCCCCGAGTCTTCATCCTCTTGGCCTTCCCGGCCATAAGCCCCGCATCCTGCAGGTAAACACAGCAAAGGTACGTCAATCACAGTACTTAATATAAAACAAAGGCACATATAACCCGTCACAAAACACGGCACACATTGCACATATTTTTCACATATATCCCGTCACAAAACACGGCACACATTGCACATATTTTTCACATATAACCCGTCACAAAAACACGGCACATATTGCACATATTTTCCCCACAAAGTCCGTCATCCAAAAACATGGCACACACGGCACGACACATTGCACATATTTTTCACATATATCCCGTCACAAAACACGGCACACATTGCACATATTTTTCACATATAACCCGTCACAAAAACACGGCACATATTGCACATATTTTCCCCACAAAGTCCGTCACCCAAAAACATGGCACACACGGCACGACACATATGCATAACACATTTTTCAAAAAATCCGTCCCTACACGGCACACACTTTCACATATAACCCGTCACAAAACACGGCACATGTCACATTTTTTCACAAAAATTGTCACTACACGACAAACTTTTCTCATAATGTATATACATAAATAGCATACGGTACAAAACACTAAAGCATGCATTTCATTAGAGAGGCACTTTATTTTCACAAATAAGAGCTAATCTACACATTTCTGCACAAAATACACATACCCACAATTTTTACATGTCCATTTTCAACAATTCATCAAGAATTTCACAAAAAGGCATAAAAAAATAACAAAAATTCAAAAAAAATACGAAAAACTAAAACCTAGTTCTAGCATTCAAAAATTCGACGAGGGAATCAAAGCGGAACGGATTTCTTACCTCCCCGACGTTCATAGAGCGACGATTGTGCACCTCCGGATTCGGATAAAAGACATTCGGGTTCTTCGAAGATGGAATGAACGAAATCCAATTCCTTTGAAGCTCCATCCGTTGCTCGACCACTTCTTGGCTGCGTTGACGACGACTCCTTCGAGATCCTTCAGCCATGGCAAGCAATTCAAGCAAAAAATTTTTGATTTTGGTTAACAATGGAGGATTTTCTCTCTTTCTCTCTCTCTCTGGTTCACGCACGGAAGAAGAAGGAATGGGGAAGGGCTCGGCATTTAAACCTGGTCAAAACACGGGAAGCTGTAAAAAACCGAGGTGGTCCGTACGGACCTCTTTGCGGCGAGGTTGGTCCGTACGGACCTCTTTGCAAGGAGTGACCAAATTACTTTCCCCCTTACTTATAATCTTTGCCCCAGGTCATCTAAGGCCTTTTTCGGCCAAATCCAAGTGCGAATGGTCCCTAACCCTTCAATTCAATCCCCGGCCATCAACGTAAGACCGGTCTCGCCCTGACTCCAACGGACAATTCAATCCCCGGCCATCAACGTAAGACCGGTCCTCGCCCACTCAACGGCAATTCAATCCCCAGGCCATCAACGTAAGACCGGTCCTCGCCCACTTCAACGGCAATTCCAACCACCGCGCCCGCTCAACGGCAATTCGAGAAGGAGCGACACCTCCCGGCGGAATCCCGAGGCACGAGACGCCTCAGACGCCCGACGGCCATTCGAGAAGGAGCCGACACCTCCCGGCCACGAATCCCGAGGCACGAGACGCCTCCAAAAGCGCCCGACGGCAATTCAAGAAGGAGCCAACACCTCCCGGCCACGAATCCCAGAGCACAAGACGCCTCCAAACGCTCAACGGCAATTCAACCAACGCCCGCTCAACGGAAATTCAAGAAGGAGCCAACACCTCCCAGCACGAATATCAAGGCACAAGATGCCTCCAAACGCTCAACGACAACTCAACCACTGGCCCTCAAAAGAGGTCCGAAGTCATCTTCCCAACAGAAAAGGGCCCCTACAAGGTCATGCATCCCCAGCAATTCAAGCACCGGCAGTCAGTGTAAGCCCGAACCTCGCCCACTTCAACGGCAACGCAAGCACCGGCCATCAAAGTAAGCCCGAGCTCCTCCCCAACAAGTCGAAAGGGAAGTCGTACAAGACTGCATATCCCCAGCACCGGCCATCATCCTTGCCCACTCAACGGCAAAACAAGCACAAGAAGGAGCCAACACCTCCGAGTACAAGTCCCAAGGCACGAAGCGCCTCCAAAATGCCAAATGGTGAAGCAATCACCGGCCGTCATCCTTGCCCACTTCAACGGCAACGCAAGCACCGGCAGTCATCGTAAGTCCAACCTTCTACTCAACATGCAAAAACACAAAGGCATCTACGCCTCTCGCTATCAAAGCACAAGGCAGCCACGCCTCCACAAATGCGGCTAGAAGACGATTCAAAGTCCTCGCGCATTACATCAACTGCGGCTAGAAGACGATTCAAAGTCCTCGCGCATAACATCAACTGCGGCTAGAAGACGATTCAAAGTCTCGCGCATAACATCAGCTCTTGCGGCTAGAAGACGATTCAAAGTCCTCGCGCATAACATCCACAAATGCGGCTAGAAGACGATTCAAAGTCCTCGCGCATTACATCAGCTGCGGCTAGAAGACGATTCAAAGTCCTCGCGCGCATTACATCAAGCTATGCGGCTAGAAGACGATTCAAAGTCTCGCGCATTACATCAGCTGCGGCTAGAAGACGATTCAAAGTCCTCGCGCATTACATCAGCTGCGGCTAGAAGACGATTCAAAGTCCTCGCGCATTACATCAATCTGCGGCTAGAAGACGATTCAAAGTCCTCGCGCATTACATCAACCGCCGCGAAGACGATTCAAAGTCCTCCCGGTGTGGCACCAACCGCCGCCGTAAGACGATTCAAAGTCCTCCCGGCGTGGCACCCACCGCCGGGACGATTCAAAGTCCTCCCGGCGTGGCAAACCGCAATCGAAGACGATTCAAGTCCTCACTATCCCCGGCCCGGGAAGGCCTTAAACCACCCGATTAGGAAAATCGTAAAATTTCCATCCCAGGACACCAACACGTCCTCACAATTGACCTTGGCGGTCATCACATCTTAGGACACCACCCCGTCCTTATCACCGACCTCGGGGTCACACAACACTTCGAGGAACCACCACGCCCGCACTCGCACAGTTTCACGACCTCGAACTACGACCTGAGGCTTGATTCCCGCCCAGTGGATACGTAGGGAATCCTATCACGGGGTCCGGCCATCGACCTATGCGGTCACCCGGGACACCACCACGTCCTCACCACCGACCTCGGCGGTCACGCGACACTTGAGGCACCACCACGCCCACATTCACAAAACACTCACCCCACTCGAACTACGGCCCGGGCTTGATTCCCGCCGGGGGATATGCAGGAATCCTATCACGGGGTCCAGCCCTGCGACTTCCATGCGGTCACACAAAAGGACACCACCACGTCCTCACACTGACCTCCACGGTCACTTCCTCTCCTAGCACGCGATCCAGATTAGGACCCTTATCTTATCGGCGACCCCACTTCTTTTATAAGTGACGTCGTCGAGGGGCTTCTGTAAGTACCCCAATCTGGATCACACCCTTTCACACACACGGGAAACACCGCAGACTCATCAACACGGTCTCGACGACCCTCTCACTCAAAACCCTCTCTAAACCCCCAACCAAACCAAGGGAGGAGCCTTTGCGGGATAAAAGGGACAAAAGGACCTTTCGGGAATTTTCAGAAATTGGGAAAGCAATATTGGTCCGTACGGACCTCTTTGTTGTCATAATTCTTGAATCTCCTTAAAGTCCACAATATTCCCTCAAATCCGGGGAAAATGATTACTCCCCTGCGAGTTGGTCCGTACGGACCTGCTTTGCATGCAAGATGATCCGTACGGACCTTATTGCTCGGGGGACACCATAATTGTAAAATATTCCCCATCATCACAGATTCCCTCAAATCGAGGAAAACTAAAAGTCTGGATTACCAGGGAGGTCCGTACGGACCTCTTTGCACCAAATCTGGCACTATAAATAGAGGGCTCCCCCTCCTCATTTTCACACACCTCCCACTTCTCTCTTCCTCCCTAGGCCTTCTGGCTTCCCTTCTAAGTCCTTTTGAGGCATTCCCGGCCCCTTTCGGATCCTTCCGAGGCCTTCCGAGCCCCCTCGTGGTGCTCAGAAGCCTCCCCAGCGCTCCCGAGACGCTCCCGCGCTGCCCCAGGTGGCACTCTCGAGGTACTCTGAGGCCCCTCGTGGTACTTCGAGGCCTTGCACAGTCTTTCCACGGTGTCCCGGCTCTTTCCGAGTCAAACCGGCGATCCCAAACCACGCCGAAACTCTGCCCGAGTGACTCCTGCCACCACAACGCACGCCGAACCTCTGCCCGAGTGATCCCGACGATCCTCACGCACGCCGAACCTCTGCCCGAATGCAGCCTACAACCTCAACTCACGCCGAAACTCTGTACGCAGACAACCGGTCCCTCGCGAAGCAATCCCGATCCATACCGGAACGCTACTCCGAGCCTCAAACACTATTCCCCGGCGGAAGACAGGACACGAACCAACATTGGTAAGGCTTCCTTCCTATACTATTTCAATACATTTCCATACATAACATACAATGTAGACATCCGATACAGCATGCATTTTTAAAAGCACACACACACACACACAACATTTAAAGGATATTAGGGGTATCCGAAAGACTCGTTTTACGAGGCTACTCGGGTGAGCTCTAATATTCTAATATTCTCTTCCCGGGGAGTCATCTGACCTCCGAACTCAAAATCTCATCACACAAAAAAAACAGTTTAAAATTATCTTTAAACTGATGCCCTTTTCAATGTTTTGGAGGGCTTAATAAAAACGGCGTGGCGACTCTACAAAACAAAAACGGCGAGACACCGCTCCAACGCGAAAGATGCCAGATGCCGGGGCGCGATTGCGCTGCCTCTCGGATCCGGGCAATTTCACCATGGTGGCTAGTTTGGAGAGAACGTCTGCGACTTGGTTGTCTTCCCTTCCTATCTGCTTGAGCTCGAAAAATTCCATTTTCTTCGTCATATCTAGGACCAGGTCTCTATACTTGGCAAGGGTGACATCTTGAGTGTTATATTCTCCCTTCACTTGTTTGACAACAAGCTGGGAGTCACGGCAACCACCTTAGTTGCTCCATAGAAGGAGGCCAACTCAATGCCAAATATGAGAGCCTCGTATTCGGCTTGGTTGTTAGATGCAGAAACTTGAAGCGGATGGCATCTTGTATAATATATTCTCCTTCCGCTTGCTAGTACAACTCCGGCTCCGCTTCTTTCCTTGGTAGCTGATCCGTCCGTATACTGGGATCCAACAGTTGGA
The DNA here is from genome assembly GCA_022495995.1 of Adenophora triphylla var. japonica. Classification (NCBI taxonomy): domain Eukaryota; kingdom Viridiplantae; phylum Streptophyta; class Magnoliopsida; order Asterales; family Campanulaceae; genus Adenophora; species Adenophora triphylla. The sequence continues at coordinate 360,382 of JAFEMH010000913.1, forward strand.
TGGGAGTTCAATGGGAGAGTCTTTTTCCTCCGGCGCGTTTTGCTTAGGGAGGTGGGGAGATGCTCACCCATAAAGGCGATCTCGACCATGAAGTCAACCAAAGGTTGTGCTAAGAGGGTCTTCCTTGGTTGGTAAGTGATATCAAACTCCGTTAGAGCGATTGACCAATTAAGGAGACGTCCCGAGCCGTCCAACTTGTGAAGGATTTTCTTGATGGTTCGTTGGTGTAGACGGTGATAGAATGTGCGTGAAAAATATGCACGCGGCTTCCTTGAAGCAATGACTAGTGCGTATGCTATCTTCTCCACATTGAAATATCTGCTTTCTACATCGGACGGTGCCTTAGAGACATAGTAGACGGGCTTCGTAATTCCTTCATCCTTTCGAACTAAGGCAGTGCGACGGCATGATCGGTGGCGGCTAGGAAGACGTATAGCATCTCACCGGTAGTCGGACCGCTAAGCAAGGGAGGGGAACCCAAGTACTCCTTCAACCGGAGGAATGCTTCCGAGCATTCAGAGTCCAGGAGAAGCTCTTGGTACCCTTGATACCTTGAAGAAAGGCGGTGACTTTTCGGCCGATTTGGCGATGAATCTTCCAAGGGCCGCAATTCTTCCGTTAAGTCTTTGGACCTCCTTGATGTTGGTAGGTTCCTTCATGTCAACGAGCGCCTTGATTTTCCCTGGGTTTGCTTCAATCCCCCTTTGGGAAACCATGAAGCCTAGGAATTTCCCTGCAGTAACTCCGAACACGCACTTGCTTGGATTCAGCTTCATGTTGTTTGCTCGGAGGTTGTGAATGGTCTCTTCTAGGTCGTGAACGTGGCTGCCTTCCTTGGTCTTTATGACCATGTCATCAATATAAGCTTCCATGTTTCTACCTATCTGACTTGCAAAAACTTGATTTACCATTCGTTGGTAAGTGGCACCGGCATTCTTGAGCCCAAAAGGCATCATGATGTAGCAGAAATTCCCACGCGGGTGTTTGGAAGGCGCTCTTCTCGATGTCCTCTTTCGCCATTTTTATCCGATGATAGCACGAGTAGGCATCTAAGAAGCCGAGAGTTTGGTGTCCGAAATGGAGTCAACCAACTTGTCGATTCTGGGGAGAGGATAGCTGTCCTTAGGGCAGGCTTTGTTTAGATCAGTAAAGTCTATGCACATACGCCATTTCCCGTTTTGCTTCTTCACCATAACGACATTAGCCAACCAAACGGGGTATTTGACTTCGCGAATTATTCCGGCGCTGAGTAACTTACGCACCTCTTCTTTTATAGCTTCCTCCTTGTCCCTTGCAAAATTTCTCCTCGTCCTGGGAGATGGTCTTCGCTAAAGGATCAACTTCTAAGCGGTGGAGGGCTACTTCTTCATTGATCCCTCATGTCTTCGACTCTCCAAGCAAAGACGTCGAGACTATTTTTCAAGAGGGATATGATCTTTTCTTTCTCTTCCCGTGATAGCTGGCCTCCTAGCTTGATTTTTTGTTCGGGATAGTCGGGATTAACGACTACCTCTTCTAGCTCTTCTACGAGGCTTCATTTCTGGTCCGTCTCGAAATTCCGGGGATTCGATGATGATCTCTCGATTCTTCTCCCTTCATTGTCGTTTACATTGAGGCCTTCTTCCTCCATAAGTTTATCAATGTCCGGAAGATCGTTCTTCCCGAGTCATGGTTGGCCCCGAGTTCTGGTCATTGACGAGAATGGGGTCTTCCTCGGAGATGGGTAGAATTATGCCTTGGTCATCCACAGTTTCTAGGACCATAGGCTCTTCTTCCAGTGTGGGTAGAGTTACGCCTTGGTCATCCACAATTTCTAGGACCATAGGTTCCTCTTCCTCACTTTCCCATACTTCACGGATATAGCTCATTCTAGAGCTAGTTTCGGTGGTCTTCTGTGATTTGGAGATCTTGATGTTCTCCTCGGGCGTATCTATCTCCACGCTTTTTGACTTTTTCCGGCTCTTGACAACATGTTCCAAGAAATCTTTGGGGGTTTCCCTCACGCATCCAATGCCAGCACGAGTGGGAAATTTAACTCATTGGTGAGGAAGGGAGGCCACCATCCCAAGTTTGGCTTGACTTGGAATGCCTATAATAGCATGATAGTCACTAGTCAAATCCATGACTATAAAAGTGACAGTAGCTTTGGCTCGGAAGGGATGATTGCCGACCTCGAGTTCTAGTTCTACGGTTCCCTTTGCTCCAACCTTATGGTTGGTGAATCCTTCAAGCCTTCCATGATATGGTTCTAGCACAGTGTCTTTCAACCCCATTTGTTGGAAGGCCGAATAGTATAGGATGTCACGGAGGCCCCGTGTCAACAAGAAGTCTTTCGGATTCCACATTGTCAATTCGACCCTTGATGACCAAGAGGGCTGCTCACGAGCCGCTCGACTTCCCGCCAACTCATTCGGAGAAAAACTAATGACTTCTTCCGCTTTATGGATCCAAGCAGGGACATGGTATACTTTGCTTAGCTCGTGGATCTGGTCCCTTAGCTTTCGGTGGAGGTCACCTCTTCACGGATCACATGTAGTTTAGCCCTAGGAGGCCTTCGATCTTCATCCTCACTCTTGGAGTCATCTTCACTCTCCTCTTGCTTCCGCTTGCGCTTGCCATCTTTCTTCATGACATAACGGTCTAACTTTCCCTCGTCAACCCATTGTTGGATTATCTTCTTAAGGGCCCAAAGCAACCATCGGTGGTGTGCCCGTTGTCCTTGTGAAAATCACGGTATTTGTTCTTGTTGCGGGGATATTTTGGGTGATCGGTCGGCGGACGAGGTGGAGGAAGGTTTACTAGCCGCATGATTTCGTAGATGGGCTTTGTAAGAGGGGTGAACTCTAGCTTCTCGGTGCTTCTTGTTCTATTCTTTCCTTTGGAACCCTTGCCGTTCCGTTGTCATTCGTCGGGGTTAAGCGCTTCGGGTTCCGTCTTGTCGGCTCCCCTTTTCTTTGTCTTGTCTTGACCATGGAAATGGCATAGGCCACCTTGTACAATTCGGCCTTGGAATTAGGTTCCCTGTCCGAGAGTTCATAAATGAGGGGGCCGATTTTAACCCGTAGTTGAAGCAAACTATGACCTCCCTATCGGTGAGGCTTTCTTCAACTTGGTCCGCCATTTTCGGAACCTATTGTAGTAGGCGAGGGTGGTCTCTCCCTTCCCTTGCTCAATGTTGGCCAAGTCGGTTAATCTCATCTTCCTCTTCCCAGTAGTGGCAAAATGATCTAAGAACATTCTCCTCATGCCCCTCCAGAATCGATGCAACCTTTCTTGAGCTCACGGAACCGGGTTAAAGGCTGTTCCGGAGAAGGTGCTCGCGAAAGCTTTGCAGAGCAAGTCATCAGCAGTGGTGAGGAGATTCATGGTTTGTTCGAAACTTTGCACATGGTCCTTGGCGTCAGTGGTTCCGTTGTATTTCTCGAAATTTGGGAGCTTGAGGTTAGGATGGGGAGGTGCAGCAGTTATCCTCAAGGAAAACGGACGGGTGGCCCAATCATAATCGTCGTCATTATATTTCTTTCCCCTCTCCATATCATCCAGCCTTTGCTTCAACAGCTCCCATTGCTTTGTTTCTATTTCCTTCTCACTGCTTGAGCGAGTGCTTCGTTGGGAGCTTCTGACTGACTTGTCTTTGGGGCGATCATTCACCCTACTATGCTCCTCTTCATGTCGGTGGCCATCACGTTTGGAGGGGGCCCTATCACGTCTTGGTTCCAGGTCTTGTGCGCCAAGTATCATCCTGTAGGGCTCTGGGGTCCTTGGCCTAGCAAATTCTCGATGCCGAGGACGAGGAGAGTCCGGTCGACGAGGACGATGAGAATCTGAACGACGAGGACGAGGAGAATCTGGTCGACGAGCTCGAGGAGACGTGGGACGCCTAGGTGTCATGATGAGGCGAGCAGGGGATAGGCGCCTATTCAAGCTGAGTCTTGTCCTTAGGTCCTTGGAGTTCACTTCCTCTTCCCTAGGAGTTATTTGGCTTCTCGGGTCGACCACGGGATCCTACGCTTCTTGGTATGCCGAGGACGAGGAGAATCCCCGGGAGCCGGCATTGGTAGTTCGGCGGCCTTCGTGGGTGGAGCTCGATGCTCTCCCTGTTCCTTTCTCAAAGGTGGGCCCATTGATGGTACAATGAATGGAGCCATGGAATGATCTGGGTCCATTTGCAAAAGAGCAACTTGTGTTTCATACATCCTTTGCAAAGTCTCCATTTGTTTGTGTAACAAAGAGCGTCGGTCAACGGGTTGAGATCCTCCTGCTTGACCGGCGTCGGCATTCTTTGTTTTCTTCCTTCCTGCTTTCTTTCCACGAGCACGAGTAGGACGAGGAAGGTCATTGCCCTCTCCCTCGGCATTTGCCTGACCCATGGAACGAAGAGTCATGGCAAGGGGAGGAATGGCATCAGTCTGAGGTAGAGGAGGAGGAGGAGGCAGTGGCTCCTCGGTTCCAGTGTTTCCCCCATTCACTTGGGTGGGATCCTCAGCTGTAACACTTGTGAATTGTCCGTCCATTATGAATCACAAACAGATTATTAAGTGCAAAATTTTCCAAAAATCACAATTTCACCAGAACAGAATTTATGGCTAAAATTAGGGCAAATTTTAACCAAAAACAAACAGCCAATTGTGATTATTTCTAACGCAAAGAACTCAAGCCAAAATTGGGATCAAACTGAACGTTAAAAACGCCTTTGACGGAATCTGGGCAAATTCCGGCTGAACTTGATGATTCCGGCGGTGTCAAGAACAGAGCTTTACCGATCCAAAAATTCCGTTCCAAGAAAGAACAAATTCGGCAAGAAAATTGGCTTTAAGCGAGCGTTTTCCAGGCCAAACAATGGGTGTTTGAATCGATTTCCCGGCAATGGAACCAATTGATGATGCCAAAATCGTCAAAATGCCCAAATCCAAGCGTTGAATGCTCCGGCGATTGCAAGGCCTGAAAATAAGAGAAAACACGTAAACTAAGCCGGGGCGGATCCGGCTAAAGGCCCTCCGGCGTGAGAGTAAGTTCACGGTTGATATTAGAGAAATCAAATTGACAGAGTTTCTCCAATGTAAAAAGTAACGTACCGAATAATGAGCCATGGGGCTTGTATTTATAGGAATGGATAGATAGAATCCATGTTGGAATGAACTTGTAAATAGATAAGATATAATTCTAATAGAATTATATACATTAAGGAGTCATTGTTTGACTTGAATTGATGTTGACAAGTATAATCTGATTGGATCATTCTTTGTATACTCCTTGTTGAATAAGGATTGTATGTTCTGATAACCGGAACGCCGAGGAACACAAATGTTTTACCTCGGACTTAACAAATAGACCGAGGTAAATGATTCTGCTTCCTCGTCATTTGGAGATTGGCCGGTACGGTGATATGCCGAGGTAAATGATTTAGTTTCCTCGTCATGGTGGAGAATGCCGAGGTAAGAACTTTAGTTTCCTCGTCTCTTGCTGCATACCGGCCCAAACATGTTGTTATAAGGCTGAGATAAACGCTCCTTGTCTTATGAGGAAGACCCTACTCGGCCCTGATACTTGGTTATTTAGATAATATTCATGGCCCAATTCAATTAGGCCCAGCTTGAGCAAACCCATATTCGTATCTCGGTTTATACTGTTCACCCTCCATTCATTCTCTCTTCTATTTTATTTTCACTCACAATACTTTCAATATAATACTCTCTCCTTAATTTACGTGAAAAGTCAAACTAGGCACCTAGGTATGGGACGGAGGGAGTATTGATTATTCGATTGAGTTGGGGGCATAAACATTCGCCAACCAACCTAGTTGACAGATCTAACCATCAACAATTTGAAAGTATAGACTAAAGTATTATATAACTTGACAGAACTCATATACTCTATATTAAGTAAGAAAATTGTTAAATTTGTGCTATCGAAATTGGGTAAAGACCTCTATTATAGAAAATCAGAAAACCAAGAGAATACCTAAGGGCGGAGCAAATATGTAAAATTGGGGAGTCTGCCGACTTTGAATAGCCCTACAAACAAATTATTTCATAGCAAAGTCAGAAACTTGAAACAAAACAAACAAAAGCATATTGGTTTGGTTGTTATGGAAAGAAATCAAAAGTTCACACCCTAAAAAAAAGTACAACATTTTGAAACTTCAAGAGAAGATTTTTTTGAAAAGAAAATATTGAAAAAATAATAATTTTGAAGTAGTAAGTTCCTCCAGACATTTAAAAAAGAGATTTTATAACTAATTAGGTATGCTACTCTATGTACACTTAAAATATTTACAAAAAAAAATGATCACTATAGAACAACAATCAGTAATTTGGAAACCCCCAAACCCCTACATTTCTCTGTTTTCAATTGATACTTAATCATCTGATGTGAACACTCCCCTCACCTCTCTTTCCCACCTCATATTGAGATTTAAAGAACACAGATTAATGAGAATATGTCTGTATGTCCTTCTGTTGATATATAATTGTCTCATTTACTCTTAAATTAAACCAACAACAGTTAAAAAGATGCCGAAGTTTGGGTCAGACAAACACACAAACAGGTGGAGTGCACTATATCTTTATCACTCAAATTCTGGAAACAACAATGATAAACCAACCAAAGCAAAAAGAATGTACCTTAGAGAATTCGTCGGTGAGTTGAGGCAGAGGGATGGGTTGAGCGGTGGGGATTACACTTTTTGAAGGATCGGTACCAGCGAGATAACGTAGAAGGTCCATTATATAAACAAAAGCAATGAAATAGGAATTGAAGTAGGATTCCTTGACTGAGTATAGAAGAAATTGTCAAAATCCAAATCGATTTGCATCAGGAGAAGATCCGCTGGAGAAGGGGGAAGCCGAGTAACCGGAATTGAAGTAGGATTCCTTTACTGGGTATAAAAGAAATTGTCAAAATCCAAATCGATTTGCATCAGGAGAAGATCCGATGGAGAAGGGGAAGCCAAGTAACTGGAATTGAAGTAGGATTCCTTGACTCCAGATCGATTTGCCGGAGGAATCCGATTTCTGTTCCGATTTAAAACAGGATTCCTTGAATGGGTATAGAAGAACCTGGTTCTGATACCAATTGGGGGGCATGGCGAATTTTTCAGATTTTCGTTAAACCACTAAAAATAATCATAATTTAACTGAAAGAAAAGGAAAATGATTACTTACAGAGTAGATGAGGTGAAGATGAAGAGAGAGGCACACCAGAAGTATTCAATTTACACCAAAGTTCATAGGGCTGTTACACGAAACGAGCATGCTCGAGCTCGGCTCGGGCTCGGCTCGAAAAAAGCTCGAGTTTGAGTGGGCTCGAGTTGAACTCGAGCTCGAGCTCGAACCGATTTTTAAGCTCGTCATTTTTTTGAGCTCGGCTCGTGTTCGGCCGTATGTTCGACGAGCTCTGTTCGAGATCGACTCATTTGAGCTCGACTTGGGCTCGGCTCGTTAAAAGCTCGAATGATTTTAGTATAAATATATATATATATGTAAGCTCGTTTAGGCTCGAGTTCGATTACAACTCGAATTAGGGCTCGATAAAGCTCGTTTGATTTCAGATTTTTTTCGAAAAATAAGTCGAAGCTCGAGCTCGGCTCATTATTACTCGAGTTCGAGCAGCTCGCGAAAAGCTCGCGAGCCAGCTCGCGAAAAGCTCGAAACTTGATTCGAGTTGAGCTCGAACAGGCATTCTGGGCTCGAGCTCGAGCTCGAAAAAAGCTCGAGCTCGTTTAAAAGTTAACGAGCTCAAGATCGAAACATCAAAAGCTCGGCTCGGCTCGGCTCGTTTACAGCCCTAGAAGTTCATAGCGAAAAATACTCTTTTTTTATATGGTAAAGGATATAATATGAAGTACGAGAAGGAGAAGTAAGAAATTAAGGTATTATACTAAGAGAGTTGGGAGGGATTTAGGCTGCCAAAGAGAGAAATTCTGCAAATTTTATTTCTCACTTCTGAACTGATATCCACAAATGAATGAACAATTGGGTTTACATAACCCTGAAAAAGTAAAACCGATAAAATAAAGCGCGTATAATGGGCCCTACCACTAAAATGAATCTTGAATTTTATAAAAAGGTGTCGGCCTCTTTTGAAAAAGTTGGCCAATTATTCTGTCACCTTGCGTCATTGCTTACGCCTGATCTTCTAGAAGTTCCTGTGTGTGTTGTCTATTATTTGTGTTGTTTCGGCGTCTGAGTGTAAGTCTGTCATCAAAAAATTTGTATCATCTTGATTGATGATATGTTGTAGCTCCAATGTGTCCCCCTCTCCTATGAATGGGAGAAGCATGTCCCAGTTTTTGTGTGCCCCCAAATATGTGTATAATGGCCTTTTGCCATTAATTTATACTCTTACCAATGATATGAATCAGGAAGTTTAGGTGTCTTTTGTTGTTTGTGTATAAAGAACTTGTGGATCATGTTTATTGATTATGGACTCCCCTCATGTTCATTCAACCAGTATAGACTGGAAAATTGTATATTGTCCTCAATTTTTACTGCAAACTTCAATAGTTCTTGTTCTTGTGGTTTGTGACTGATGAAGATTCTCTTTCTGACTGGTCTGTAGGTATAATTATCTGCTTCTGGGAAGGAGGCGAATATTTTGCAACCTAGGTCCGGTGGGAATGCATGTGTAGCAATGTTTCCTGTTACCAATTTGAACTCTTCGCCAAAACTGTCCAACAGCTTCTCTGTCTTTAGATTTAGCCTGAATTTAATGTAATCAATCATCCCGTTATGGTAAAATTGAAGAATTAAATTGTCCGGCATATCTGTGTTCAGTAAATCAATTTGTAAAAGAAGGACCCCCGTTTCTTCTCCTTCATTGTCTATTCTTTCAACCACTGTAACCCATTTATATTTTAATTCTTTGAAGGCAATCTGTACAATTTTTTGCTGTAAATCATACAGAATTGTAGGGAATTTTGTACAAACTTTCTTTAAAATAATTTGTTCCAAAGCCTAGAATTGATCCAAAATCGGTTTAAGTGTATGTCTCCAAGGAATGTCAAGAATTCTGGCCCTGAAGCTTTCAAAACTTCTATATATCATTGTGTTTTCTCTTTTATCAAATGTGTTTAACAACTGTGCATTCTTTTCTTCAAGAATAGAAATTTTTTGTTTTAAAATGATGTTTTCAATCTGTAATTGTGTAGCTTGTGTATTTTTGTCAGATTGTAACAACGGTTCTTAAAGTTTAGCAATAAGTTCTTCCAGTGCTTTTATTGTCTGTTCAATTAACTTTTGCCATTTCTGAAAAAAAAAATTAACTTCCTCAGGTTCTATAAAAAATCTGTTAATGCCAAACTGTCCACGTGCTATGTTCATGACATCTTGAAAACTGTAAAAATCTTTATAAATGGGGTTTGGACATTGTATATATTTTGCTATTGTCTCCCATTTATTAAAACTCCTATTTTAGTGCCCCTAAATATAACCTAGTGTGTAAATTTTTTCTGTATTGACTTTTTCGGGATTTTTTGAGACTGTTCTAAAAAATAATATCCTCAAGAATTTAAAACTTGTACTTTAAATGTAGAGGCATGTGGTAGAGTGTGTATATGCCAAAGATTTTCTAAAAGACATTGTTATTTTTTTGTTAAATCCATTCCTATGATAGGTCTGATTTTTTTCTGACTATCTGTGCAAACTTGTAAAGCATATGTACCAAATGTGATTGTTTTCTGTTGAAACCGTGTATTTTTTGAAGAACTTGGTCCAACCTGTGAAAACTGTGAATTTCTAAAATGATGTACCTCCATTTTAGGTCTATATCCCTGAACTGGATTAGAATAAACTGTAGGGTATGTAAAACTGTACTGTGGAACCTTGATATCCGGTTGTTCTGTTTTTTCCACCTTTACTTCCTCATCAGATGTATGACTCTTTTCTTCCCTTATTCCATTTGAATGAAATAGCTTGTTTAAATTTCTAGATAACATGTCAGCAATTGTATTATTGTTTCCTTTTATATGTTCAAAATTAATTTTATATCCACTACCTTGTATAATATTTTGTAAATTTATCCATCTTGTTCAATTAACCTTTCTACTTTGATCGGTCTTTATGAACCTAACTATTGCTTCACAATCTGTTCTAACTGTAAATTCTTTATTTAAAAAGATTTTAAATTTTTCTAAAAAATTTATTAAAGCTTGTATTTCAAAATCTAAACTACTCCAATTTAAACCTATTTTACTAAAGTTTTCACTAGTATAAGAGCAAATTTTTTTATTGTCTTTTGTACTATATTTATTAGGTTTACAAAGAAGAACAGCTCCCCATCCTTCTTTACATCCATCTGTTTCAATAGTAATATAATCTGTTACCAAGGGTAATTCTAATGGTTTAATATTTTTAACTACCTCTTTTATTGTTTTTACTAATTTAATATCTTCTTTGTTAAAATGTCTTTGTCCACTCTTCGTGGTTTTACTATAGAGAGGTCCTACTAATTTTGATAGATTAGGAATAAATTTTCTGGCATAATTAACTAATCCTAAAAAGACCTGTATTTGTTTTAAACTTACAAACTTTTCTGGAAACTCAATAATTTTTGTTGAAATATGTGGTTGTAATTTTATTTTTCCATTTCCTATTTCTAGTCCTAGAAAAGATATTTTTCTTTTAAATAATTCCATTTTCTTTTTTGAAATAATTATACGATATTTTTGGATTTTCTTAAAAACTTGTTGTAAATGGTTTTCATGATCTTTAATTGTTTCGCTGGCTACATGTATATCATCAATATACATTAGACAAAAGTCATAGTTTAAGAATATACTATCCATGAATCTTTGAAATATAGATGGAGCATTCTTGAGTCCAAAGTTTAGAACATTCCACTCATACTGTCCTTCAGGACATGTGAAAATTGTCCAAGGTTTAAACTGTTCTTCTAATTTTAGTTGATTATATCCTGATTTAAGATCAAATTTTAAAAATATCTTTTTTCTTTGTATAAGATTTATTAATAAATCTTTATTCGGTATATTATATCAATCATCCTCTGTGTTATCATTTAATCTTTTGTAATTGTAAACTATTCTAGCTTTACCTCTTTTGATTTCACTATGATTCCTGACTATAAAAGTTGCTGATCTATGAGGACTTTCAAATTTTCTGATTAACTTTTGTTCTATCATTTATGGTATCTGTTTTCTAAATTCCTTTTTATCTAATGGGTTGTATTCAATATTAGTTATTCTAATTGTAATATCAGGGTTTTTTAATTTAAATTTGCATGTATATGTAATTTTAGATTTTGTAATATTATCTCCTATTAATCCTATTTTTTTCTAAATGTAAAATTATTAGATGATTAGTATTTTTTGTTATATCTACTCCCTTTTCTAACTCTTGTGTTAAAAAAAATGGTTAATAACATTAGGGTTTCATTTTCAACATAAACATTTGTTTTTGAAGTGTGGCGTAAAAAGTCTAAATTACCTTGTCCACCACGCTTTTGTGCCAACTCTGATGTTTGATGGTATCTAAGTGTTGGTATGCTATAAGTATGTTTACTGAGTGTAATATAATTTTTAGTAATTGTTATAGCACCTTGTAATCCAAGAATAAAATTTAATCCTAATATAAAGTCTATCGATTTAACATATTCTGGACTTATGTTAATCTGTGGAATATCATATTTCAAACTATAATTACCTGAGAAATCTAAAAACTGTATTCCTATAATTGGTTCAATATAATGTGTTATAGTCATTAACCTGTCTTCTATCGTTCGTGTTACTAATTTATAAGAGAGTTGTTTTTTGTATTGTTGTAGTACCAAACTATTTGATATAACGCTTTTAGTGGCTCATGTATCTAATAAAGCTGTTAATTCTAAGTATTTATTTGAATCTAACCATAACCTACATTGTAAATTTATCTCATATATATATATATATATATATATATATATATATACAGTTATACACCACTACAATGGCCGATAACCTCACAGATGATAAGATCTCCAAGTTACAACTGTTCACACATCCACCAATAAGCAGCGAAATAAAATAATAATAACACAAAGAATTAAATGTTTACTGCTTCGAATCCTAGCAAACAAGGCTTTAAGCCCAAAAAGCTTTTCACTACTTAAAATCTGATTTTACAGAAACAAAATCGAATAAGTGAAAACAAAAAGATTAAAATACTAAAAACAAGTTCTAACCAACTTCTAAACAAAGAACACTCTTCCTTTCCCAAGGAGAACCTATTCTAAACAAAGTAGAACAAAAGAATTTGTATGAAAACTAGATGTGAGTTTGAATGTAAGACGCAACCTTACTCACAACCTAAAAGTGATTATCGAATCTGTGAAGAGCAAAAGAAATCGTCTTCCAAAAAATTCTCTAAAAATCGTGTCTTCTCAATGTGCCAATGTCTTGTATTTATATGCACCTTTGAGAAGTCCTTCAATCAATTCAACTCTTCCTTATTTGATGCAATCCAACTCCTACAAGGAAACATAAGATTGACACTAACAAGGAAAGAGATTTGTTATAAGGTTAGTCATAAACTAAATATATTTACATAAATAAAAGATATTTGCATATTAACAGTGTCCTTTACCAAATAGGAAAATAAATATTTGCAAGAAAGTCATAAAATCCACTTACATATTATACCAATATGATTCGAATTAGGGAAGTAAATATTTCCTAAAATCTCACTCTTTCAATCTCCTCCTATTTTGGACTATCTGGTCAAAATAAAGATTTAGCAATTTATGAATAAATTAACCAAGTTGGTTAACACAAATCTCCCCCTAAAATGGATGTGTGTGAGGATGTGTAAATACATTTACACAAAACTGCATAAATAATAGTTAGAACCAAAAATTGCAGTTCAACAAACTAAACTAAAGTAACATCCAGACAATTGTTTAGAGATTACAGACCAAATACTAACAAATAAACAGAAACAAAAAATTGTTTAAGAGCTTAATCTAATCACAGAAAAAAAACAAACTCCGCTTGAGTTTAAGCATCATCTTCCTAACTTTCTCATCCAGCAGGATCAACATTATCACCGGCAACAACATCATCATCTTCTTCTCCCCCTTTTTTGACTAGAAAGTGTAGTCTTTCATTTCTGGAGATCCACCTTCAAAGCCTTAAGGTTCTTTGCATGAGTCTGGGAGGAAATCAGTTGATCATTCAGGATTGTGGAGAGAGCTTCAACTGCAATGATTTCTGCATCTAGGGCCTTTATTTGATCATCAAAAGAAACTGCAGATGTGTGGCTAGATGTGGCCACATCCTGACTCACACCTTGCAGATCCACAAACCTCTGCTTTGGGTCTAGGAGGGTTTTGGTCTCTTTGATCATTTCAAACTCACTCACTCTTGATTCACCTTTTTCTATTTGAATTCCTTAAAATTTATGGTTTTATTGGCACCCAACCTATACAGCAAGTCTGCTTGGACCCTAGTGACTGAGGTTTTGTTGTTTAATGGGCAAAGTTTGGCAGTTAAGATGAGGTGGAGAAAGCAATAAAATGAGGTGAGAGAGTCACTACCTAGATCTTTAGGTTTTAAGGGCTAAACTGTAAGCTTCCCATGGGTAAGGGTGGACACAATCTCACTTTCAGATGCTTCACATTCTTCATCAGAAACCTCATCTAGCCCTAAAAAGATATTAATGACAGAGGAGGAAAATGGTATGAACCTCCCTCTGACATAAACAGTGAGAAACATGGGGGAAGCTGGATTATTTAAGCCTTTAGATAAGTTGGCACATAATTCATGCACAACTTTTGGAAATAAGGTGTTTGGGTGATCAACAGTCATCAATAGACCTTTATCCTCAAAAAATTTACTCAGACCCAGCCTTGCAAAAGACTCCCTATCCCTCTTCTTCTCTCTAATCAAGACTTTATTCACAATTTGCTCATGCCTTTCAGAGGCATCAAGAGATAAAAATCTAGGGGATACAGGGGTCAAAGCAGTAGAAGTAGAGAGAGATATAGGGGTGCCCTTTTTGGAAGTCAACCTTGTGGATGTGCGCTTGGATGTGGGCACATCTGAGGGCACATCCTTTGGGGAGAGGGCTCCCTTTCAGATTCAGCATCTATTTCCTCAGCTGCTTGTTGTTCCACAACTTGGTCTTCCTTTTCTTGTTCAAGCTCTTTAGCACCTGTTCGGTCGAAACCTAACGGTTTATTTTATATCCGCAAGCGCACGGGCTATTGTAATATAGCGGGTGCAAGTACGAGTCGATCCCACAGAGACAGGGTTTACTTAAGGGATATTTTTGTCTTTAGAAAATATAAAAAGGATTGGGGGGTAGATAAAATTTGTTTTTAGAATAATAGAGAGAGCATAGACAGAAAATACTTTAATTGAATTCTTATAAAACGAAGCATTCTCGGGATTGGGAATCATACACATAATCTTATTCATCAAATTGTCATTGTCTTAGAAATAAAAGGTTTTCATAAAAAGCAAGGATGGTATGTTAGGCCTACGCTATTTCGGGCTAGGACAATAGCGTTTGTATTCTTCACTAATTATGTTCTAACTGTTTGAGAAATCCGTTTATGTTTGACCCCGCCCTGTCACAAACGGGCATTCCGACTTATCTCTAGCTGACCATAATTAGTAAGAATCCATTAAGGACGGAAGTTCAACATACTTTCCATTAAAAGAACATCCCTAGGCCATTGAACTACTCTCGTGATCAATGAACCTAGTTTCTTTATATGGTTCCGTCAATTGAGATTCTCCGCTAGGTACTTCTCTCAATTGAGCGAATCATACAAATTGGATATCGCCAATAAGTAAGGCATTTAGCGAATAATATAAAGAAATTGTTTTAGATGAAGAAAGAAGACAAGACTAATCATTTTTAGATGATGAATAAGCATGTTTTTGAGTTTCCAACCCCAAGAATATGGGGATTACTCACAAGCCATTTATAATATAAAAGCAATTAAAATAAGAGATTGAGTAAGAGGGACTTATGATAGACAAATGCTGGAAATAATGCTTCACTTTTATTGATCTTCTTCCAAAGTAACTTCAAGAACAAAGTAATGACTTGATCTTCAAATCTCCTTGGAAATTGTTATCACAAGTATTTTGTGTTTTCTATCTATCAAATATCGTATTTCTCTCTAATGATTCGTTGTTTAAGACTCGATCTCTAGGGTCCTATTTATAAAAGGAGGGAACTCTTCAATCGGGTGCAACCAAAAGGTGCCTTTACGTCGCCAGCCACGTTTTGCACGGCCGTGTCAAGGAAGTTGCACGGCCGTGTGACCTGGCGCCGCTTTGAATTTAAGTCTTGACACCTTGCACGGCCGCTCCTAAATAAGCCGCACGGCCGCTCCGCCCGATGACACGGGCGCTCCTTCTTCAAGACACGGCCACTCCATATTTTAGGGCCAAAAATGGCCTCGAAAAATGCCAAGTGCACGGCCGCTCCATCTCTACGCACGGCCGCTCCGTCTCGAATTTTAACTTTGTGTGCTTGATTTGGTTGGTGCTCTCCCATGTCTTTTGCCTTGAAGTGTCCAAGTATCCTTTTGATAAAAATGAACCTAAAACCCGTCTAAAAAGGCAAGAAATATACCAAAAGCGTAAAATCTAGAAAATAAGGAAAAGAAACTAAAAAGTATAAGAAATGAAATGAAAAATGATGTTTTATGCCATAAAAAGTATATAAAAATAAGGATAAATGACTATATAATAGTCACTTATCAAACTCCCCCACACTTAAACCTTTGCTTGTCCCCAAGCAAACTTATAATGAAATATGGGGAGGGAGAAAAATTATGATTGATCCCTCAGAAATAAAGTAGCAAGCCCTTGAATACCTTGTAGATAATGCCTTTTATCTATCCAATCATATTTTGAATATCTTTAAAAATTTTATTTTGGGAAGAAGTATTTTAGGGATATTTTAAAGAGATAAAATGCAAGACAATAACCTAGTATAGCATATATAGAATTTTGATCAAGTAAAGCATGCTAGAAGGAAGAATTTTCTTGGTAGAAAAAGCCATCACTTTTTAGAGTAATTTTTTAGAAAAGATGAATTTTATTTCTTTAAGATGTACAAGAAAAGGTATAGACATTTATTCACAATTTAGAAGTTCCGAAGAATTGCATTACATTCTTGAATCACAAGGGTGAAGAATGGGTGATGGTAGTGGAAAAATCTCGTCAAAGTCAAACAAATTTATCTTTATTTTTGTACGTGTTATATTTTTGCAAAAGACCTAAGTTATTCTTGATCCTTTCAAGTAGGAGACATTGTGGTCGCGAGCCCCATGTTCCTAATACTTAGATCGAGAATACTTTTGGATATTATTTCCGTTTTGGCAAGGAAGCATCGTCGCAGCGAACGCCGTGCCCCGAGTTACTTAGGAGATAATAGGTTTCTTTTTGCTTTTAAGGTTTGGTGACCATTGTCACTCTTTTATTAATAAGATAGAAGTGTTTTTCTTTGACTTGATTTGAAAATGGAAGGATGGAATTTATGAAAGGGTGTGATTCAAGGGATGCAAACAAAAAGGTGCTTCTAAAAAGGGAATAAATATCTAATAAAGATAAAAAATGTACAATCTTAAAAGAATATATTCAAAATTTGCATATATAACCAAGCATAAAAGAATTCCTTTCTAATCAAATGCATTTTCCTTGATGAGATTCTATATTGTGCTATACCAACTTATGAGGCTTTCAATTATTTCCTAAAAAGATCCCTTATACTTTTCCTTTTTATAGATTTCTAAGTGTATAGAAAATATGAGAGGAAAGATAAGGCATTTATACTAGGGCAAATGGCAAGCATAAAGATAATGATTTTTGATCATCATAGGGATTTTTTTTTTTTTTTTTTTTTTTTTTTTTATATACTATTATACATGCATAAAAGAAAAAAAAAAAGAAAAAAAATGCAACTAAGTTAAAAAAGAAAAATTACACTAGAAAGCGATTAAATCTAACCTAGAAAGCAAGTAAAATTTAAAAAAAACTAGAAAGCGAAAAAATAAAGCGAAATAAAGGATAGATTTACCCCCCCCCCACACTTGAAATGAACATTGTCCTCAATGTTTCAAGGAACAAAGAGTAAAAAGATAAGCATGCGGTGGTAAACAAAATTATGATAAATAGTAATATAATCCATCGGTTTACTATTCCGATGATGCTTGTTTAAGGTCATAAGCTCGACCCCTTTTTATCAGTAGCAATAGACGGTGAGTGGTATTGTAATGGTCTCTTGTCCTTAACAACTCGCCATTCCTTGCCCTTTGGCGTGATTGAGCTCTTATAATTGATGCACATGCGACATCCCGGTTTGCTTTTCTTCTTGGGTCCCCTACCTTTTGATTTTTGAACCTTATTATGCTTTTTAGGGTGCACATTTTTTTCACCACTATGATCTAAGGGCTTTTTAATTAATATTTTTGAGTCCTTTGATTGCGAGTTTTCACTCTTTTTGTTATCATTCTTAGGAGGGTCAACTTCATGGCACGATTTCTTGAGATTTAAGTCTTTAAATTCGACTTTCTTATTTCCAATGTTTAAAGAAAGAGTGCCATTTTTTACATCTATTATTGCACCAGCGGTGGCAAGAAAAGGTCTTCCTAGAATGATTGGAATTTGGTGATCTTCCTCCATCTCAAGGACTACAAAGTCGACCGGGATGATCAATTTCCCGATTTGACAAGGGACATCTTCCATAATACCCATTGGGTATTTAATGGAGCGATCCGCTAGTTGGAGAGAAATAGTGGTGGGTTTTATTTCCCCCACACCTAGTTTCTTACCTACTGAAAGCGGAATGAGGCTCACACTTGCCCCAAGATCTAATAAAGCATTATCAACATTGTATTTACCTATATTGCAAGGAATAGAGAAAGTGCCGGGATCTTTTAATTTAGGAGGAAGTTCTCTTTGTAAAATGGCACTTACTTCTTCTGTTAAAGCATTACGCCTCATGCTCCTCAAGTTTTCTTTTATTTGCAAGAATATCCTTTAAGAACTTAGCATAAGATGGCATCTGTTGAAGGGCATCGGTAAAAGGTATGTTGATATAAATAGATTTTAAGACTTCTAAAAATTTTGCAAATTGTTTGTCAAGTTTGGCTCTTACCAACCTTTGGGGGTATGGTATTGGAGGGTCAAAATTTCTAGAAATCTTAGGGGATTCTGTCCCATTTTCAACATCTTCATTAGTCTTAACCATCGGTGGGGTTGGACTAACTTTCTCCTTACTCGGTTTGATATTTTCCTTAGGAAGGGGATCTATAATTTCTTTTCCACTCCTAGTTTCTACCGCACTAACATGCTCGTCGGGCCTTTGCGATTGACCGGGAAAACTCCCTTGTGGTCTATGCGAGGTACCGGCTTGTTGAGCTTGTTGATTTTCAAGCATTCTATTGTGGGCGGCTAAATTATCAAACCTAGCATTCAACGACTTTATGGATTCCCTTAACTCATTATTGGTCTTTTCTTGCTCATTCTTACTTTCAATCATAAAATCCATAATAAGATCCAATTTAGACTTAGGGGGAGGGAAAGCACTAAAATTGCCATTGAAATTCTTTTGTGTGAATCCCGGTGGTTGTGTAGAAGGTTGTGGGTTTAAAATATTGTTATTCTTATAGGAAAAATTAGGGTGATTTCTCCACTCGGGATTGTATGTGTCTGAATACATAACACCATTTCCCCCATAAGAATTAACAAAATTTACTTGATCACTAGAAGTAGTGTCAAGAAATTCACAACATTATGTACTATGTGAGTTCGACCCACATAGTTCACAAACAACATTAATGTTGGCCACGGGATTTACATTAAAGTTTTCAAACTTTTTAAGAAGCATATCAACTTTAGAAGATAAGGTAGTAATGACATCAATATTGTACTTACCTGGAATCCCCTGCGGTTGTTCCTTCTTATCGAACCATTGATAGTGATTCAGGGCTATGCTTTCTATCAAGTCGTATGCTTCATCCACCGTCTTATTCATTAGTGCACCTCCTGCGGCGGCATCAATTGTCTCCCTTGTTTTAAAAATGAGACCGTTGTAGAAGGTGTGAACAATCAACCACTTTTCAAGCCCGTGGTGGGGGCACATTCTGAGAAGTTCCTTGTACCGTTCCCATGCATCATACAAAGTTTCACTATCTGTTTGACAGAAGTTAGTGATCTTTGTTCGTATCTCAAGCGATCTTGCTTGGCGGGAAAAATCGACCAAGGAATGCTTCTTGAATTTGGTCCCATGTTGTCAATGAATTCTGGGGGACCGAATTCAACCATTGTTTCGCCTTATCCTTGAGAGAAAATGGAAAAAGGCGCATCCGGATTGCTTCCACCGTAACACCTTGAATACGTGTAGTATCACAATATTCAAGAAATGTTTGGATGTGTAGATGGGGGTCTTCGAAGGCAGTGCCGCTGTATTGGTTATTCATAACCATGTGCAATAATTGCGGCTTTATTTCGAAGTTTGCCGCTCCGGCATTCGGCACAACAATAGGGGATCTAGTTCCCGGTACTTGGGTTAACAAAGTCCCGTAGGGTCCTAGCAGTGTTTGCGGTTCTCCGTCCATGTGTTTTTGTAGAGTTTCTCTAAATCTTCTTAATCTTTCGTGAAAGCTTCTTTCGGGTTCCGGATCAAAGTTGTCAACAAATGTCCGAGACCGTTTCATAAACTACAAGAAAAACACTTGAAGGGAAATTAAACGCAACAGATTATAGGATAGGAAAGCAAAATAGTAAAAACAAAAACTAAAAATTTGTAGTAAAGACAAAAATAAAAAGTAAACCGTTGTCCCCGGCAACGGCGCCAAAAACTTGTTCGGTCGAAACCTAACGGTTTATTTTATATCCGCAAGCGCACGGGCTATTGTAATATAGCGGGTGCAAGTACGAGTCGATCCCACAGAGACAGGGTTTACTTAAGGGATATTTTTGTCTTTAGAAAATATAAAAAGGATTGGGGGGTAGATAAAATTTGTTTTTAGAATAATAGAGAGAGCATAGACAGAAAATACTTTAATTGAATTCTTATAAAACGAAGCATTCTCGGGATTGGGAATCATACACATAATCTTATTCATCAAATTGTCATTGTCTTAGAAATAAAAGGTTTTCATAAAAAGCAAGGATGGTATGTTAGGCCTACGCTATTTCGGGCTAGGACAATAGCGTTTGTATTCTTCACTAATTATGTTCTAACCGTTTGAGAAATCCGTTTATGTTTGACCCCGCCCGTCACAAACGGGCATTCCGACTTATCTCTAGCTGACCATAATTAGTAAGAATCCATTAAGGACGGAAGTTCAACATACTTTCCATTAAAAGAACATCCCTAGGCCATTGAACTACTCTCGTGATCAATGAACCTAGTTTCTTTATATGGTTCCGTCAATTGAGATTCTCCGCTAGGTACTTCTCTCAATTGATCGAATCATACAAATTGGATATCGCCAATAAGTAAGGCATTTAGAGAATAATATAAAGAAATTGTTTTAGATGAAGAAAGAAGACAAGACTAATCATTTTTAGATGATGAATAAGCATGTTTTGAGTTTCCAACCCCAAGAATATGGGGGATTACTCACAAGCCATTTATAATATAAAAGCAATTAAAATAAGAGATTGAGTAAGAGAGACTTATGATGGACAAATGCTGGAAATAATGCTTCACTTTTATTGATCTTCTTCCAAAGTAACTTCAAGAACAAAGTAATGACTTGATCTTCAAATCTCCTTGGAAATTGTTATCACAAGTATTTTGTGTTTTCTATCTATCAAATATCGCATTTCTCTCTAATGATTCGTTGTTTAAGACTGATCTCTAGGGTCCTATTTATAAAAGGAGGAACTCTTCAATCGGGTGCAACCAAAAGGTGTCTTTACGTCGCGAGCCACGTTTTGCACGGCCGTGTCAAGGAAGTTGCACGGCCGTGTGACCCTTGGCGCCGCTTTGAATTTAAGTCTTGACACCTTGCACGGCCGCTCCTAAATAAGCCGCACGGCCGCTCCGCCCGATGACACGGGCGCTCCTTCTTCAAGACACGGCCACTCCATATTTTAGGGCCAAAAATGGCCTGAAAAATGCCAAGTGCACGGCCGCTCCATCTCTGCTGCACGGCCGCTCTGTCTGAATTTTAACTTTGTGTGCTTGATTTGGTTGGTGCTCTCCCATGTCTTTTGCCTTGAAGTGTCCAAGTATCCTTTTGATAAAAATGAACCTAAAACCTGTCTAAAAAGGCAAGAAATATACCAAAAGCGTAAAATCTAGAAAATAAGGAAAAGAAACTAAAAAGTATAAGAAATGAAATGAAAAATGATGTTTTATGCCATAAAAAGTATATAAAAATAAGGATAAATGACTATATAATAGTCACTTATCAGCACCTAGCTTGAAATTCTCATCACTAGTTGTATCATCACTCTCTGAGCTTGATTCCTCTTCTTCCACAGCCTGAACAGGATCAAATTTTGTTACCTTCTTTTTTCCTTTTAGTTCCATCAACAAATTGGCTAAGGGCTCTTCATCCTTTTCAGCTTGAGTGGGAAACTCATTCTGTGCCCTTGGCCTTCTCACCAATTTGGATTGGGGTTCCTCCTCCTCTTCTTATTCCTCTAGATCAATGGTTGTTGAGGGTTTACCACCAGGCAGCTTCTGGTGTTTTGCTTTGTCTGCATCAAACAATTTTTTGACCCTATGATATTTTCTCACCTTCTTGGGGATTTTACAGTATTCCCTTTGAGTTTGGAAGTTGGTAATTTCCTTTTCTTGGTGATTGGGGAGGTCATATAAGGAACAGTAGCCAAAGGAGGAGTAGGCCTAACTGTTTGTTGAATATGTGATAGTGGAGGAGTGGGAAATTTTGGTGATGAGGGAGCAGCTGTCGGTTCCATGTGAGCGGATTTAAATGGAGGAGGTGCCTCCATTGTTGGAGCTTCAGCAGACACCTGTTCCGACGATTGTGGAACAGTGACAAAGATAGAGGTGGGGGTTGAGTTGATTCAGACAATGCCATGGAAATTGATTGTACATCAATAATATCTTCCTTACGAATAGGGCTTTCTGGTTTCATCGATTCTGCAATAAGGGTTAGAGAGAGAGAGAGAGCAGAAAATATGGTGCGTGTGTGCGAGAGAGAAATTGGGGCAAAGGGGGAGAAAAACACAATGAGGATTTAAAGAGATGTGACGGATGTGAGTCACATTTATACTCACAACTCCCCATTTCCTACTCAATAAAGGATTTATTTCCTCTCTAGGACTCTAGGCAATGGCTTGATTAGACAGAGTCCACAACGGATATAAACCCTTGGCCTTCACACATCGAAAATCACCACAAAAGTAGGGGATAAATTTAATCAAAATCCCAAATACCTTTTATGGTAACACCAGATTTCTTCAGCCATATCACTTCCATATATACCCCTTTGAATTTGTCCTTCCTTTTTTCACGAGGATCTTGATACACACCTTTATTTTTCATGAGAGATATTGGAAATAAAAAACATGTTAAATCAAAGAATGAATTAAGAATGAAAATAAACTAGAAAATATTTACAAAGTACCCTATATAACCTAATATGCTGAATGATTAGAATGATGCATCACACAGGTGAAGGAAAAACATTTCAGTTTCAGATGTGGCATAGGATTTGAGTCACATTTGGGGACACATATTGATCACAAAAAGTCAATGGGCAATAATCTAATCTGCACAGCCTTTAGGATGCATTCACCCATTTTTATTGTGAATAAATTGCATATTGAGTAGCTTTCACTTTCCTTATTACCCAAAGATAGCCCTTTTGTTCAGTGATCTTTTCAAGTTTGATTTCAAACTATTATCTTGAGGATCACTTGATCACACTGGACTTGGCTTCATACAAATGGGAGAAGCAGCAGTTTCTCTTTGATTAAGGCACCCACTGTGAGATATCTAGGAAGATTGTATCAAGTTATCAAAAGACAACATGAACAAGAAATCCCCACAATTAAGTAATCAGACATATCAATAATGTATGACAAACAAGTGACCACACTGAGATATTTCGTGCTAATGCGTGATTTTTTTTAGTTAGTAACTATACAGATATGTCAACGGATATGTGCACATTTGTGCTCACATCCTCAAATATCACACAATCCAAGAGACTTCCTCAAAGAGGAAAATCTCTCATGATCTAATGCCTTTGTAAATATATCAGCAAGTTGATTTTCAGTCCGAACAAATTTCAGACACACAATTTTTTATTCTACAAGATCCCTTATGAAATGATGTCTAATATCAATATGCTTAGTTCTGGAATGTTGGACAGGGTTCTTGGATATGCCTAAAGCACTCTTGTTATCACAAAAGGCAGTGAGAATTTTGCTATTCAATCCATAGTCTTTAAGCATTTGTGTAAGTGCTCCAATTTGAGCCGTTAGTACTTTCGTTAGAAAATTAACGAAAGTTTTAACACTACTAACATTACTAACATTCCTAACTTCTCTAACAAAGCAAGGGTAAAGTGGGCATTGCCATTTAAAGTTAAACCTCAAAAAGAATCTCAAAAAGCAAAAGAAATAAGAAAAATCCGAATTGGGCAAGTTGAAAAACATAAACTGCTGGAATTTTGAATTTTATTCTTCCTGTCCAAAAAGCCAGCACTGTAGCAGATGAACAGTGCACGCTGACATACTCCTCCGCGCGGATCTGATTGTAAATTTCAGGGGCCTATAAATTGAACCCTCCTCTCTCAGTTTAGGGGGGAATTTGGTCACAGCAACGAAGTTCTGGCGAAATATAGAGAGAAAACAGTGGGAATCCCTTGATTGCCACCTTTTTCTCTTGAATCTTTCCCAATCTCACTCCAAACACAAATTCAAACACCAAACCTTGATACTCCTCAAGCCAAACACCAAATCTTGATACTCCTCAAGTCAAATTCCAAGCCTAGGAAGATAGGGTGTCACCATTGGTAAAGCCCTCCTTCTCAAAACCCTAAAATTCTCTTTTGATTTCTTGATCATCTTGCTCTTCTTACTTTGATTTATTTTATGTCTATTTTAACTTGAGTTTTGACCTAAGATGGTCATCTTGAAGTTCATCTTCATGAATGACCATCTCAAGTGGTCCACATTTTTGATCTTTAGTCAATTCTTTCTCCTTGGTTTCATCTTTACAAAATCCCCTTTCCCTTTGCAAAGGACATGTTTAAACCCCATAAATTCCCCAAGGATGACTTGAATATGATAACTACTTAATAAAAAGTAGTGGTATCAAGTCTAGGGATGAAAATGGGGTGAACATAGATGCAAATCCCCCAAAAATCACATTTTCCCTCAAGAACATCTTGCTGTCCAGTAGCATTGTTCTGAGACCTCAGTCCATTTTCCTATTTTTTGGACCCAGTAAAACTTGGAAGTGGATGTTGACTACAAAACACTTTTTGTAGCCAACATCCAGATCTTTCCAGACATATTTTTATTTTATTTTTTGAGTGAGTAAAACTCCTTTTTTCAATTTTTCTTTTAGAGGCCAGTTCATCAGCTTCTGGAAATCCAGATTTCACATCTGAGATTTCCAGAAGGTTTTGACCCCTCAAATTACTTCCAAAATGGAAAGTTCCTTTGTAGAAACCCTATTTAGGGTGTTTTAAGCAACTTTCGTTCTTGGACTTTCCCCAGATTCTGAGGTTTTGAAGCCTTTAAGTCCATTTCAAAGTCAAGGGTCAACTGCCTTCTTTCATTCTGGCAGAATTGCTTCTCAAATCCAAAAATCTTTTGAGTGCCAAGACTCAACCCAAAAATCATACCAAAAATCTTGGGGATTGTTCAAAGTCTTATAAAGAGTTCCCCATTTTTGTTTTTCTCAGTTTCAACTCATTTTGGTCAAAACACACACACACACACGCACACAACAAAGGATTTCAAATGTTTGGAAGACTCGCTTTGCGAGGCGCGTCGGGTGCACACTAACGTCCTTCCCGACGCGTAACATGACCTCCGAACCTAAATCTCTGATCTCGGGCTTTTTTCAAAGTTTTGGCCCTCAAAATAAAAATGGCGTGGCGACTCCGTTTTAAATGATTTTTTCAAACAAAGAAAAATCGGGTACATCACAATTTGGTTCATCCATAGCAGTTGTATGCAACAACTACCAAGGGCTACATATTCAGCCTTAGTTGTAGATAGGGAAACACAGTTTTGCTTTCTGCTATACCAAGAAACAAGATTAATTCCTAGATAGAAGCAGCCCCCAGTGGTACTCTTTCTGTCATCACAATTGACATCCCAATCTGAGTCACTATGCCCAACCTAATTAGTATTTGTCTCTTTGGAATAATGTAACCCTAGGTTTGCAGTCTCATTCATATATCTGATAATCCTTTTCAAGGCTTTGAGATGGGAAACCTTTAGGTTTGTTGATATCTAGCACAGAGACATACACTAAATATAATGTCAGGTCTACTAGCTGTGAGGCATAACAAACTACCTATCATGCTTCTATACACAGTCTGGTCTACATTCTCACCATTTGTATCATGACTGAGCCTTTGGGATGATCCAATTGGTGTTTTGAGGTGAGAGGAGTGTTCAAAGGAGAACTTTTTCACCATATTTTTGGCATATTTGGATTAGGAGATGAACATACCTTCCTTGAATTGCTTGATCTGTAAACCTAGGAAGTAGTTCAACTCACCAACCATACTCATCTCAAAAGTGGAGGTCATGCTATCCACAAATGCAGTCAACATAGTATCTGAATTTGATCCAAACACTATGTCATCCACATAAATTTGAGCCACAATTATCTCCCTTTTTTATTTCCTCACAAACAGAGTTTTGTCCACTTCACCTCTTTTGAACCCTAAGTGAAGCAGATGGTCAGTTAACCTACTATACAAAGCTCTAGGGGCTTATTTCGGCCCATACAGAGTCTTTTTCAGTTTGTACACATGGTTTGGGAAAACAAGGTCCTCAAAACCCTTAGGTTGTTCTACATAGGCCTCTTCATTTAATACCCCATTTAGAGAGGCACTCTTAACATCCATCTGATGAAGAGTTAGCTTGAGGTAGCAGGCTATGGCCAACAAGAGCTTATGGATTCAATTCTGGCAACAGGGGCAAAAGTTTCCTCAAAGTCAATCCCTTCAACTTGAGTATACCCTTAAACCACAAGTCTGTTCCTAGTTATTACCCCCTTCTCATCAGTCTTATTTTTAAAAATCCATTTTGTTCCTATGACATTTCCATGAGAGGGCTTAGGAACTAAGGTCCAGACATCATTCTTTTCAAACTGACTCAACTCTTCTTGCATGGCCAAAATCCAGTCAACATCCTTTAAGGCCTCAGTTATGTTTTTGGATTCAATGTTTGAAACATAACAACAAAAACTTACCTTGGAGAATGCTGATGAGAAACTTCACAAACCAGCGAGCTCTCTGTAGTTTACCTTTCCTTTCTCCTTGGTTCTCACTTGATCATGTACATCTCCCACAACCTGTGAGGTGGGATGGTTTTTCTGAATCCTTAAGGGGACATCCCTTGATCTGTCCACACATCCATCCTCATCACCTTCTGAATTATCATCTTTATCAGATTCAGAGGAGCTGTCCTCAGGTTCAAGAGTTTGGGAGGATGTGGGGACAGATGTGAGTGTGGATGTGGATGCAGATGTGTCCACATCCTTAGTCACATCCTTCTTTGTTTCAGCATTTGCTTCAGTCTTAGTATCCTATGTTTGTTCCACAGCATCTGTGTCTATAACTTTCCAGTCTAGCAAGCAACCTGAAACATCATCCTCAGGAATCTTGAGGTTAAGATCAAGTGAATCATTAAAAACAACATTTGCAGATTCCATAATAGTTTTTGTTTTTAGGTTAAACACCCTATAAGCTCTACTATTAGTGGAGTAGCCTATGAATATTGCTTTATCACTTTTGGAATCAAACTTGTACAAGTATTCTCTATCATTGAGGATGTAACAGATACAGCCAAACACATGAAAATACTTTAGAGTAGGTTTCTTGCCAAGTAGGATTTGATAGGGTGTCATAGTGCTCCCAATTATGAGAAATACCCTCCATAAACTAAAAAGAGATAAAGCCGACTATCGGACTCGAACCGATGACCATCGCATTACAAATGTGATGCTCTAACCTCTGAGCTAAGCAGGCTAGCATAAGAGAAATTCAACATGCATATAAATTCAATAAAATTGCAGAATCTTTGCTTGCTATGAAGTATATAATACTATTGAAATTGAATTCTTCGCTATTCAAAATAAAATTCTTCGCTTTCATAATAACTATATAGGAATCTAAAAAAGAACACAAAATAGCCAATGTGACATGCAATTTTCAAGGTCTCTGCCCAAAATTTCTTTGACAAGTTTTTGGAACTTAGCATAACCCTAGCCATTTCTTGAAGGGTTCTACTTTTCCTTTCTGCAACTCCATTTTGATATGGAGTGATAGGAGCAGAGAATTCATAATTGATTCCCTTGGAGTTGTAGAAGACAGTAAACATGGAGTTTTCATACTCAGTGACATGGTTAGACCTAATCCTTACAGCCTTAAGGCCATACAAATTTCTGACCCTTTTGTACAGTTTTTGAACTCACCTATGGTCTCAGATTTCTCCCTTAAGAACATCACCCAAGTGTACCTGGAGTAGTCATCAACACACACAAAAGCATATTTTTTTCCTTCCAAAGCTTTTTACCTCTATAGGCCCCATCAAGTTTGTGTGTATCAACTCCAAACATCTAGATGTGGAGCACTATTGGAACTTTTTGTGTGAGGATTTTGTTTGTTTTCCCTTCTGACAAGAACCACATACATCAGTGTTCTTAAAATTCAGTTTAGAGAGGTCCTTTACAGCTTCATACCTTTGTAGTTCCTCTAATTTTCTGCTACTAGCATGCCCTAATTTTTGGTGCCACAGATTGACATCATTTACTTTACTTAGGTAAGACAAATTGTCACCAAATTGGTAATAGTTATCAGCAGATCTAGGACCAGTAAACACACATTTGTTATCTTTATCAAACACCTCACACAGGTGTTTATCAAATTTCATATGTAGGTCATCATCACACAACTGACTGATACTTATCAGGTTAGCCTTTAATCCTTCTACATGGTAAACATTATGCAATTTTGGGAGACCCTTAACATCTAGGGTTCCTTTCCCAATGATTTTTCCCTGTGCACCACCACCAAAGTTCTCCTTTTCCCCATTGATCATCCTATAGTCAGTTAGGACATATTGGTTCCCAGTCATATGCCTAGAGCACCCACTATCAAAATATCAAGAATCAGAGACACTACTCTTGAGGAAAGAGTAGACAACATTGTAGGTAGTACTAGGTTTAGCCACCCATTTAGTTATAGCTTTCTTTTTGTGGTGCACCAGCTGCTGTGTACTTGGATGTGTGCCTGAATGTGTACACATCTTGTCATACATATAAGTTTTTACACAACCATCATTTCTGTCAGCTTTCAAATTATAACAGAAGGGACGAATGTGCCCAAGAGCAAGGCAGTAATGACATATATAATGCCTTCTCCTTGGCCTTTTGGCACTCAGAATTGGTTTTTCAACAGTTTTTAAAACCTCACTTCCCTCTTTTACAAATTTGGTTTTTTCAAATTCAATACCAGTTTTTCAAGTTTTACCAAGAGTTATAGCTTCATCAAGTTTTATTTTCCCAGTATTTAACTTGGTTAATGTGCCTTCAGCTTTTTCAAAATCAGTTTTGAATTTTTCAAGCTCAACTTCTCTCTTGGTTACCAGAATATCAAGTTTAGCAATGGTATCTTTTTTATCATCATTTTCTTTTGAAAGTTTAGCTTTCTCATCTTTTTTATCAACTTCTCTCTTGATTACCAGTACTTTCACAGATAAGTACAAAGCCAACTTGGAATGGGAGACAAACAGAGTTGACCTGCAAACAACGATGCAGCGCCCTAATGAGAATATTGGGGATTTCTATAAGAGGTGGAACTTAAAGCTCAGTGAAATGGCCATTCCTCCTCTCGACGAGGAGCGCTTAGACATCTTTCGGTCATGCTTGAAGCCGCATTTGAGAGCTTCCCTCGGCCACTTCCCCTACGGCCGACTTTCGTGCAATGGTTAACTCCGGGGCTAAGTTTGAAAAGGCTTACAATCAAATCGGCCGGCCGCACTGCCTACGGATATCGGGCTCCTCCCTCCAACACTACTCTCGCTTTCGCTAAAGGCAAAGAGGCGATCGGCTACGCGGGACAGATCAGAACAATGCCACTTCCTTTGTTCCCGAAGCCCGATGCATCCGTATCCCGACTCCAAGACTTGAGAAACCTTGGAATGCCTTTAAGCGATATCTTCGGAGGATTGGTAAAAGAAGATTTGCTCCGGCCTTTGGATAATTATCGGCCAAGAAACCCCAACGCTTCTTTGGATACCTCCAAGCATTGTGCCTTTCATCGCACCATGGGCACTGACCAGATGATTGCGTCCCCTGAAGAAGGCAATCCAAAATTTGATTGAGCAAGGGAGGTTAGAGATGCCTGAAGGGCCTAATACCATCAATAACCCGCTCCCTAACAACATGAGTGTCAACATGGTCGAGTTTGGTGATCCAAGACTTGTGGGCATAATGGAATTTGACTCGCCCCTTTGTGAGGTCGGTGAATCAGCCATAGCACGCGATGAAAGTGGTTGGATTAAGAAAGAGATTGCCAAGGAAATCCCGATGGAAAGGTTCGCAATAGCTCCGTCTCCGGCGTCGAAGAATAGATGCATGGTTCAACAAAGAAAGAGCGGCTAGATTGGGGGCTACCTATCTTTAAAATAGTCTTTTGAGTCAACCTTCGTAGGTTCTAGTACTTTTCTTTCACCTAAGTCCTTCCTGGACATTTGTCGTTGTAGTCCATTTTGGACATAGTGGTTAAATGCCTAACTTTTAATATAAGTCTTTTTTCTCTTCTTGCTAGACTCGAGACATCACTTGCGCACCCACGTTACACTTAATTGAAATGGTCTTATCCAAAATGATCACTTGTGCTGCTCAACCACTAATTCTTCGAAAATGATTAATATTTAAACTAATCGGAGTGAGAAAACCAATTGATATCCTTCTCAAATGGGGCTTACCAACTCCCCATCTTGCATCTCATATGCTCACATCCCTTTCATCATCATCATCTCGTTGCTCGATGAATTTGCATGGATCTTTTCTCATATAAAGTTTAAGCAAGTAATGAAGACTTAAATCTTGTTTAGATCATCCAGTAGGGATTGCGGTTGAAACCTTTCACCCATAGGAAAGCCATTACCTCACCCTCACTAAACACTACCCTTTCATTTCAAGATCGGCGTGTTTTGAAACCCGGTTTAGCCATCATTTTTGCTCCATACTGAGAGAAAGTCCAAGCGAGCCCAAGAGTTTAGCTTCGAGAGTCGGCGATGCGCAAAATATCTCAAGCCATGAAGGAAGGACAAAGATAATCTTCAACTCCTCAGGAGGCTTTCCAAGTCAAAAAAAAAAAAAAAAAAAAAAAACAAAAACAAAAAACAAAAAAAAACAAAAAAAAAAAAACAAAAAAAAAACAAAAAGAAAAAACAAAGAAGAACTGTCGGTCCTCAAAAGTCCCCGACTTCTCAATGATCAAAAAGGAGCCTGAATTCTCGCGAGATCGCAAAAGAGTTGTCGATAGCTTGGACTTCCTCTCACCATTACCTTAAATCAATCCCAAGCCATCCTCTCTATTTTAGAGGATACTCCCATTACCCTCGCCTTTGGCCAAAGTCAAAATTTGACCTCTCATTCTTAGAGGCAATCAATCTTCCCCGCCATAGATTTCCCAAACACGTCCCTACAAGCCAACCTCTCATCTTTAGAGGTTCGGGTCAAGAAGGCCCAGCCGACCTCTCATCTTAAGAGGTCAAAATTTCCCAAAATCACCCGATGGCCGATCGAAGCCCGGAAACCCAACTACGCCCCTATCGGATAGCGGTTTCATTCTAATATCCTCGATGTCGGGGATCAAATTTATGCTTCATTGCTTGCTTAAAATTGGAATCTAATCCATCTTGGTCCAAAATTACCAATCAAAGATTGTGCAAATTCAACCCTTCCCTTCATGTGAGCATATTTCATTTCTCCTCACAAACACTTGCCGTGGATGTCCCACTGGGGCTTCGCATCCGTGTCTTTCATGGACACTCTAAGGGGATATGTTATTCAATCCTCCAAATCCTCAAAATCCCCAAAGATCCTCAGACCCTCGAATTTCAACATTCGTTCTCTTTTCATTCGGGATAAGCCCGAACTACGGCGACCTGAGCTCTTCATAATGGAGGGAACGTAGGCAACCAGAAATGGTCCGGTCGAAATCACAAACAAATCTCAAAAAAAAAAAAAAAGAAAAAAAAGGGGTCCGGTCTCATCAAGGATCGTCCCTATACACTTTCCGAGCTTGATTCTCGATATCAGTTGGTTTTCTCCTGGTGATTAATCAAAATATTTGTTCATATCAGATTTAGGAGTTGAATAACCCGAACATTAACAAAGGGTTTTAAGCAGCCTTGTGATCATCACGAATAAAACAAGTTTCCAAGTGTCTCGACAAGTCTTCTCTCTCTCCATCATAGGGAAATAGAGCCAAACACTGTCTTTCTGTCAGCGGGGGCTTCCATACACTTTTCCACACCTTGTGATGCTTATACTCTCTCAAAAGAGTCAAACCAAAAGCGAGAGTGTCATACACAAATTCGGGAGACATTCCCACCTTTCAAAAGATATGCCCCTGCACGTAAACATTTTCGAGTCTTGTCCAGTAACTGGTTGACTAAGGTCTGAAAAGATGGGTGCCCCCTCTGTAAGACTGCTCTGAATTTCTTCACGCTGGGGCTTGCTAAGCGGTTCTCCCAGATTCTCCTGTATCAGCTCTTCAAGTTGGGGCTTCTATAGTCATCTTTGGGTCCACATTGGGTTCTTCACTACGAGATAGACTCGCCAAGTCGCTTCTTCAAAATCCGGACTTTGCCTACTCAGGATCCGGGGGCTTTGTCAAGATGGTCTTTCGGACCCGAATTTTATCAAGCCGCAAGAAAGAATTTCAGCTTCAGAACATGGTACACGGCAGCTTCCCGTAGCATCGGAATTCAAGATCAGGGTTTCTCCCGGCATTAGCAATTTCATCAAATCATTCTCCGGACAAGGTTTCGGCCAAGGTCACAGCTCACCCAAATGAAAGAAGCTTCACTCGTATCAACGCGCCCTAGAGCCTGTCAGCATCAGCTTCAAATGACCAAGATTGAGAGGGAAACTGTCAACCGAGACCCGGGGTCCGAATCCAATCTCATTGAGGTCCATGTGATACTATTAACAAAACCTCATCAACAACCGCGGTTTAAATCGCGATCGAGGGATCTCACCCCCCACTTGCTCAAAATCTGTTCCAAGCAGTCTCCATACCCATGCATCCCCACAAAAAATCTCCCAAGGGCTCATGTAGCATGCACAAAACTTGAGTCAATAGGAATAATCCTAAGTGATTGAAGATCATAAATCATAATTTCCCTGCCAAAAGCTTAGGCCAAGTGCATCTTCGAAAGCAAGTAAATGCATCATCTCATAATCATTTTTTTTATGCATGCATCCGCCATCATGAATGCCATATATGCATCTTCCTCTTCACTAACGAATGCAGGAATTCGGCAAGGATGATCTTCACCAAAGTCGACCTCCAATGTCCACAAATGGATAAAGACAGCCTCCAGCATCTACAGTTTGGCAAAGATAGTCCCCATGTCTACAGCTTGGCAAAGACAATCTCCGGCGTCTGCAACTTGCTAAAGACGACCTCCAATGTCCACAAATGGATGAAAACATGCCCCCAATGAAGACCACCTCCAGTGTCTACCATTCGGTCAGAGACGCGAAGTTCTCAAATACAGTTCGGTCAGAGACGCCAAGTTCTCAAAATGCCAGTTGGTCAGAGACGCCAAGTTCTCGAATACAAGTCGGTCAGAGACGCCAAGTTCTCAAATGCAAATCGGTCAGAGACGCCAAGTTCTCAAAATGCCAGTTGGTCAGAGACGCCAAGTTCTCGAATACAAGTCGGTCAGAGACGCCAAGTTCTCAAATGTAAATCGGTCAGAGACGCCAAGTTCTCAAAATGCCAGTTGGTCAGAGACGCCAAGTTCTCAAAAGCAAATCGGTCAGAGACGCCAAGTTCTCAAAATGCCAGTTGGTCAGAGACGCCAAGTTCTCGAATACAAGTCGGTCAGAGACGCCAATGTTCTCAAAATGCAAATCGGTCAGAGGCGCCAAGTTCTCCAACACAAATCGGTCAGAGATGCCAAGTTCTCCAATACAAATCGGTCAGGGACGCCAAGTTCTCAAATACAATGCGGTCAGAGACACCAAGTTCTCAAAAGCAAGAAGTCCCAATGTGAAGACAAGCTCAACAACCTCTACAAGGTTGACGATCACCAGCAAGATGCAGACTCAACCAAATTCCTCCTTCAGGTCAAAATGCCTCCAAAGACAGCAAATCGTCAGCAGAAACCGTCCCACAAATGGCGACCTAACAACTCTTCATCAACATCAGTCGTAGCCTCAGTCCTTCCGGCAGCTACAGGTAAGCACATCACAGGTATGAAAGCATAGTTTAGTCAACTACTTTTCTAAAAGAGCATTATCATCAGACCTTAGGGCGACTTCCCCAAAATAGTCAAGATCTTAGGGCGACTTCCCCAAAAATAGTCAAACCATAGGGTGACTTCCCAAAAATAGTCAGATCTTAGGGTGACTTCCCAAAAATAGTCAAACCATAGGGCGACTTCCCCAAAACAGTCAAACCATAGGGCGACTTCCCAAAAATAGTCAAACCTCGGGTGACTCCCAAATACAGTCAATCTCTAGGACGACTTCCCTAAAATAGTCAATCCTCGGGTGACCCCTAGATACAGTCAATCCTTGGTCCATCCACTCGACCGACATTGATCACCTTTCTTCCCGATGGTTCTCGTAAGCCCGAGTCTTCCCCAGCAAGAACACCTTCAAATAGCCTCCATCAGGTACGAAACCTCAGCTCAGGTTCATACTCCTGAACCAAGTCCCGACTTAGGATCATACTCCTGAACTAAGTCTCCATTTAAGTTCATACTCCTGAACAAGACCTCAACTTAGGTTCATACTCCTGAACTAAGTTCCCATTTAGGTTCATACTCCTGAACCAAATCTCAACTTAGGTTCATACTCCTGTACTAAGTCTCCATTTAGGTTCATACTCCTGAACTAAGTTCCCATTTAGGTTCATACTCCTGAACCAAATCCCGACTTAGGATCATACTCCTGAACTAAGTCTCCATTTAGGTTCATACTCCTGAACCAAATACTGACTTAGGATCATACTCCTGAACTAAGTCTCCATTTAGGTTCATACTCCTGAACAAGACCTCAACTTAGGTTCATACTCCTGAACTAAGTTCCCATTTAGGTTCATACTCCTGAACTAAATCTCAACTTAGGTTCATACTCCTGAACTAAGTCTCCATTTAGGTTCATACTCCTGAACTAAGTCTCCATTTAGGTTCATACTCCTGAACCGAACCTCAACTTAGGTTCATACTCCTGAACTAAGTTCCCATTTAGGTTCATACCCTCTCAAAAGAAATCCCCGGCAGTTAAACGTAAGACCGAGTGCCCCGAGAAAGATAACGGATCCCGTATCTTTCATCAAAATCCTTCCCGGCAGTAAAACGTAAGACCGATTTCCCCGACAAATACGTCTGATTTTCCCCAGCAAGGCTAATGAAATCCCCAGCGAACCCAACGGAATCTCAAGTAGATTTTGAACTACGACCGGCTTGATTCCCACTAGGGATACGTAGGTAGCCTATCATTAGGTCCAGCCACTCGACCAGCACGGTTATCCTTCGGCAGCAGACATAAGACCGAAGTCCATCTATCCCAAATCTCCAAGGTTCGAGGCACCTAAAACGCCATCTCCAAGGTTCGAGGCACCTAAAACGCCATCTCCAAGGTTCGAGGCACCTAAAACGCCATCTCCAAGGTTCGAGGCACCTAAAACGCCATCTCCAAGGTTCGAGGCACCTAAAACGCCATCACGAACAACACCAGGAAAGCGATAAATCGCAATTATCCCCAGTAGAGCGGATAGCCATCCGACCAAAATGGTCATTCCTATCCCCACAGAGCGGATAGCCCTCCGATCAAAATGATCATCTCTTATCCCCAGCAGAGTTTCTCTCCAGCAACCGACTGTAGAACTCGCTCATCAGGTTCGAGGCACCTAAAATGCCATCACCCCAGGGTCAAAGACCCGAACTACGGCCGGCTTGATTCCCACTCGGGATACGTAGGTAGCCTATCGCTAGGTTCAGCCACTCGATCACTTGATCATCTCATCAAATTTGGAGCCTTACTCTTATCGACGACCCCGCTTCCTTCGAAAGCACCGTCGCCGAGGGGCTACTGTAAGTGCTCCAATTTGAGCCGTTAGTACCTTCGTTAGAAAATTAACGAAAGTTTTAACACTACTAACATTACTAACATTCCTAACTTCTCTAACAAAGCAAGGGTAAAGTGGGCATTGCCATTTAAAGTTAAACCTCAAAAAGAATCTCAAAAAGCAAAAGAAATAAGAAAAATCCGAATTGGGCAAGTTGAAAAACATAAACTGCTGGAATTTTGAATTTTATTCTTCCTGTCCAAAAAGCCAGCACTGTAGCAGATGAACAGTGCACGCTGACATACTCCTCCGCGCGGATCTGATTGTAAATTTCAGGGGCCTATAAATTGAACCCTCCTCTCTCAGTTTAGGGGGGAATTTGGTCACAGCAACGAAGTTCTGGCGAAATATAGAGAGAAAACAGTGGGAATCCCTTGATTGCCACCTTTTTCTCTTGAATCTTTCCCAATCTCACTCCAAACACAAATTCAAACACCAAACCTTGATACTCCTCAAGCCAAACACCAAATCTTGATACTCCTCAAGTCAAATTCCAAGCCTAGGAAGATAGGGTGTCACCATTGGTAAAGCCCTCCTTCTCAAAACCCTAAAATTCTCTTTTGATTTCTTGATCATCTTGCTCTTCTTACTTTGATTTATTTTATGTCTATTTTAACTTGAGTTTTGACCTAAGATGGTCATCTTGAAGTTCATCTTCATGAATGACCATCTCAAGTGGTCCACATTTTTGATCTTTAGTCAATTCTTTCTCCTTGGTTTCATCTTTACAAAATCCCCTTTCCCTTTGCAAAGGACATGTTTAAACCCCATAAATTCCCCAAGGATGACTTGAATATGATAACTACTTAATAAAAAGTAGTGGTATCAAGTCTAGGGATGAAAATGGGGTGAACATAGATGCAAATCCCCCAAAAATCACATTTTCCCTCAAGAACATCTTGCTGTCCAGTAGCATTGTTCTGAGACCTCAGTCCATTTTCCTATTTTTTGGACCCAGTAAAACTTGGAAGTGGATGTTGACTACAAAACACTTTTTGTAGCCAACATCCAGATCTTTCCAGACATATTTTTATTTTATTTTTTGAGTGAGTAAAACTCCTTTTTTCAATTTTTCTTTTAGAGGCCAGTTCATCAGCTTCTGGAAATCCAGATTTCACATCTGAGATTTCCAGAAGGTTTTGACCCCTCAAATTACTTCCAAAATGGAAAGTTACTTTGTAGAAACCCTATTTAGGGTGTTTTAAGCAACTTTCGTTCTTGGACTTTCCCCAGATTCTGAGGTTTTGAAGCCTTTAAGTCCATTTCAAAGTCAAGGGTCAACTGCCTTCTTTCATTCTGGCAGAATTGCTTCTCAAATCCAAAAATCTTTTGAGTGCCAAGACTCAACCCAAAAATCATACCAAAAATCTTGGGGATTGTTCAAAGTCTTATAAAGAGTTCCCCATTTTTGTTTTTCTCAGTTTCAACTCATTTTGGTCAAAACACACACACACACATGCACACAACAAAGGATTTCAAATGTTTGGAAGACTCGCTTTGCGAGGCGCGTCGGGTGCACACTAACGTCCTTCCCGACGCGTAACATGACCTCCAAACCTAAATCTCTGATCTCGGGCTTTTTTCAAAGTTTTGGCCCTCAAAATAAAAATGGCGTGGCGACTCCGTTTTAAATGATTTTTTCAAACAAAGAAAAATCGGGTACATCACAATTTGGTTCATCCATAGCAGTTGTATGCAACAACTACCAAGGGCTACATATTCAGCCTTAGTTGTAGATAGGGAAACACAGTTTTGCTTTCTGCTATACCAAGAAACAAGATTAATTCCTAGATAGAAGCAGCCCCCAGTGGTACTCTTTCTGTCATCACAATTGACATCCCAATCTGAGTCACTATGCCCAACCTAATTAGTATTTGTCTCTTTGGAATAATGTAACCCTAGGTTTGCAGTCTCATTCATATATCTGATAATCCTTTTCAAGGCTTTGAGATGGGAAACCTTTGGGTTTGTTGATATCTAGCACAGAGACATACACTAAATATAATGTCAGGTCTACTAGCTGTGAGGCATAACAAACTACCTATCATGCTTCTATACACAGTCTGGTCTACATTCTCACCATTTGTATCATGACTGAGCCTTTGGGATGATCCAATTGGTGTTTTGAGGTGAGAGGAGTGTTCAAAGGAGAACTTTTTCACCATATTTTTGGCATATTTGGATTAGGAGATGAACATACCTTCCTTGAATTGCTTGATCTGTAAACCTAGGAAGTAGTTCAACTCACCAACCATACTCATCTCAAAAGTGGAGGTCATGCTATCCACAAATGCGATCAACATAGTATCCTGAATTTGATCCAAACACTATGTCATCCACATAAATTTGAGCCACAATTATCTCCCTTTTTTATTTCCTCACAAACAGAGTTTTGTCCACTTCACCTATTTTGAACCCTAAGTGAAGCAGATGGTCAGTTAACCTACTATACAAAGCTCTAGGGGCTTATTTCGGCCCATACAGAGTCTTTTTCAGTTTGTACACATGGTTTGGGAAAACAAGGTCCTCAAAACCCTTAGGTTGTTCTACATAGGCCTCTTCATTTAATACCCCATTTAGAGAGGCACTCTTAACATCCATCTGATGAAGAGTTAGCTTGAGGTAGCAGGCTATGGCCAACAAGAGCTTATGGATTCAATTCTGGCAACAGGGGCAAAAGTTTCCTCAAAGTCAATCCCTTCAACTTGAGTATACCCTTAAACCACAAGTCTGTTCCTAGTTATTACCCCCTTCTCATCAGTCTTATTTTTAAAAATCCATTTTGTTCCTATGACATTTCCATGAGAGGGCTTAGGAACTAAGGTCCAGACATCATTCTTTTCAAACTGACTCAACTCTTCTTGCATGGCCAAAATCCAGTCAACATCCTTTAAGGCCTCAGTTATGTTTTTGGATTCAATGTTTGAAACATAACAACAAAAACTTACCTTGGAGAATGCTGATGAGAAACTTCACAAACCAGCGAGCTCTCTGTAGTTTACCTTTCCTTTCTCCTTGGTTCTCACTTGATCATGTACATCTCCCACAACCTGTGAGGTGGGATGGTTTTTCTGAATCCTTAAGGGGACATCCCTTGATCTGTCCACACATCCATCCTCATCACCTTCGAATTATCATCTTTATCAGTTCGAGGAGCCGGTCCTCGTGTTCAAGAGTTTGGGAGGATGTGGGGACAGATGTGAGTGTGGATGTGGATGCAGATGTGTCCACATCCTTAGTCACATCCTTCTTTGTTTCAGCATTTGCTTCAGTCTTAGTATCCTATGTTTGTTCCACAGCATCTGTGTCTATAACTTTCCAGTCTAGCAAGCAACCTGAAACATCATCC
The DNA here is from genome assembly GCA_022495995.1 of Adenophora triphylla var. japonica. Lineage (NCBI taxonomy): Eukaryota > Viridiplantae > Streptophyta > Magnoliopsida > Asterales > Campanulaceae > Adenophora > Adenophora triphylla. The sequence goes on from JAFEMH010000913.1 coordinate 399,239, forward strand.
TCAGGAATCTTGAGGTTAAGATCAAGTGAATCATTAAAAACAACATTTGCAGATTCCATAATAGTTTTTGTTTTTAGGTTAAACACCCTATAAGCTCTACTATTAGTGGAGTAGCCTATGAATATTGCTTTATCACTTTTGGAATCAAACTTGTACAAGTATTCTCTATCATTGAGGATGTAACAGATACAGCCAAACACATGAAAATACTTTAGAGTAGGTTTCTTGCCAAGTAGGATTTGATAGGGTGTCATAGTGCTCCCAATTATGAGAAATACCCTCCATAAACTAAATAGAGATAAAGCCGACTATCGGACTCGAACCGATGACCATCGCATTACAAATGTGATGCTCTAACCTCTGAGCTAAGCAGGCTAGCATAAGAGAAATTCAACATGCATATAAATTCAATAAAATTGCAGAATCTTTGCTTGCTATGAAGTATATAATACTATTGAAATTGAATTCTTCGCTATTCAAAATAAAATTCTTCGCTTTCATAATAACTATATAGGAATCTAAAAAAGAACACAAAATAGCCAATGTGACATGCAATTTTCAAGGTCTCTGCCCAAAATTTCTTTGACAAGTTTTTGGAACTTAGCATAACCCTAGCCATTTCTTGAAGGGTTCTACTTTTCCTTTCTGCAACTCCATTTTGATATGGAGTGATAGGAGCAGAGAATTCATAATTGATTCCCTTGGAGTTGTAGAAGACAGTAAACATGGAGTTTTCATACTCAGTGACATGGTTAGACCTAATCCTTACAGCCTTAAGGCCATACAAATTTCTGACCCTTTTGTACAGTTTTTGAACTCACCTATGGTCTCAGATTTCTCCCTTAAGAACATCACCCAAGTGTACCTGGAGTAGTCATCAACACACACAAAAGCATATTTTTTTCCTTCCAAAGCTTTTTACCTCTATAGGCCCCATCAAGTTTGTGTGTATCAACTCCAAACATCTAGATGTGGAGCACTATTGGAACTTTTTGTGTGAGGATTTTGTTTGTTTTCCCTTCTGACAAGAACCACATACATCAGTGTTCTTAAAATTCAGTTTAGAGAGGTCCTTTACAGCTTCATACCTTTGTAGTTCCTCTAATTTTCTGCTACTAGCATGCCCTAATTTTTGGTGCCACAGATTGACATCATTTACTTTACTTAGGTAAGACAAATTGTCACCAAATTGGTAATAGTTATCAGCAGATCTAGGACCAGTAAACACACATTTGTTATCTTTATCAAACACCTCACACAGGTGTTTATCAAATTTCATATGTAGGTCATCATCACACAACTGACTGATACTTATCAGGTTAGCCTTTAATCCTTCTACATGGTAAACATTATGCAATTTTGGGAGACCCTTAACATCTAGGGTTCCTTTCCCAATGATTTTTCCCTGTGCACCACCACCAAAGTTCTCCTTTTCCCCATTGATCATCCTATAGTCAGTTAGGACATATTGGTTCCCAGTCATATGCCTAGAGCACCCACTATCAAAATATCAAGAATCAGAGACACTACTCTTGAGGAAAGAGTAGACAACATTGTAGGTAGTACTAGGTTTAGCCACCCATTTAGTTATAGCTTTCTTTTTGTGGTGCACCAGCTGCTGTGTACTTGGATGTGTGCCTGAATGTGTACACATCTTGTCATACATATAAGTTTTTACACAACCATCATTTCTGTCAGCTTTCAAATTATAACAGAAGGGACGAATGTGCCCAAGAGCAAGGCAGTAATGACATATATAATGCCTTCTCCTTGGCCTTTTGGCACTCAGAATTGGTTTTTCAACAGTTTTTAAAACCTCACTTCCCTCTTTTACAAATTTGGTTTTTTCAAATTCAATACCAGTTTTTCAAGTTTTACCAAGAGTTATAGCTTCATCAAGTTTTATTTTCCCAGTATTTAACTTGGTTAATGTGCCTTCAGCTTTTTCAAAATCAGTTTTGAATTTTTCAAGCTCAACTTCTCTCTTGGTTACCAGAATATCAAGTTTAGCAATGGTATCTTTTTTATCATCATTTTCTTTTGAAAGTTTAGCTTTCTCATCTTCACAAACAAAGAGCTTTGTTTACCTTGGCTAGTACCTCAATTTTGTCCATCCTCTTTATCCAATCTGTATGCAGTTCTCTGTATATCTCAAAGAGATCCTCATAGGGAATGTCTCTTTCTTCATCATCTGAATCTCTTTTTATCGAGAAACAGTTGAGAGTCAGATTTGATGTATCTTCAGATGTGTCCGAGGATGTGTCCACATCTGAGTCCACATCCACATTCTCCTCATATTCTCCTTCTTTAATTCCTGCAAAATGAGCATTAAACACAAAATGACAGTTTATCACAGACATGTTAGCAACTTCCTCTTCATCCTCACTATCACTTAAGGAAGCAGTCAAGCTCATTCCCTTCTTTTTAAGAGTGTTAGCACATTCATTAGAATAGTGAGCAAAGCCACGAAATGCTCTATATTGCACAGAATCAGAGGACTTCTTATTCTCTGAGTTTGGCCTTTTGAAGCCATTCTCAGTGCTAATTTTAGGTTTCTCAGTACTTGGAGCAGGTATGTTGGAAAACTTGCTCATCCTTTTATTTCTTAGCATAGAACTGAATTTTTTAGAGATGAGGGCGACATCCTCATCCTCAAGGTTTGACTTGTCAATTTCTGAGGAAAGCTCAACTAGTTCCTTTGGAACAGCTGCAGAGCTTTTGAGGGCAAGGCTTATATAGCCTTGTTCTTTTTCTGAGCTTCAAGATTTAGCTCGAACACAGTTAAAATAGCAACAATTTTATCTAATCCTACTGTGTTGGTGTCACTAGTCTCCTCTATGACAGCAACCTTTATGTTGAACCTTTCAGGTAAGGTCCTCAAAATTTTTCTCACAAGTCTGGCTTTAGAGATGGATTCACCCAGACTGGTACATTCATTAGAGATCTCATGGATCTTAGCAGCATAGGAGACAATATCTTCTGTCTCCTCCATTCTAAGGATTTCAAACCTATCCATTAAGATCCTAAGTCTGGTTGATTTAACACTTCCCCTCACATTGCATCTGTAAGATACCCCAAGCATTCTTTGATATGCATTCATTGGTGATAATTTTGTACATATTTTCAGAAACATGGCTGGAAATAGCACCCATGGCTTTAGAATTATAATTTGCAGAGGTGATTTCATCAAGAGTCCATCTTTTCTCTGGTTTTCTTTCAAAATAAGTTTCACCAATACCTGAAGCAGGCCTTTTCTCCTCTGTGGGTGGTTGCCATGACACAAGTATGCACATCCACGATTTTTCATCAATAGATTTGATGTAGTTACGCATCTTAGACTTCCAAAAAGAATAATCGGTGTCATCCAAGACTAGAGGCTTGTTTTGATGATTCTGACATTCCATTATGACTACAATTTCTGGAGCAACACTAGAGCCGTCAATACGGGAATACGGGACGGGACGGGACAAAATTATGTTGTCCCACGACGGGAACGGGACGAGACGGGACGGGACGGGACTAAAATACTCCGTCCCATCCCGTCCCATTTGCGGGACGCGGGATCCCGCGGGACCCATGCGGGACCCGTTGACTAGGAGAGATAAGCATTGACTAGGCGCCAAGGCCACGGCCAAATGTAAACATTTTTATTAAATCCTAACATGGCCATGTATGCAAATTAAAGATCAATCTAAAGAGAAGATAGAAAATGAAAAAGAAAAAGAAAGGAATTCATTCTTGGGCATTATATAACAACATAGCTTGGAAATTGAGCAAACCTTAGTATGAACTGCCAAGCTGCTGACTGCTAATATTGGAGATCCAAAGGCATCAGATGCAAAGTCAACCAATGATCCCGATGGATAACTTTCATACTTCTGCAAGCAAAAGGAAGTTGCAGCAGTTATGCAATGGCTAAACATTATTTAGTTTCATGAACCATCCTTCAGAAGCATATATTCCTCTCATTCCAGGTTGATGAAATATCGGCTTTTCTCCTTCACTATAAACATAAACTTTAAGCACCCGCTCCATCAGTTCATAGATTCTGCAAATTTCATCAAGTGAAAATGTAAATATAAGTGTTTACCTAAGTCAAATTTTACGCACTAACCTTTATTTTAAGTGTGTAGTAGTAGACTAGTAGTAGTGGTGATAAACATATAATACTTGTACGGGTCAATACGGGAAAACGGGACGGGACGGGATAAAAATAAGTTGTCCCGCGACGGGAACGGGACGATACGGGACGGGACGAAAACGGGACGGGACTAAAATATTCTGTCCCATCCCGTCCCATTTGTATGGCGGGACGGGACGTCCCGACGGGACCGTCCCAACTTGACGGCTCTAAGCAACACTCAGTAATATGTCGAGAGTTGGCTCTGATACCAATTGAAAGTTTCGTGTAGCTAGGAATTCAAGTCAACACAACAGAATACGGATGTGAGTACAGATGTGAGTTACAATTGTTCACACATTCACCAATAAGCAGTGAAATAAAATAATAATAACACAAAGAATTAAACGTTTACTGGTTCGAATCCCAGCAAATAAGGCTTTAAGCCCAAAAATCTTTTCACTACTTAAAATCAGATTTTACAGAAACAAAATCGAATAAGTGAAAACAAAAAGATTAAAATACTAAAAACAAGTTCTAACCAATTTCTAAACAAAGAACACTCTTCCTTTTTCAATGAGAACCGATTCTAAACAGAAGTAGAACAAAAGAATTTGTATGAAAACTAGATGTGAGTTCGGATTTAAGACACAACCTTACTCACAACCTAAAAGTGATTATCAAATCCGTGAAGAACAAAAGAAATCATCTTACAAAGAATTCTCTAAAAACTGAGTTTTCTCATTGTGCCAATGTCTTGTATTTATATGGACCTTTGAGAAGTCCTTCAATCAATTCAACTCTTCCTTATTTGATACAATCTAACTCCTATAAGGAAACATAAGATTGACACTAACAAGGAAAGAAATTTGTTACAAGGTTAGTCATAAACTAAATATATTTACATAAATAAAAGATATTTGCATATTAACAGTGTTCTTTACCAAATAGGAAAATAAATTTTTGCAAGAAAGTCATAAAATCTTCTTACGTATTATATCAATATGATTCGAATTAGGGAAGTAAATATTTTCTAAAATCTCACTATTTCAGTCTGGTATTCCCCCTTTTAATTCAATTTTAATTTTTTATCCAATGGTATATATGATGATTCAGATTTTATTTCTAATTTTTCAACAATCTCTTTCCTAGTAAGATCTTAGTTTGTTCTTTATGTGTCTTTTAATTTCATTTGATCTTTTGATATGTCGTTGACTTGATTTGATTTGATGGTATCCCCCGTCGGTTGTAATTCTTGTATGAAAATTATGTCTTGTTAACTCATTTAGGACATGATTTATGGTGGTGGAGGAAGAAGACTATCGAACTCAGTAAATAAGTTGATAAATATATTTAATGGATGTTATTGTTTTTCTTTTTTCTATGATATTTCAGTTATCTTTTTAACGTTGTTATGGTACGTTCCATAATATGTAATAACTGTTAAAGTACGTTACATTAATATGTCAATTCATAGTATGTTTCATTAATTTCAACAAACACTTTAAGCACGTTTCATATATTTTACTTTCACCCTAAGTTAAATTGATCTGGTTTTTTCCTTGCAATTTTTACCATTTGCTTTTAATCCGTCTCAAAATGAGTATTGCATTTCTAAATAAAAAATAGGTTTACTGCAATTTAATCATAATATAAGTAATATGCAAACGGGTAACATACAAACAAAAACAAGTAAAAATATGTTTTTAACATTTGACTTTGACAAGTCAATTGTGATACACATGCTAATAGAAATGAAAGAAATAATGTAGTTACCTTCTCCCTCCATCCACATACTTATTTCACACTTTCTATTTTGGACGTTCAAATAAATACTTCACATTTTATTTTTTTACTTAAAATGAAAAGTTTATATCATTAAAATATTAACCCTACCCCACTAAAAACCCCAATAACCTCCTAATTACAAATCTTAATTTACTAACTACAACTCCTAATTAAATGATCAATTAATAACACACTTAATTCCTCACCCACCCATACACTTAATTTCCCACCCACCCATTTTCAGTTCACGAACAAAATTGAGATCTCTCTCTCTCTCTCTCTCTTTTCATTTTCTCGCACCTTCCTCCATTGCACCGCTTCTCTTCAAAACCCTAGATCTATCTCTATGGATCTGACATTTTCCCCCAAAAAATTGATAGATCCATGGCGATCGGAAGTCCCTGATTGTAATCACCGGCCTGATTCAGTCGTCCATGGTGCCTTTTCCGACGATGATGAATCTCTCTTTGTTGATTCATGCCCGTTGTTTTCCGCCTCTCCGTCTTTGGCCAACACCGTCGTGCCGGAGACATGTTTCGAAGAGGAATTGGTGCCGAAAACTAACCAGACGCCGGATTACAAGGTTTTCGACGAGGAATACAAAGCTTGGGGTTTAAGTTTGATTTTTTCAGACTATACAAACATTCTGGGTTTGTTGTTATTATTATTATTATTATTATTATTATTATTATTATTATTATTATTATTATTATTATTATTATTATTATTATTATTATTATTATTATTATTATTATTATTATTATTATTATTATTATTATTATTCAGTTTTGGAGGGAAATATTAGGAGATTTGACCACAAATACCAAATTGTTAATCCTTGTTAATCATTGTCAGATTTTTGTACTTTTCAATAAAGAAATGATTTTCCTTAAGAAAGAAATATGTAAATAGTCACCGTGAAACTCTTATGTGGACGGAGGGAGTATTTCATATGGGCTAGTTTTTGCTGGATTACTTAGTTTAGAAACATAGTGATTACCCAATTTTATTTGGAGTTTTTATCAAAAACTATCTCAAAATATGTTATTTATAAAAAATAAAAAAAATATGTAAGTTGTGATATTACAAAAAACTACTTTTCTTTTTTTTTATATTTGAATTTTAAATTTTTTTGCATTTTCAGTTAAAATAACTGATAAATGCATTTATAACTGTTAAATGCATTTATCAGTTGTTTATAACTGATAAATTCATTTATTGATTTTTAAAGGGTATTTTGTGCTTAGTTTTTTTATTAAACAACTGATAAATGCATTTATCAATTATTTGACAGATAAATGCAAAATTATTTTTTTTGTAAAAATTAGTTTTTTGTAATATTCAACTTGTGTGGATTTTTTTGTAATATCCATCTTTTAGATATAGTTTTTAGTAAATGTCCCATTTTATTATGAATGAGTATTATTATCTATTAAACTCTTTTTTACCTATTAAACTCTTTTGTTACTATGTTGATTAAGTTTTAAATGATTTGAGGTTAGTAGTTCATTTAAGACTTGTAAATCAAAAAGCTAATAAAAAAAATTAAAAATTATTTTTCTCTGTTTCAAAATAAATATCTACTTCCTTCGTCCTATTTGAAGGTTCACCATTTGAGTAGAGCACAATAACTAAGGAAAAAGGTGATGTATTGTAAGTGTCAGTAGTTGAACAATATAGATAAAGTAGAGTAAGTGGGTAATTGTTGTGAGTATAATATAATAAGTGAGTCTCATTTTCATATTAGAAAATGTGAACTTTTAAATGGGATACTGAATCTTAAAATGGGACGGAGAGAGTATTTTATTTTTTGAGGGACACTTTACATATGAGAAGATTTAGTCAAGAAAATCTATAAATATTCTTATTATTCTCTTTCAAAATTATTAGTTTTGTAAGTATATAATGAAATGTAATTTTTAAAAAATAAATATTCATTTAAAATAGGACAAAGTTTTGAAAAAGAGAAACTAAAATATACATTCATTTTGGAAGAAAGGGGGTAGTAAATTAAACTTTTGGACTTGGATTTTCATAGTTTATTATTCCAACTACATTAGTAATAGCTTAAGTTATATTACATCTACTTATGTTTCAAATGTATATGCATGAAAGTGCATATTTTCTTGCAAATGTTGTTTAATTCACCACAATTCAGGGTGGTCAAGCTCTTCAATAGTTCATTCTATAATACCAAAATGTGAAAAAAAAAAAAAAAAATCATAACAAAGGGAAGTTTAACAATTACCCAGGCCCTTTCTATAACCATCACGGCACACTGGCCGGAAATACAATTATACACAGTTTGTAAGATCAAACGAGGTATAATACGTTGAACATTTCTGCCCGGAAATACAATTATACACAGTTTGTATGAACAAACGAGGTATAATACGTTGAACATTTCTGCCCGGAAATACAATTATACACAGTTTGTACGAACAAACGGGGGCATAATATACATTGAACATTTACACATCAATTTTCCAAAGAAAATTGCTCCAAGTTTATAAACCAGCACTACTTTGTAATTATTCTATATCTACCGACTATTTTATCTGTATAAATAAATATTCAAGAATTTCTATTTAACTAACGGGTATTTTGCTAACTTTTTAATTCCACCTTTTAGCATTCTTGCTCCCCTTTGACTTTTGTTTTGCCTGTTGAAATGCCTGCTGCTTTTGTTTCTTCCTTGCTTCTTTCTCAGCCTGACGGGTCATAAATTTATAAAATTTACAAATGAGAAAGGGATTGCAGTTTTGTTGCCTAATCTATGTAAACAGAGCAGTGGCGGAACCAGGATTTTTTTTAAACAGGCGCAAGATTATTTTTATTTTAGAGCGCTACAAAGTAATATCTAAATTTAATTTAATGGGGGGGGGGGATTATAATACAGTGCTATTTTTTGTTGGTCAAAAGGGGAGCAAAATACAATTTTTAATAATAAAAATTAAAATTTTCAAAATTTAGTAGTCCTAATATGGTTCAATTTCAAAAGTCAATGGGGGCAATTTCCCCCTTGTGCAATAGTGTATAGGTCCACCCCAGAAACAGAGAAATGTTACCTTTGACATCTTGGATTTGGCTTTGACTTTAGGAGCCTTTTCCTCCAGCTCAGCTTCTCTTTCAAGTGCTTTCTCCCTTGCCTCAAGGTTCTTCTCTAGATAGTACTGCAAATCACAGCCGTCCAGCTTATCAGGAACTGGATTGCTAATAGACTGAGGTATCACTCCCTCCGTCCCAAAATTATTGTCCATTTTTTTTTTTTTTAATATGCTCTAGTTTAAAAGAAGTTCATGAGGTCTGAACTATAGCCGTTGGCCCATAGTAACTTCACTAAACAATATAGAGAGGATTTTCAGTTAGAAGGAACTCCTCCATCTTCCTGTGCCAATCATTCAACTGACTTTGGAGAAGCGCTCTAGTTAAAATACTGAAATCGGGTATTCACACACACATCACACACATGCCAACAAACCTTTTATTTCTTTTTCTTTCGTTCGACGTGACATATGAAACACTTGGACAAGAAATATGAAAAAGGACACAGATTGGTCCAATGTTGGAGTTGTAAGTTTTAGTTCCCCTATACATTTGAGATAAAGGATACTTCTAGAGGACTAATACAATCACATTTGTTAAAACTAGAACAAAACCCTCCAACTGAGTGCACACAACCGACTTTTTGGATTGAACAACAGTTTTGTGTTATGAAAAAGTGAACTCATACAACTGTTAATAGAGGCATTTGTTTAATTCATGAGCTTTCATGTTTATTCAGGTATTACTCGTTTCAGGTGGGTGTTTTGAATATAATTTTATAAATAACATAACTGTTGCATGGACTGAACTTAAAGATTAAATTTAAGAAGGCGATACTCGTTTTCAGTCGTGATATTCTCCCCTCGTATGTTTCACACTACACAATCTTCGAAGAAACGATAATATGATACGGAGTATATGAAATGCACTAAAACCAGGAAAACAAAAATAACCAGAATACAAACTTACATTGTAGTCGCCGTTATAGTCTTGTAAATTACCATCCTTCACTTCTAATACTCTATTAACAATTTGCTTTATGAAGTACCGATCATGAGAAACAGTAATGACTGTGCCCTGGTACTCGGATATTGCTTCCTAATAGACAAATAAGACCAAAGAATCAGTAAGTTTGGGATAGATCTTCTTCAAATTAAACAGACATGAGTAAATAAGTAACAAAAAAAAAAAAAAATGAACGAACACCAAACCTCTAGCATTTCTTTTGAAGGTATGTCCAAGTGATTAGTTGGTTCATCCAAAACTAGGAGCGTTGAAGGTTTCACCATGAATTTGCAAAAAGCAAGACGTGCCTGAAAGTGTAATCAAGTGATTTCAGACAGCAAGAATATGCAGTTCTAAACATATGGAAACAGCAATCAAGAGAGAAGAAGGAAATATTAACAATGGCATGCCTCCATCAAGGAGATCAGTTCACTCCAGGACTTTTTTTAATTTTGCACTCTCTCAAAAAAACACATATCACATGCAGAGAATGCAACTTCACCATACCATTATGCACCAGCACCAATGTACGGTATTGGCATCATTTACTACTCCGTCCGTCCATTTTTTTACTTTATATTTTGCATTTTTACGAAAGGAAAAGATTTTAATGCAATTTCATGAAGGTACGAGCAAATAAAACTACATCCATGACATTATTGACTTATCAAATGGGACTCCATTCTTGGGACAGAGGGACTATTAAGTTATTTCTCAGAAGGCATCTGAAAATGAGAGACCGAACTCTTAACCAATTACCAGATGAATGCTACACATGTTTTAGAAAAAAAGAGGATGATACCCAACTAAACAAACCAACGGCAGCCCAACAAATCATACAGCCAGAACCTTTACTCCATCTAATCATCTAAATCAAATAATCTGACAAAGAAATTAACACCTGAATATGCGGGGAATCTAAACAGTCATATCTTTGGAAAAAAAAATATGAAATTTGACAGACCAAATTTACAATTCTTACAAACATGTCATATTGCATATCCAATAAAAGGATCTAATAATAAATTATATCAGGATAAAAGGTAAACAGAAGCAATAACTTTGAGTAAGATGTACATTTCCTGGCCTCTCTCTTAACTATTTTAGCCCTTAGATGTGTTGTTAACTTGACATGGTATGTATCTCTTAACTACAAAATGATTGGTTTTTCTCATCCAACTTCCACTTTCTCAATCCAACGACTAATGGATGAATTGTCTCTTTCTGTTAAGTAACACAAAGACTGGTAGCTCGTTGCTATAAACCTAAAAGGTTGCATGAACACTCCTTAAAAAGAGAGGGAAAAATGACAAGAGAAAAAGAAATTTTACCTTCTCACCACCACTAAGAAGATTGACCTTCCTATCTAGCATGTCAGCCTTGAAATTACAACGTCCTAGAAGTCCTTTTATATCATCGATTCTCCAGTCTTCTGCCACTTCTGCTACAGTGTCAAGCACTGTTTTATTTAAATCAAGAGCTTCAGCCTGAAGAATAACCCTAGTTAACGTCAACATTTATAAACAAACATGGGTCCAGTAGAAACCAGAACCCAGAATCATAATACAAGGTACTCCCTCCGTCCCAGCCCACTTAGGAAATTTTGAAATGGCACGGGAATTAAGGAATATTATTATAGTATTAGGAGAAAGAATGAGTGGAAAAAATGTTGTGAGTGTGAAAAATTAAATAGGAGAGAGAATGAGTGGAGGAAATAGTAATTATAATGGTGTTGTGAGTATTAAAATAATGTAGGAGAGAGAATGAGTGGAGAGAATAGTGATTTAAGGTTTCCATTTTGGGAATTCTTAAGTGAAGTGGGACGCCCAAAATGGAAAGTTTTCTTAAGTGAGGTGGGACGGAGGGAGTAATATTTAAATGTCCAGTAACCAAAGTGACAGACCTGATTCTGCTCAAAGTAGTTTGGTAGCACGTTATGCTCTCCAAGAATAACTTCACCTTTATTAGGCTTCTCTAAGCCCAGAATTAATTTTAGAAAAGTACTCTTTCCACACCCATTTGGGCCTATAATGGCAATTTTCTCTCCCCGTTCAATAAATAGATTTGCATTGTTGAACAAAATCTGGCAAGTCATGCACAAAATATAGTTATACACCAGTCAAAACGTTGAGAACTCAATATTCTAATTTTTTATTTTTCAGTTATTTATTGCAGTCACCTTGTCTTCATAGCCAAATTCTAGATTCTTGACTGCTAGAACAGATCTTCCACTTCTTCCACGTTCAGGGAATCTGATCTTCATTTGTTTTCGAATAAATGGTTTATCTACTTGTTCTACATCCTGAAGCTTTTCTAGTTTCTGGAAACACATAAGAAAAGTAGCATTCAAGGATGTGAAAAATCTATCAGCAAGTAACAATAAAAACGTAGTCAAAGATTTGGTTGTTAACATGCAAATGAAATCTAAAATACATGTCAAAATCATGTCCCCAGATCATAAACTTGGCTAAATATTAGTGCAGCTTTCCAAGATAGAATTTTTTAACAGGGTCATAAAAGTTGACAACAAGGTAAGCTAAATAATAAAAGACCCTTCTCCACTGATTGATTTACTTGGCTCCAAGAAACCATCTCAACACTTCAATTCATTAAAAATCACAAGTTGACGCTGCAGTGCAGCTCTAAGATACACATAGAAACGGTGTAATAAACAGAACATCTTAACCAGATGATGCTTATCGGTTAATATAATGTCAATATACCTTTCCGGCAGTAGATGCGCGGCCGGAATTTACTCCAGCACTTAACCTACTTATAAGGTCTTTTGTGTGGTCAATTTCCTTTTGTTGCTTCTCCCATGCTGCAAACTGAGCTTCAATATACACTGCCCTTGCAATCACAAACTCCGAATAGTTTCCAACATATGTCCTAGAGACACCCATATCAGTTTCAACAATTTTTGTGCACAACTGGTCAAGGAAAGCCCTGTCATGAGATATGATCACCATTGGAACATCTTGCTTATTAAGATAACCTTCAAGCCACTCAATCGTATCAAGATCAAGATGATTTGTAGGTTCATCCAAAAGCAACAAATCTGGGTCCTGCATACAATCAGAAAAATATCTGATCACAAGTCATTAAACTTTTAACATATCCAAAATGTAATCAACTATAAGCATGCATTTGATATGTCATGTACACAACTCAAATGTCATAGTTATAGTGAATGATCATAGAGCAACCACCAATCCAATCGTATGCGTTTCATTCTTCAAAAGACTGCTACATCAACTCTAGCCCATGCAATTAGAATCGAGAACTTGGTGCAAACAAAAATAACTTAAACAAACAATTTAATATACCACCACTATGAACTAGCACAAGCCAAACAAATGACAAAGACATATTGCAGCACAATAGCATCTCAGTGAATTCTATATTACACGCACAAAACAAGTTAATAATACCTGAAGAAGAATCTTCCCAAGTGACATTCTCATCTGCCACCCACCACTAAATGAAGCAACCAACCTATCGGCATCCTCCATGCTAAACCCGAGTTCCGGCAATAGCTTATTAATCTTCACATCCACCACATTCAAGTCAACAGCCTGAGCGCACTTCTGCAACAAATCAAACTCATCCAATAACCTCCCCATCAACTCCAAATCATCCACAGACCCCTCAATTGCCTTCTGCACTTTGTCCAACTTCACAGAAACCTCCATTTCCTCCTTGAAAGCACTCATAAATTCTTCCCTCACCGTCCTACTCAAAGAAACCTCAAATTCCTGGCTCAGAAACGAAATTTTCATATTGGGTTTCGCCTTAATTACATTCCCGGAATCAGGTTCTTCCAATCCAGAAATAATTCTCATCTGAGTAGTCTTTCCAGCGCCATTAACGCCCACTAATCCAACTTTTTCACCCTTTTTAACTTCCCAACTGACATCTTTCAATACAGTAACACCCTTATAGCTCTTACTTATATTCTCTAACCTAACACCTGAAGATATACTCGAAGCACCGGAAACTGATTTCTTACTGTTGCGTCGATCGTACTCGGAGGTGTTCGACGAATTGTCTGAGAGAAGAGACTCCATTTCTTCCTTTGTCATGGCTTCTGTTTCAGCGACGGAGGTTTCCGCGGCTACTGCGGATAGTTTGGAGGGAATCGGGGACTTGTTTGATGTGGATTTGAGGGAACAATAGGTGGTTAAAGGGGGAATCGGTCGGAGAGTAGTGCGTGATCGGAAATTGGATTTGCCGGCGTCTAAGTGGGTAAAGCCACTGAGGAGGAAGGCGGAGCGCAGGTCAATGGGGAGGAGATTTGCGGCTAACTCCATGATAGTAAGAAAGTGAGGGAAATGGCTTTTTCTTCAGGTTTTCGCATCAGAACACCATTAAAGATGAAGCTTGGAGAGAGGGAAGAAGTGAATTGGCAAAAAGTTTTTTTTTTTTTTTTTTTTATGAGAATCGTTATTTACCGCGCAAAATTAATCTCCCCATTTTATCCCTTTCTTCTTCCGCCCTATCTAGGAATGGATTTGTGGACAGTTTGGGACAGTTATACATCGTATAACCTTTATTCTCCAATTTAATTTTGTGCCTCATAACCGCTCCATTCTCCGGCGGGTAATCAATTTTCCATACCATACCTATTCCCCACGAGTAGCAGTTAATCGGGGAATCCCCACGAGGAATTAGTCAAACTAATATTTTATTTTAAAACACTTTAGCGATAAAAAAACTCAAAAATTAACTTTGATAAATGATAATTTTTCTACTTAAACTCATATAATCACATTCATAAGAGCTCAAAAAAAATTAAATAGTTGTGTATGACACAATTCACCAAACATAAGAAAATATTCACTAGATTACAATAAAAAAATTAAATAGTTGTGTACGAAATTTGGGTGTCTACAAGTATAAAATCTTGAATATAATATAAAAGAGGCTAAATTATACTAAATGCAAATTAAATGAGACTAAAAACTAAGTAAATGATATGAAAATAATGCTATAAATGACTATGAAATAGCCATTTATCATCTATATCATGGAAAATACTTACTCCCTCTGTCCCGCTACAAACCGCACACTTTCTATTTTGGGCGTCCCATTACAAACCGCACACTTCCTAAAATGGCAAAGAATCTTTACTATTCCCTCCACTCATTCTCTCTCCTATATTATTTTAATACTCACAACACCATTATAATTTAATATTCCCTCCACTCATTCTCTCTCCTATTTTACTTTTACACTCACAACATTTATATCATTATTTTTTTCCTTAATCTCCGCGCAAACAGTAACAGTGCGGTTACTAGCGGGACGGAGGGAGTATATAAATAAGAGTAAAATTATATTACTAAAATAAGCAGTTCGGGTAACATTCGGTTCAGGTAATGGGGCGGGTAATGTTAATACCAAAACCAAATCGTTTCCCACTTTTTCATTTCGGTTATTTCCCATTACCCGCCTCATATCCAGTCAAGCCAGTAATAACCGTCAACTTCGGTTCGATTCAATTCGGGTATCCACGGTTCGGTTCAAAATCGTCATCCCACCCACCCCCCACCGCCATTCTTTCCCATCCCAACCCATCGCCGGCGCCACCCTCCTCCCCCATCCCCCATTCTCTTTGTCGTCACCTCCTCCTCCTCTTTCTCACACCGTCCCTGTTGTTTTCTCTCTGCCACCTACCCCACTCCACCGGTACTAAAATGTCGGCCTCCATCCAAAAAAGCTAAACCAATATGCCCACACAATCAAAAAAAAAAAAAAGAATTTCAGAAAGTAGAGACAACAATTTGTTCAAAAATCTCGATGTGGATCTGTGAACAAGGAAAAGAGGAGAAGAAGAGAGATATGTCTGGGGAGACGTAATTTCAGATGGCGTTGCATTTCAGTGGGTAAAGACATATTTGGGAGGTGGGAAAGATTGGAGAAGATGATCGGATTTAGAAGGGGAACAACGGAGTTGTGGATAAATATGGTTTTAGGTAGATTTCTGAAAGGGACGTTGAAGGCGGCGAAAGGTTGTAATGGTGTAGGGTTACAGGCGACGGCGAATGTGAAGTGGGGATATGGATGGACGACTGGGTTGGGCAGGAAGACGGTGTGGGTTTACCTTCTTTTTTTTTATGGAGATCGGCATTTTAGTGCCGGTGGAGTGGGGTGGGTGGCGAAGAGAAAACATCAGGTTCGGTGTGAGGAAGAGGAGGAGGAGAAGGCAACGACAAAGAGAATGGAGGATGGGGTAGGAGGGTGGCGTCAGCGATGGGTTGGGATGGGGAAGAATGACAGTGGGGGTGGGTGGGCTGAAGAAGAAAGGGGTAAAATAGGAAAATGGATGGTGTAACTAGTGTTGAATATTGGGTAGACTTAGTATTGCGGAAGTATTCAGTAATATT
Organism: Adenophora triphylla var. japonica; assembly: GCA_022495995.1. Classification (NCBI taxonomy): domain Eukaryota; kingdom Viridiplantae; phylum Streptophyta; class Magnoliopsida; order Asterales; family Campanulaceae; genus Adenophora; species Adenophora triphylla. Next base: position 415,583 of record JAFEMH010000913.1, read on the forward strand.
GCGAGGATAAATAACAATTCTCTTTTTTCATCACACTTTAATCACACTTTAGTCAAATTTAAAATATCATCATTGAACTATTATATCTTCCATTGTTTTCATTGAACTTTTCTCGTGTAAAATACAATGTTCTCACTCCGTCCATAATTTCACTAAACACTTGACAAAAGTCGATAATTTTTTATCCCCAGACTCTTTCCCAATTTCTTCGAAGGAACCGAATGTACTTTTCTAGTACTAAAGAACGATAGTAGTAAATTTTAGGGTCATTGCCCCATAAGTTTCTTTTTTTTTTAAATATATGCTCAATAAGTTTCTTTTAAATGAGTGTATCAATTTTTTGTTTTTTTGGACGAAAATACCCCCCCCAAAGAATGTTGTATTATATTTTCAAAAAAAAAAAATTAATAATAAATAAAAATAATCAGAATGCTGTATTATATTTTTCAGAATGTTGTATTATATTCAGAATGTTGTACTCCCTCCGTCCCGCTACAAATCACACACTTTCCTCATTGGGCGTCCCGCTACAGATCACACACTTCCTAAAATGGCAAATAATCTTTACTATTCCACCCACTAATTATCTCTCCTACTTTACTTTTATACTCACAACACCAATCAAATCACTATTTCCTACCCCACTTTCTCTCTCCAACCTCACTTTTCATACTCACAACATTTCTTCATTATTTTTTTTCTTAATTTACGCGTAAACAGTAACTGTCTTATTTGTAGCGGGACGGAGGGAGTATTATATTTTCAGAATGTTATATTATATTTTCAAAAAAATAAAAAAATCAGAATGTTGTATTATATTTTCAGAATGTTGTATTATATTCAGAATGTTGTATTATATTTTCAGAATGTTTTATTATATTCAGAGTGTTGTATTATATTTTCAGAGTGTTATATTATATTTTCAAAAAAAATAAAAAAAATAATTTTTTTAAAAAAAAAAAATCAGAACATTTTCTCTGAATATAATACAACATTATGAAAATATAATACAACATTATATTTTACAAGTGAACTTCCAATTTTTTTCATAATGTTGTATTATATTTTCAGAATGTTGTGAGGGCATAATTGGAAGTTCACTTGTAAAAAGAACTTTCTGGTCATTTTAATACAATGAGGAACTTAGTGAAAAGTGATTTGTTTCAAAAGAAATTTATGGGGCAAATTTCCTAAATTCTAATTGAATACTCCATCCGTCCCGCTAATATCCGCACACTTTCCTTTTTGGGTGTCCCGCTAATATCCGCACACTCCCAAAAAGGAAACTTTATATTAATAAAATATTCACCCTACTCCACTCATTCTCTCTCCTACATTATTTTAATACTCACAACACCATTATAATTTATTATTCCCTCCACTCATTCTTTTACACTCACAACATTTTATTAAAATATCATATTCCTTAATTCCCGCACAAACAGTATTAGTGCGGATATTAGCGGGACGGAGGGAGTATGAATTTAGAAAATACTCCCTCCGTCCCACGTGAATGTGGACTAACTTTTTGGGTGTGGAAATTAAGAAAAAGTGATGTAAGAAAGAGAAAAAGTTAAATGTTGTGAGTATGAAAAATTAAATAGTAGAGAGAATGAGTGGGAGAAATAGTGAGGAGAGAGAATGTTGTGAGTGTAAAAGTGAAGTAGGAGAGAGAATAAGTGATTGGAATAGTGAATATTCTTTGCCATTTTGAAAAGTTTGCATTCACGTGAAACGGATCAAAATAAAAATAAGTTTGCATATTCACGTGGGACATTCACGTGGGACGGAGGGAGTATATGTTTTTCTTTATTGCTTTTAATGTGTTAGTGGGTCATGTGAGGTCAAGTGTGAGGTAAAAAAAGGGTGATTTACAGCCCATAATTTATTTATTTAGATAACTCATTAACAAGTTGATTGAAAAGTTAAAAAAAGTTAGTTACGTGTGACTTTCGTTAAATTTTTAATAAAATAATGAACATATTGAGAACATTGTAAAAAGAAATATGAAGCTAATTTTACATCAATATTAAGACTTGTTTTATTGTAGTATTAGATGTTGGAAATTGTTTTGCCCTTGTTCATAAAAATTGCTAATTTTTAAAATATGATAAAAGCCTCTAAAATGACAATTAGTGAGGGTTTACGAGATTGCAAATGTAATTATTATACGATGTTTGCATTTACAATCTTAATCATTACTCCCTCCGTCTCACTATATTATAAATCAATTTTTTGGATACGAGAATTAAGGAAAAGTAGGAGAGAAAAATAGGTGGAGAATGAGTTTGTGAGTATGAAAAATTAAATAGGAGAGAAAATGAGTGGGAGGAATAGTTAGAAGAGAGAATGTTGTGAGTGTAAAAGTAAAAAATAGGAGAGAGAATAAGTGAGTGAAATAGTAAAAATTCTTTGTCATTTTGGACAGTTCACAATGGAGTAGGATGTTCCAAAAAGAAAATAAGTCCACATTAAAATAGAATGCAGGGAGTATGTATTAAAATTATTTATAATTTTTTGCTAGTGTGTTTTTAAAATATTTATTTTGTTTTAGAGTAAAAGATAAAGGTCTTGGAGAAATATTGGGTTTGTGGTGCAAAAAGTTCCCAGATTCGAAAGACAATTTTCTGATCCTGTTAAATTGTGCCACCTGTAATTCCAATGCAAGGTACTGCACATGCCACGCCTACTTTTTGCTGCACAAGCCATTAAGTAACTCTAAATTGGAACCGAAACCGGTTCGAAGCCAATGAACACTAAGACCTCCTTTATTATTAACAATTCAATTCAATAATATAATATTATTTTTCTCTCTTTTACGTATTTTTTTCGTCCTGCTAATATTCGTACTAACACTGTTTGTGCGAGAATTAAGGAATATGATATTTTAATAAAATGTTGTGAGTGTAAAAGAATGAGTGGAGAGAGAATGAGTGAAGAGAATAATAAATTATAATAGTGTTGTGAGTATTAAAATAATGTAGGAAAGAGAATGAGTGGGATAGAGTGAATATTTTATTAATATAAAATTTCCTTTTTGGGAGTGTGCGGATATTAGCGGGACGCCCAAAAAGGAAAGTGTGCGAATATTAGCGGGACGGAAGGAGTATATTATTTACAATTCAAATCAATTTTTTTCATTTTTTGACTTTATTCACAATTCAATCCAAACAACCGATCCAACTCAAATATCATTTATTCTTTATTTTTTATTATATATGATGCTGCAGGAAATGTGCTTATCAATCTTCCTCCACGTGGCAGGACTGATCACCTGGCTTCTTGACCTGAAAACAGAACCCACGACTAGCCGGATGTGTCTCCGGCGAAGACGCTCGGGCGTGAGAGTAAGATCACAGTTGTATATAGCTCAAAATGTATTGAATAATGAACTCAGAATACAAAATGGCAGTTACCTTTCACCGTTTGGTAGTGATGAAGTATTTATAGGCAAGAGTGATGTATTTTTGGGGAGGCGGCATGTCCTCCGAGATTATAGCGGCGGTTACTTGGTCATGGGCACGTGTCTATAACGGTCCCTGATTTATAGGGATGTAGTTGTGAGCATTGATTGACCAAATAGGCCGGCAAGTGTCAGGTCGTCACTTGCTGATTTAGGTCGAGGTCGCCACTCGTGGAATGGTCGACCACCGCTTCTGCAGAGTACGGTTCGTACCCGAATAGTAGCATGGATCATGAGGTCGGACTAAGTTAGGTCGGGACCTGTAAGTCGGACCATGGGCTTAGTCGGCTGATGTGTGAGATGGGCCTTGGGCCTTGTTCTGATTGGATTAGTTTCATTGAGAATGTGGGTGTCAACGCTATCTGTGATTGGGCTTTACTCGTTTGGCCCAATTCGACACTTTTGGTATGTTCAGTGGCCCCCAACTTTCGAGTTGACTTCGTCGACTTGGAAGTTAAGAAGATTTCTTTGCCAAAAATTGCTTTACTCGAAGCTCGATACTAGTCTTTGAAGTAGGTCGATCATGATGACGTGGCAACATCCTGATCGTTGGTGACGGACGGTTGGAGATGAAGGAGCGCCGGTTTTAGTAATGATTGCAGCCCTGACGTTTGGAACTCCTTCTCGAAAACCGTCTCAATCTTTAATTTTGGAAAATTAATTTTGATTTTCTTTTCCCCTTCCAAATTTAGGAAAATATAAATAGAGAAATCCCTCTTTGTTTAGAACTTTTACTGCTCTAGAACTTCTTCTTCTCCGGCGACAATCAAGGGATCCCAGCAAGATTTAAATTCAGCTCTCTGCTCCAGCAACGAAACCACGTTCTGCAATTAATTAAGGTATTTCTTTCATACCTTTGCTTTAGGGTTTTAATTTATGTACTGTTCTCCTTTTCCGCCATGGCTAGGACCTTTAGTTGCGAACTGTGAGCGTGGTATGGTTATTGCACCGTTAACCGTAGGGCATGTAAGAATGGGAACGGTGAGTGGAGAGTGATGTCCCTGGATGAGTGCGCTTCCATTTTGACTGGTTGGGGATTGAATTACACTGAGATAGGGCTGCCCATTGTAGGAGAAATTGAAAATGTGGTGATTGACGACTCAAATGTTGTCACTTTTCATCTGTTCCATGAACTGCTTGACCATATCACCCTGTTTTACGTTAGGGACGTCCATAAGCCCTCCTTCCTTAGAAATAGGATAGGTTTCCCAGGGGAGTCTAGGTCGTCCTTAGGTAGGTCGACTGAACATGATCATAGGACTGACTCCCCTGCTTCCTCTTTTGCTTGTACAGATATGACGACTCAAGAAGGGAACGCTGCCTCAACGTCTTCTGGTCCTCGGATTGTCAACGCATTTGGGCCCAATGTGGTGCCAGGCAAGAATGAGAGGGGCTATGTTCCCCCAGGGCCATCGCGTGGCAATCAGAATTTGCCCTCTAGGTACAGTATGATCAAGGATTTCTGCGAAGTCGACCCGTTGGATTACCAAGTAACCATATATACCCAGAAGGAGTTCATGAAAAAGTACAGGTCGACCTTCACTAGGGATGCTACCAAAGTTGCTTTCTTTTACGGTCAGTTTGTTGCTGGCCTCAGGTTGCCTCTTGACCCTTTTATCAATGAATTTCTGGAATGTGCAAATGCCCTTCCCCTTCAGCTCGGGGCTAATACTTGTAGGGTCCTCGTGTGTTTTGCCATGGTGTGTAGATTTTTAGGATACGAGCCCTGTATGAGAGTGTTCAAAGAGTTTTTCAGTATAAAGTATAGTGGAGAGGACTTGAGCATCAGTACCCCCTCTAAACCTAAATCTCCCAAGCTCTTCACCAACCTCCCAAGTAAGCATAGTGGCTGGAACTCGCATGTTGTTGTGGTAGAGAGTAGATTAGGATGGGAATTCCCCTTGCCCAATGATGAAACAGAAACCATAGATGAGGGGAGCTATTGGGAGCCGACCTGGCATCTTAACTTGTATAGGGCTTTGTGTCGCTTAGTCAAGAGAAGACCCATTAGCTGGGAGAGCCTGATCACCACCAAGTATAACTTCGTCCAGGCTGGGATGATGCCTGGAGATGGAGTGGTAGAACCCCTTGTCCCTGTGTTGAGAGGACAGATATATCCCGACTGGGTTACTCATTCTCTGGGGAGGTTTGGGAATTCGTGCCAGCGCTGCAAGAAGACAGAAAATTACTGCAAGGATAACGGGGAGCATGCCGGTGGTAAGATCTTGTTCTGCAATCCTTTACTCGTCTCTTGTTATCTTGTATTTGTATGCAACTCTTAGGTCGTCAGTTGCTTGCTCGTATGTAGAACTTAGTTAGCTCGTACATAGAACTATTACGAATTGCAACTTTATTAAATTACTTGCTCGTATGTAGAACTTAGTTAGCTCGTACATAGAACTGCCTTGAGTTGTATCAATTATCTCGTCAATGGTTTATTCGTAAAACTGTTTTGAATTGCCGAGCTAACACTTGATTTCTTCGATGTCGTGTAGTTTTAACTCCCGAGCAAGAAGCAAATATGGTGCGTATTGTTGGGGTTTCTGATAAGAAAAAAGCGAGGAAGGACCATGGGAAGGCCAATGCTCGTGCTCATAGGCAAAGAGAGGCCGCTTTGAGGACCAGCCTGCTGCCGAAGGAGAACATCGGGATGGTGCCAATGGAAGGGGTAGAAGAGGAAGACCCTTTGCAAAGTGGTACCCAGTCTGTGGGTGCTACTGATGGAGGTGAAGCATCTTCCAAGTCGACTAGAGTAAGTCCGAGCTCCGATCCAATTCAAGATGTTAACATGGAGATCTCTGGAGCCGAGGTAGCAGGATCTAGCCCTATGCAGGTGGTAGAGATTGATGATGATGATGCTGCCGAGGAGGTCGATGATCAAGCTCTGAACACCAGGAAAAGGCTGAGGTCTGGAAAGGGCAAGGCCGTTTCTTCTAATCAAACACCTCCACCTCCTCCCCCTTCCTCTCATCTTGATCAAGAATCTGTTGTAGAGATGATGCAGAGGTTGAGCGACGTCCCTTCCCTCGAGGGAGTTAACTGCCTGAGCCGCTCTTATCCCACTATGAACTTGGGTCAAGTCATTGTGAGGAGATCGTTGGATGTGAGCCTGCTAGCTCAATTTGCTGACAAGGGTATGACGCCTGAGGAGTTCTCGGCTCGATCTGGACTTGCTCATTGCGAGGTAACTCTTTACTTTCATTTTTATTTTAGTCGTTTATTCTTTTACTCGACCAACTGAAGTCTCGAGCTAACACTTCTTTGTTCTCTTTGGAATGCAGAATCTGACCATGATCGAGCAGGCCAAAAGCTCTTGGAGGGCCTCAATTGAAAGGGAGAGACAAGCCCTTCAGGACTATTCCAAAAAGGCTAAAGAGCTTGCGGATCTGAAGGAGCTGTACAATGATTTGGACAACTCTTATGAGGCCAACGAGGCGGTGAAGACCAAAGCTCTAGCCGATCTTGAAGCATCTGAGTCCACGCTTAAAGAGGTTAAAGCGGAGAAAGAGGCTGAGAGGAAAGAGCTGGTGAAGACCCAAACGGAGCTGGCAACAGTTTCCCAACTCTTAAAGGACAAGGACGATCTCATGGTCAAACTGCAAGAAGATCGTCGGCTTGAACGAGGGAAATGGCAAGAAGACCTCAAGGCTGCTGAGAAAGCTGCTGCTGACATTGCTGCTAAGAACGCCACTGAAGTTGCAGTTGAAAAGTTCAAAGCAGGGGATGAGTACTACGATGCCATAGTGTCTAAGGCCCAGGATTTTCTCGAGGTTGGGAAGAGGCATATGGCTCGTCGAGCACTGGTGGATCCAACAGCGACAGTTACCATCGAGCAGTTAGCTCGTTGGTTTTCTGAATCCCAGTATGATATGACGGCTAGAGGTGGCCACTCGCTCGTTCCCTACCTCGAAAATGATCTGGCCTTCATCGCTCAAGAAGATGAAGAAGACCACTGTGAGAAGTGGGAAGCTCCCCCTGTAATTGATAGAAATTTCGATGTGGTCTTGGCGGAGCTTGACGATGCTGAAGCCATGGAGACAGTAGATGAGCAAATCTATTCGGAGTCGGGTAAACCCTTGAGCCCTCAGCAACAAGATCCTATGATTGAAGATCAAGTTACCACCGACGATCAGACCAATGCCGACCTGGCCTCTTAAATTATTTCAAACAGCATTGTAATGAACAAGTTCCAAACAATTTTTGCCTTTTTTGATCTAACATTATTCGAATGCCTTGGCCCAGTTTTTTGGGAGGCAAAATATTTTTGTAAATTAATTTTGTTTAAGTCTTAGCCCGTTTTGGGAGACTTATTTCTATCGTAGCTGACTTTTGTTTCCAGAATGTTGTATGCTTTTCATTCCATATTGTATGTCGAGCTAGATGTAGATAATATAAATGAGTTAATTTGAGCCTAGAGGCGACTTGATCTTGTTGGTGTAGTCGACCTCAGACTTGATTAACTTTTTTGTGAACGAGATTGACCATAAGTCGAACCTGTTCACCCTTTGAACTGATTAAGAATCGAGTTAGTTGGAACGAAGTCGACTAAGAGTCGGACTTGTTAAATGAACAAAGCTGATTTAGAATCGAGCTAAGATGAACTGACTAAGAGTCGAGTTAAGATGAACTGACTAAGAGTCGAGCTCATTAGAACAAAGTCGACTAAGAGTCGGACTTGTTAAATAAACAAAGCTGATTAAGAATCGAGCTACATGAACCGACTAAGAGCCGAGTTAAGATGAACTCGACTAAGAGTCGAGCTCTATTAGTAACAAAGTCGACTAAGAGTCGAGTCGAGCTTGTTGAATAAACAAAGCTGATTAAGAATCGAGCTTGTTGGAACGAATCTGACTAAGAGTCGAGCTTGTTGATGTTAATGTAACACTATACTTGATGGAATGAACTGCACTTTTTATTGAAGTAGGAAATATGCTTACATCAACTTGAAACTAGAACTTAATACAAGCTCGAACCTTGAAACCGAAAACTAGAAGTAGTATTTGATGAGGTGAGTAGCATGCCAAGGATGTTTCAATTCGTCACCTCCAGGATGAGCTATCATGTAAGTCCCTTCCTTGACGACTCGAGTAACCACATATGGACCTTCCCAATTAGGAGATAGCTTGTTCTGCTGGGTCCTTCTACCCGTTGCTTCAATTTTTCTCAACACATAATCTCCAACTTGGAACGACCTTGCCTTGACCTTCTTGTCGTGGTAACTTTTAGTCCGCTGCTTGTAATTGACCATTCGGAGGTAGGCTGTTTCTCGCTTCTCGTCGATCAGGTCCAAGTCGATCAACCTGTTGGTGTCATTCTGCTCTTGATCAAAGAAGGTTACTCTAGCCGTAGGGAATCTGAGCTCAGCAGGTGCCATGGCCTCTGACCCATATGTGAGAGCAAAAGGGGTTTCCCCCGTAGGCCCCCGAGTGGTTGTACGAACTGCCCAAAGAGCAAGGGGGAGTTCGTCCAACCAATTGTTTCGTCGACCTACGAGCCCGCCTTGAGCGAAGATAGAACAAGTTTATTTCTGCTTCACTTGCCCATTTCCTTGAGGATAGGCGACAGAGGATTTCCAATGTTTGATTCCCACTCGCTTCATCTCTCGCTTCGAAAGTCCGGGAGAATCAGTAACCCATTGTCGACACTATAGCTCGAGGAAAACCAAACCGACACCAAATGAAGTCGTGTATGAAGTTGATAGCATTCTCCTCTGTGATGCGAGCTAGTGGTTTGGCCTCAACCCATTTGGTGAAGTAATCTATGGCCACTATCACATACTTGCAGTTTCCTCGGGCGGGAGGGAAGGGTCCAATCAGGTCGACGCCCCACATATCAAATGGCCAAGCTGCGATCACAGGAGTCTGCTCTGTTGTAGGCATGTGGGGTAGGTTGGCAAACCTTTGGCATTGATCACATTGCTGAACAAAGTTGTGAGTGTCAGCTCTCATGTGTGGCCAGTAGTATCCCAACGTGATTAATTTGTCGCAAGAGTCCCGCCCCCGGTGTCCACCACAAATTCCACTATGCACTTCGTGTATCAATAGGGCGACCTCTTGGGGATGGATGCACTTTAGCAATGGCCGAGTATAAGATCTCCCGAATGTGTCGCCTCCTTGAATGACATATCTCGGAGCTTTCTTTTTGATAGCTCGAGCTTTCTTCTCGTCCTCTGGCAGCTCGCCACTTTCTAAGTATGCTTTCATTTCCTCGATCCAACACTTCTCCTGAGTCCAATCTCTTGAGGGATCATCTATGCACTGAATTTTTACCCTCTCATAAGCTGGATTTTCGAGGAAGGAGATAGGCTCGCCATGTGGCTCATCCGAAGTAGCAAGTTTCGAAAGGAGATCACCACTCGTTATCTTCTCTTCCAATCCTTTCAATCTCCTGCAATTCTAAGTCCTTTATTAGTTCCTTCACCAGTCGCAAAGATTTGATGAGAGTAGAACCGAGCACTTCGTACTCGCCCGACCCGGTTGACTATCAATTGTGAGTCACAAGAGTAGGCCATGATCTTAGTCGCTCCAAAACACTTGGCATACTCGATAGTCGCTATCAAGGCTTCATATTCAGCTTGGTTGTTGGAAGCGTCAAATTTGAACCTTAGCGATTCCTCGTAAACAAGCCCCGCACTGCTCGACCAAGACAATTCCAGCCTCCACCGACATTTTTGGTTGCCGACCCGTCCGAATAGACCTTCCAACAATCGACGGGTAAAGTGATGGCGACTTGTGACTCGGCTCTTTCCCTTTGCCCTTTTCTTTCGGGAGCTCGCCGCTCGTCATCTTCCTTCGCGAACGTAAGCTCGACCAAGAAGTCAGCCCGTAGCTTGAGCTTTCAACGCCTTTCGAGGTCGATACTCAATGTCAAATTCAGTGAGGGCAATTGACCAATTGAGTAGTCGACCCGAACTTTCCGGCTTGTGCATTTTTCTTAAGTGGAGCATTGGTAAGAACCACGATTGGATGAGCCGTAAAATAAGCTCGTAACTTTCTTGAAGCTACGACTAGGGCATAAGCAACTTTCTCGCCGTTGTAATACCTCGCTTCCACATCCGATAAAGCTTTGCGATATAGTACACAAGCTTCGAATCCCTTCATCCTCTCTAATCAATACTGCAGAATCGACTTGTCTCCTACGTATAGATACACAAATAAAGTCTCACCACATCTAAGCTACTGAGCAGAGGTGGAGTAGCAAGATAATCCTTCAATTGTTGGAACGACGAATGACATTCGGTCGTCCATTCAAAGCTTTTCGTCCCCTCAATGCTTTCAAGAAGGGGAGAGACCTTTCGCCGACTTTGATATGAAGCGACCAAGAGCCGCTACCCTTCCATTAAGTCGCCGCATCTCTTTGATAGTGGTGGGAGCCTTCATGTCGACTAAAGCCTTTATCTTCTCTCGGATTAGCTTCTATGCCCCTTTCGAGATACCATGAATCCCAAGAACTTGCCACCGCCACTCCAAACACACATTTACCTGGGTTGAAGCTTCATGTCGTTTGCTCGTAAATTGGCGAATGTTCCTTTAGGTCGACTACGTGACTCCCGCCTTGGTTTTAATGACCATGTCGTCAACGTAAGCCTCCATATTTCGACCAATTTGTGAGGCAAAGACTTTATTCACCATTCTCTCGATAAGTCGCACCCGCATTCTTCAAACCAAATGGCATCATATTGTAGCAAAGAGATGCCCCCACCGCTTGAAATGCCGTTTTGACTATATCATCCTCGTGCATCTTGATCTCGGTGGTAGCCTCGAGTAAGCGCGAGGAAACCGAGGGTGGAGTGACCAAAGAATAGAATCAACTAGCTTGTCGATCCTTGGAAGGGATAACCGTCCTTTCGGGCAAGCTAGATTAAGAGTAGTGAAGTCGACACACATCCGCCATTTGCCATTTGATTTCTTCACCATGACCACGCTTGGCCAACCACGTTGTATGAGTGGCCTCTTGATTATACCCGCACTCAAAAGTTTTTGTACCTCTCGCTTTGATAGCCTCTTCCTTGTCGCGAGCAAAACTTCTCAACTTTTGGGGTCTCGGCTTTATGGTCGGGTTGACTTCCGGTCCCGTGAAACGACGACCTCCTCCTTGATTCCCCTCATGTCTTCTACTCTCCATGCAAAGACATCATTACTTTCCTTGAGTAGCTCGATGATTTTTGCTCGCTCCTCGACCGATAGCCGCTTCCCAATCCGAATTTTTTGATCGGGGTAAGAAGGGTTGGTGATTACCGACTCTAGCTCCTCCACAGCCTTCTAGCTCGGTCCATCTCTCGAATTGTAGAGTCTCCACTATGATCTCCCGACCTTTTGTCTTTCCTCGCCTCCCAAGTGTGGAGCCTCCTCGCCTATCATATCATCAAGTTTGTCTCGCAACCTTGTTGGTAGGGGCCCCCGAGTTATTGTCTATCCGGAGGCATAGGTCTCCTATGACGACTTGATCGACCATAACTACATCCGAATCGACCTCGCGGTGTTAGAGTGACGTGTCGACTCAAGCATGACCTCGTCATTTGAGCGATATGTCGACTCTACCACGTCGGTGATTGCTGACAAGGGTAGTTTTGGTGACTCGACCGAGACAGCCTTCAAGTAACCATCGTAGTCTCAATCTCTAGCTCCCTTTTCTTTCTTTCTCTTAGAACATGATCCGTATAAGCACGAGCCGTGCCTCAGACGCAACCCACTCCACAGTGTGGGGAATTTTACTCGCCGGGTGAGGAATTGATGCTACCATTCCAAGAAATGCACTGTCTGTGAATGCCAAGTACGGGCAAGATAGTCACTATTTACATCAATTACGATAAATTGTACCTTCGAGACAATCCCGAGGGGGTGCCGCCTAGGTCGACGTCGAGCACTATCTCGGCCTTTCGCATCAACTCGTGGTTGGTGAAGCCCTCCAACCTCGCCATCATATCTCTCCAACTGTTCATCATTAAGACCCATCTCCTTGAAAGTTTTGTAAAACAAAATATCCTTGCAGCCCCCGCTGCCGACTAAGAGTCTCGCTCGTCGTACATCCATCAATGAGACTCGGGATGACGAGAACTCGCTCCCTAGCCGCCATATTAGTTGCCAATTCGTGGGTGTAGAAGCCGATCGCCTCATCTCTTACTTCTCTCCGGGAGGCACATGCTGGGGCCTTATTGAGCCGGAATATCTTGTGCTTGATGGCCGTGTTGCTCGCTTGTTCGATGACCCCTGTGTTCCGCCTAGGGCCGCCTAGGTCCTTGTTGTCCACCCGCCGGCCGCTCACCTCCCCAACCTTGAGGTCTCTTCACATAAGCTTCGAGTCTCCCCGGTCGACCATTCTCCGGATAATACGCTTAATCCCAAGCAATCCTCTCGTGAGATGACCAAAGTCTTTGCGGTAGTCGCAGATTTGCCGTTGTCCCTCCTAAACTTGTTGCCAGGATTCATCGGGACCGGAGGAGCCAGCCAACAAATACTCAAAATCTCCGTTCGACTCACCGTGAGGGAGTGAAAGCTTCGGGCACCTTCTCTGGTCGCCCTAGTTCTCGTTCTTTCCATTTTTATTGTTCCCCCATTCTTGTTGGAGTCTTTTTATCGTCGCCGACTTCAACCTCGGGGCTCTTACCATTCTTCTTTTCTTTCCTTTCCTCGCAAGAGCGACGTTATACACCTTTTCAAACAACTCCCGTCGAGTTGTGACCGTTCGACCGTGAGCTCGTAGTCCATGTCTTCCGAGGAAATACCACTTCTAAGCAATTTATTACCTCTCTGTCTCGTGAGGTCTTCCTCTATCTTATCAACCATTTCTTTGAACTTGGTGAAATAGCTCATCGAGCTTTCATTCTTACCCTGCACCAAGTTATTCAGATCCGTGACGGTTATCTTTCGAGCTCCTGCAGTCGAGAAGCGATCTAAGAATTTCGCTCTGAAGCATGCCCATGTGGTGATACTACCAGCCAGCCCAAACCATTGAACCAAGTTAAGGCCGCCCCAAGAAGCGTGCTTAGGAGAGCTTTGCACATGTTGTCATCCTCATTGGCGACAAAACACATAGTGGCTTCCAGATGGGATATGTGGCTCCCGGCATTTGTCGACCCGCAGTACTTCTCCGTAAGAGGCAACCCGAAAGTAGGAGGAGGTCGACTATCTCGATTTCTTTGGAAAAAGGTCGAAGAGCAAAATCAATTCGTTCAACCTTTCCCCGTCTCTTTTTCTTCTCCTCCTCCCATTGCTCAAATTTCTTTTTCATCAACAACCATTCTCTCGGCATCGGCCCTCTCATCTCCCGGAGGGGGAGCAGCATTGGACCTCTCGGCCTTCACTTCTCGGGGGAGTCACCCGCCTACTCCTTCGTCCCCGCGAGAATTGGTCCTTTCGATCTTATTGAGATCTATGTCTCTGTTACTTCTTCGAGGCGACCCGCGCCTCTCGCAGCCAGACGGCGACCCGCGCCCGTGATCTCCATGTGGCGACTGCGCCTTTCCCCTCTCACAGCGACCTACGCCCATTTCTCGTCTCTTTGAGACCCCGATCTCTCGTGTTCTGGGCCGGAGAAACATGTCCTGCTTTCTATTGGCCGTTAACCGAGTCCTCGAATCGATTGAGCCTCCCGCTCTTCGTTTCGCTGAGGCTAGCTCTTAAATCATTACTCGGACATGAACTATAGTGGGAGCTCGACGTACCATTCTCGTCCCCGCCGTTCGTCCCACACCTTCATTTCGCCTAGCACTCCCGGCCCGTCGCCCATTAGAAACTCCGAGCGGGTGCCACTCTCTCGTAACGTATGTCGGCCGCTTTCGCTCCTCCACGGCTATTAAGTCGCCTGTAATCCGGGCTCGCTCCAAGCATCATTTCTTTCTTGCTCATGGGATTAGTGGAGGGACTCGCCCGCTTCCCACATTAGCCTCGCCCAGACATGCGCTTGGGTGAGGCGGAGCTCCTTGTCCTTCCATAGACGCTTTTCTCTCCTGCATCCGGCAATCCCCCCGCCATCGCCCACGCCGTTAGAGCGTGTCGCCCTAGCATGATGTCGCTGAGGAGGGGGAGGAGGAGGCAAATCCGCATTTCCAACGTTTGCATTGTTGTTGTTGTTCACTTCATCGTGCCCAAGTGAAGCCTCTGATACGTGTCCTTCCGAAGTCACCATTGTTGCAGTGTGATGGAGTTTTCGAAGTCAAGTCTAAAGCACGTTCCCCGCAATGGAACCAAACCGATGTCCGCAGAAATGTGCTTATCAATCTTCCTCCACGTGGCAGACCGATCACCCGGCTTCTTGACCAAAACAACCCACGACTAGCCGTGATGTGTCTCCTGCGAAGACGCTCGGCGTGAGAGTAAGATCACAGCTTGTATATAGCTCAAAATGTATTGAATAATGAACTCGTAATACAAAATGGCGCTTACCTTTCACCGTTTGGTAGTGATGAAGTATTTATAGGCAAGAGTGATGTATTTTTGGGGAGGCGGCATGTCCTCCGAGATTATAGCGGCGGTTACTTGGTCATGGGCACGTGTCTATAACGGTCCCTGATTTATAGGGATGTAGTTGTGAGCATTGATTGACCAAATAGGCCGGCAAGTGTCAGGTCGTCACTTGCTGATTTAGGTCGAGGTCGCCACTCGTGGAATGGTCGACACCGCTCGGGTAGAGCATGGTTCGTACCCGAATAGTAGCATGGATCATGAGGTCGGACTAAGTTAGGTCGGGACCTGTAAGTCGGACCATGGGCTTAGTCGACTGATGTGTGAGATGGGCCTTGGGCCTTGTTCTGATTGGATTAGTTTCATTGAGAATGTGGGTGTCAACGCTATCTGAGATTGGGCTTTACTCGTTTGGCCCAATTCGACACTTTTGGTATGTTCAATATATATTATTAACCTCATTTTTTCTTATTTTTTATCTTGTAATAAATTTATAAAATATTTTATATTACTAAATTTATATAATTATTATACAAAAATACTTGAGAGTTGAGATATTCTTGAGAGTTTGAATCAAATGAAAAATTTGAATCCATAATGACAATGAGAAATTAGGGAAAGAGATAGAAAAAACTATTTAATTATAGAGAAAAGAGAGAATTTTAGATTGTGCTTCAAATTCAATAAATTTGATCTCTATTTATAGAGGATAAAAAAATAAAAATTTTGATATTTTTTATTTTTTATTTTAATAAATTTTTAATATAATTAAAAATAATTTAAGTTAAAAATGAAAAAGTATATTTTAAAAAATCTACCAACCAATGATTTGTGAACATGTGTTCCAAAATTGGATCACAATCTAGATTGGTTCTCCAATCTAGATCACCATACTGAACCAATCTTCATTTCTTTCTTTTTTTTTTTTTTTTTCAAATGTTTTGTCATTTAGCCAATGATCTTGGCACTGGGTCATGGATAAAGAAGGTCTAACAACTGTGTTTGAAACTGCAGGAAACCGCCGTTTGGCGATTCAATTTTGATTTCTCCTTTTGAAAATCGAAAAGTCGAGAACCAGTTGTTTCAAACCTTTTCATATCATAAGACCGACTCTATTTTTAAATAGTAACAATGACACATTTGAACACTAACAATGACGATTTCTAAACAAAACACAAACACTTTCCAAACGTACACTAACACTTTTGAACACTTAACACTAACAATTATTAACATTAATATTGATGCTTTAAAATAATAACGGACACTCATGAACATTGATACTAGCATTTATTAATGCATAGAATGGCATTTCAAAAATTAACACCGATATTCATTTTCTAAACAAACACTAACACTTATGGATAACATTGCATTTTCAAATATTAACAATGCACTTCTAATAAACACATTAACACTAATACTGACATTAATAAATATTAACACGAACATATATTAATACACACTCACACTTCTAAATGTTAAGGAATTAGATATCTTCTAACTATTTTGTATATCTAGTTTTCTTATTCTTTAGTTTCCTAATTATATTTAGTTTCCTAATTGTCTAAAGTAGAATATGGTTAGGATTCTCTTGCTTAATCTCCAAGCAACTCTTGTGTGTGTATATATATATATATATATATATATATATATATATATATATATATATATATATATATATATATATATATATACCCTATTATGAATACAATTAAACAAGGCTTTCAAACACCAAAGTGTTTGTCCTCTATTCTCTAACATGGTATCAGAGCTGAGATCCTAGATCTCCTTACCCTACCCATCCCTTCCCTACTCGGCCTAAACCCTAAACTACCTAACCGAGGACCTTCGCTACAATTAATGGCTTCCTCCTCCGATTTCTCTCTTATACCCAACAACCCTCGCCCCAAACCCTCAAATTGCTAACCAACCCACTCTCTCTATGCCGCCACCACCTCATCTCCTACTCCTCATTACAATTGGCTCCTTGATAGCGGCGCCACACACCATGCCACCAATGACCTCAACAATCTCTCTTGCCATTGTCCCTATGATGGCACTAATGAATTCTTCATTGGCGATGTATCCGGCCTACCTATCTGAAACATTGATTCTACTACTCTCCTTACTCCTTCCTCCTTCCTCCTTCCTCCTCCTTTAAACTTAATCATGTTCTTCATGTGCCTAATTTGTCTCGCAATATTATTTCTATATCTAAATTTTGTCAAGATAACAATGCCTCTATCACCTTCTTTTCTGATTCATTTGTTGTGAAGGACAATCACACTGGGGCAATCCTCCTCCAAGGTCCTCCAAAATTCGGCGTCTATGAATGGCATCCCTTTCACTCCATTGTTCACTCCTCTTCCGTCTCTTCTACTTCAAGTTGGCATCATCGATTGGGTCACCCGTCCTTTTCTATTCTACATCATATTAGTAACAGTTTTCGGTTAGGAATCCCTAGTTCTAGTGATTTTCATTGCAACTCTTGCGATTGCAATAAGAGTCACAAGTTACCCTTTTATAATAATACTATTCGTTCCTTTGATCCACTTGATATACTCTATAGTGATGTTTGGACATCCCCGCTTCTCTCTCATGATGGCTACAAATACTATATTATCTTTGTTGATCATCATTCTAAATACATTTGATTTTACCCTCTCAAACACAAAAATGATGCCCTCACCGTCTTTACCACCTTCAAACCCATTGTAGAAAAATATTTTGGCCGACCCATCAAAACAATCTACAGCGATAATGGGGGTGAATATCTTGGACTTCGTTCCCTTCTAGCCTCTCACGGCATTCAACACCTTACCTCCCCTCCCATATAACAGAACACAATGGTTACTCTGAACATCGTCATCGACATATCGTTGAAACGGGTCTCTCTCTCCTCACCCATTGCTCCATGCCTCGTACCTTTTGGACTCACACTCTCACCACCACCTATTATCTCATAAATCGCATGCCTACACCCACGTTAAATCTCCACTCACCCTTCTCAGTTCTCCACAAATACCATCCTAACTATCACAAACTCCGTAGCTTTGGGTGTCTATGTTATCCATGGTTACGTCCCTACACTTCTCACAAACTTGATCCCCGCTCCGCTCCTTGTGTCTCTGTTAGTTACTCATCTACTCAAAGTGCCTACTATTGCCTTGACGCCAACACCAACAAGATATACACCTCTCGTCATGTCAAGTTTTTTGAGTTGGTCCTTCCCTTTGAATCTTGGTCTACTACGTCTACTCCCGCTCTCACAGTCAATGACTGGCGTAATGTCTCGCTTCCGCTTCTCCCTTCTCCTTCCATTTCCCAAAATCCACCCGGCCACACCTCCCCCTCTACCATCAACCCTTCTACAAACTTGCCTGATGAAACCTCCCAAACTGCCCACACATCTGCTCCTTTGCCGCTGAACTAGACTCAACCCGCCAGACCGCATGATCGCCCCTTGGAAGGGAGCGATCGCCCCCTTTTTCTAGAAACTTAGCGCGATCGCGCCCCTTCAACCGAGCGATCGCCCCCTCTGCCCAGCAACCCCATTCCCCATTCTAATGCAATACCTCCTTCTGGCCCTGTCACTCGGTCACAAAACAACATACACAAACCAATACAGAAATTAAACCTGCAAGCCTCTCTTCAAACCACCGAACCAACCAGCATAACCCAAGCCCTCAAAAATCCCCTATGGCGTAATGCCATGCAAAAATATTTTGATGCTCTCTTACAGAACAACACATGGGATCTTGTGCCTCCCTCTCCTTCCCAGAATCTTGTTGGTTGCAAATGGATTTATAGAACCAAGTATAACCCCGATGGATCCATCGAATGCGATAAAGCACATCTTGTTGCCAAAGGTTTTCATCAAGGCCTGGGTATTGACTATTCTAAAACCTTCAGTCCGGTTGTCAAACCCGTTACGGTATGTACTATTCTCACACTTGCCACTATTCAGGGTTGGCCCCTCCGTCAGGTTGATATCAATAATGCCTTTCTTCAAGGAACTCTCACTGAAGACGTATTTATGAGTCAACCACCTGGTTTTCTTGATCCGGCCAAATCATCACATGTTTGCAAGTTACGTAAAGATAACTATGGGTTGAAACAAGCTCCTCGGGCATGGTACAATGAGCTTCGATCTTATCTACTCCAACTTGGGTTCAAAAACTGTATCTCGGACTCCTCTCTGTTCACCCTACATCATCCGCGTGGTGTTATTTACCTCCTAATCTATGTTGACGACATTATCATCACCGGACCTCACCATGACTTGTTATCCTCTTTCATCACACAGTTTTCATCTCGGTTTTCACTTAAGGATCTGGGTCTTTGTCATATTTTCTTAGAGTAGAAGTTCTGTCACATGCCCAAGGTAATATACTTAGTCAACATAAATATATTACTAATTTACTAGCTCGTGCCAACATGAGTGAAGCCAAACCGGTTCCTACACCCATGGCTCCTCAGCCTTCTCTCTCCGCTCACCATGGAACTCCCTTGGCAGATCCCTCTGAATTTCGAACTCTTGTGGGTAGTTTGCAGTACTTGTCCTTGACACGCCTTGATGTTTTCTTTGCCATTAATCGACTCTCTCAATTCATGCACAAGCCTACAGAAGATCACTGGTTAGCTCTCAAGTGTCTGCTACGATATCTAGTTGGGACAACCTCTCATGGTCTTCTCATTTGTAGAGATTCCCCCCCCCCACACTTCATGCTTTACTGACGCTGATTGGGCGGGTGATACTGACACATGCATCTCTACCACCAGTTACATTGTTTACTTTGACAAAAACGCTATTTCTTGGAGTGCACAAAAACAGAGGATGTTAGTCTCATCATCCACTGAAGCAGAATATAGGGTTGTGGCTGCCACTATTGCTGAACTTCATTGGCTCCAAAATCTTCTTCATGAACTTGCATGTCCGAAAGTTTCTTCTCCGATAATTTATTGTGACAATTTAGGCACCACCTATGTTGCCGCCAACCCTCGATTCCATTCTCGTATGAAACACCTTGGTCTTGATTATCATTTTGTGCGTGAACTTGTTCAAAACAACAAACTACGTATTTCATTCATATCCAGTAATGATCAACTTGCAGACATCCTCACGAAGCCACTTCTCCGGGCACGATTTCAAGCATTAATGGTCAAGATTGGTCTCACTCAACGATCGTCCATCTTGCGGGGGCATGTTAAGGAATTATCTCCTAATTATTTTGTATATCTAGTTTTCTTATTCTTTAGTTTTCTAATTGTATTTAGTTTCCTAATTGTCTAAAGTAGAATATGGTTAAGACAAGCAACTCTTGTATATATATACCCTATTATGAATACAATTAAATAAGGCTTTCAAGCACTAAAGTATTTGTCCTCTATTCTCTAACACTAAACATAATACTGACACTTGCTAACAAGTTCAAGA
The DNA here is from genome assembly GCA_022495995.1 of Adenophora triphylla var. japonica. Taxonomy (NCBI): domain Eukaryota; kingdom Viridiplantae; phylum Streptophyta; class Magnoliopsida; order Asterales; family Campanulaceae; genus Adenophora; species Adenophora triphylla. Next base: position 435,888 of record JAFEMH010000913.1, read on the forward strand.
AGGTCAGATTAAATGTTTATAAGCATCATCTTGAATGTGTAAAAGTGCAAGTGTAAAAAACTCGGACTTCTAAACTTCAACTTCTGACACTTTTTAAAATGATAAAACTTACAATTTAATGTTTATAAGGCTCCGTTTGTTTGGGGGAAAATGTTTTTTTGAAAACATTTTCTTCATTTTTTGGTGTTTGTTTCGCACCAGAAAATGGGATAAACTTCATTTTTATCTTATTTTCCGAAAAATATTTTCATTTTTCGAAAAATATTTTACGCTAAACAAACGGAACGGAGCCTAAGTGTCGGTTTGAATTTGAAAGATCAACACTTTGTAACATTAATCCTCACACTTAAAAAATCATTTTTTAAAAAAATCATGTTATATAGCATTAGTAAAATCAGGACTTTTTAAATGTTAGAAAAAAGCTTTTCCTAAAACTGACTCCATTTAAATATTTTATGCTCAATTGATAATGCTAAGTATATGTTAGTCAAACTTATAAATTGAAATATGAGTATCAAAGAGATATTCCATAAGTCAGTATTGTATTTGGCTTATTAAAGTTTTCGCGAAGGTGTTTTACTTATTTGTATTGTCTTTGTAGAATGATCAAATTATATAAGATTATTTCCTTGATTAAAATACAATATTTATTTTGGAGAGTATCAACAAGTAAAGTGTGACATCTATCTATCTATTATTATTATTATAATATAATGGCTGAAGTGATTTTGTCACACCATTTTCCCGCTCAAATTTCATTATTTTCAAAATTTCCAAACTGCCCCCTACTTTAGCTTACTGATCGGCCAGAGCCCTTTGGTATTCCCTATACGCTCTCTTTTTTTATCCTCCCTCTGCCTTCTTTTCTACTCCCTCTGCTAAAACCATCGTCGCCTCACCTTCCATGGCTGCCACCACCTCTCTCTCTCTCTTCTTCGGGCGTCACTCCCTCTACTCCCTCTCTTCTCAAGGCATCACTTCATCTTCCCCAAAAACATCCCCGTCACGCTCTCTTCTTTTCTACTTCCTCTGCAATTCATGCATTGTTTGAACCCCAACTGAAACCCTAACCCCAAAAACATCCCCGTCACGTTCTCTTCTTTTCTAGAGAGAGAAAGTGTTACACATAGTAATAGTGTGAAATTTCAGACAGTAGAAGTAGAGGAAGATACCTCTGGTGCGAGTAGAGGTGAGGAATGAGTATGGATTGGGGATGCCGGTGCTGTACAAGGAGGTTAACAGAGAAGATCCGAGGGCGGTGCTCGACGGTGTTGGTGTTGCCGTTGCTGGACTTGTTGGTATTCTGCGTCAATTAGGCAATCTTGCTGAGTAATTTTTCATCTCTCTCATGTTCCCTAATTAGCTAAAATTTTGGTATTAGTTCTATGTGTTTGTTTCGGTAGAGTAGAGATTGCTGTTGCCGGAGTAATGATACATTTTTTAACGCGTTGTACTTGCTCTGGGGACAACAATTTGTACTCTTCCTGATTAATTTAACCCTACAATTTGCTAAATTTCTTAGGTACTTCCCTTTGTCCCATTACCATAATAAATGTTGATACATTTGTCGAATTGACTGAAATTTGACCAAAATTTGATTAAAATTTAAACTTTCTGAAAATTGTAAAAAGATTTATTGATGCTTCATAAAAATTACTATCAATTTATCATTTTAAAAAATCATTTCAATCAAATTGAAAGGGGTTAAAAGATGCTTTTTATATATTAATATATATGGAAAGGAGGGGGTATTTGATTACTAATTGACAAGGTATCTGTTTAATTTGGATAAGGAATGAAAGAGCGGAGATATTCATATTAGATTTTTTTTCGACATGCATGCATTCAAATTTTAGGTATGTTTGTTCCTAATATCCAATTAGTACCATTTTTACACCAGGTATTTACTTCTTATATTTAAGTTAGTTCATGCTTATAGGAAAGAGGAATTAGACTTCTTTCCTTGGAGAGAATAACTATATTAGCATCTGAAAGGGAGACTGCTATAAGCATCATATTGTGCATAAATGGTTTTACACATAATATCAATTCTCTTCTGAGAATTAAATTTTTTATAACTTATAACCTACAATGTCCATGCAATTTTTTTGGCTTGGGAATATGATGAAATAAAGCAAAATGACTCACTAAACTGTCTGCACTATATACCTGGTATGAGCTTAGTACATGTGTCGTCTTATGTGTTGTTATCATGAAGCTAGGTGCGAGTTAAATCCAAAGTTCTTCTATTGTGAACTTCAACTTCTCTTCTACAAGTAAGTTTTGTTGAGAAATTTTCTGCTCTTTTTTTTGTTAATTTGACTATCAAAATCCCTACTGCGGGGTCGGGCTAGGCAGTTACACGATGTGATCTCTACCAAAGATTATGATGCCAGTTATCCAAACCCGGGTGATTTCACATCATTGGGAAAATTTGAGCAACTTTCCAAGTTAAGCTTAGTCTGAATTTCTGTTAATACAGGGCATACCTGATTGAGCAATATTAGCTTTTAGCACATATGAAAGGTTGTGTTCCAACTGCAGTTTAATCTTGACTGCGATGAATTGAATGTAATTCACCCAAAAAACAAAAAAGAAGACTTAAAGGTAATGTTAATATGCTACTCATCCAACTATTAAGACTTGGCTAACTTGCTTTTTATTTTTTTTGGAAATATCCATGCCCACGATAAAATGTACCAAGTTTGTAACACTTTGTTAGCTCCGTCTCACTGTCATGAAGAGCTTTTATATCTTCTTGCTTTAGAGTTACTAAGATTGAGTCCTCTGCACATAGTAGATTTGCAGCCGAGGTTTTTCATGGCTTACGGGAGCAAGTGTTAGTTACATCTTCTAGAAGCAGTAAGTTGATTGTCCGTTTGCATAACATTGAAGGTGCACTTCCTCCACTTGAAAAGGCCATCTTGGCGCAAAGGAGCCACTTGTATTTCGCTTACACAGCTGGTAAGCTTCATGTACATGTGTTTCTTTCTTTCGTATAATTTAAAAAATTGCACTTCTATATCTTGCAAATGCAATCATACATGTTGTAGGTTGCTGACGTTGAAACAGATATGAAGCCAGAACAAAATCACCAACTACTTACCCATACATTCAAAATGTATGATTTATACAAGACCGTTGCTCAACATCTGATCTAACTGAAAATTCAGTGTAAGTAGTAGTTTAGAGTAGCAGTAGTATCGATTGAAGAAGGTAGTGTTGTTGGGTGGCACTTGTAAGTTAATGACTGTCAGTTTATTTAATATATTACTTTAAAGGGTGTTTTACTTTTACCATTATACTTTTTTTCTTTCATAAATACCATCATAGTTTAGAAAATGTATCATTTTGACCAATGGCGTTCTTATTTTGTTTACTTTTACCATTATACTTTTTTTTTCTTTCAATGCAGTAGTATTGAAGAGCTCCAGTTATTGACCCCCCCCCCCCCCATTTTTTTTAACCTGTGATGATGCTCTTTAGATGGACCTCTCGTCTGTTATTGAATCTTTTAGATCAGTTTTCAGAGCAAGAGCACCAGCCTCTAAATCAGCTGCAGTGGTATCTTGGTGTACTCGGGATATAAATGACTTTGGATCAAATTTTTCGGACAAGTACATCAACTTCTCTGCAATATTCACATAAAGGATGTTATGATTCATCAAAGCATCGAAATAGTCCTTAAACATTGGCATTGCTGCCCAAATTTACATCTAAATACACTGGCAGCTGATGCCAAAAAATAGAAAAAGATTTTCATATCTTGTAGGCGAGTCTTCTGACTGACTGATAATATGATTGGAAAATGGTCGATCCATTCATTCAGTTCAACCATTATCAGATATAAGCAATGGTATGATTCTATTTATACATATAAATAATTTATTCAAGAAATCATTATTATATACTTTTCCATTATAAGGAAGTTAATTATGTATTCAAAATTTCAACTCTACAAAGTAATTCATTTAAATACTTAAATTATTGAAATCAATTTTAGGCATTATTCCTCTTGAAAAAAGACCTAAGAAGCGAAATGGTAATTATATTTTTTAGAATTTATAAATTTTTAATTTTAGTGTTTATTATTATTTTTTAAAAATTTGATATATTAGTTGTCTTTCTCAATTACTGCAGGGATAATGATTGCTCCTAGGAGAAAAACCAACATTAATGAAGCAGGACATTCATATTTCACGAATAGTAATTTACTCTAATTATATTTTTTATGCATTGAATATATCGATTATTATTAAATTTTGGTAAAAAATATTTACTTTATATTTTTAGTGTTTCTTTTTAAATTCACTCTTTGTAACTTTTTTTATTTGATTTACTTTATTTCATTTGTAAAAGTTTTTTGGTCGTGCGTTTAACGCACGAGTGTTATACTAGTTTATTATGAAAGTATTATGTTCCAATTACACTACCAGAAAAACATGTTTTGCTAAATCCAAATTTTCGTCGCTAAAATTAAACACCGACGGAAAAATTCCGTCGGTGGTCCGCCGCTATCGTCCCGCCGCTGATTTCCGACGGCTCAAATTCCGCCGGTATATTTTGATTTTACCGACGGAATTAATTTAAAATAAATTAATTTCAGCGACGGAAATTTCCGTCGCTGAAATTAATTTATTTTAATTAATTTTTATTCCAACGACGGAAATTTCCGCCACTGAAAACAGAAATTAAATTAAAATTAAATTAAAATGAATTGATTTAGCGGCGAAAATTTCCTTCGCTGGAATAAAAATTAATTAAAATAAATTAATTTCAGCGACGGAAATTTTCGTCGCTGAAATTAATTTATTTTAAATTAATTTTTATTCCAGCGACGGAAATTTCCGCCGCTGAAAACAAAAATTAATTGATATAGCGGCGGAAATTTTCGTCGCTGGAATAAAAATTAATTAAAATAAATTAATTTCAGTGACGGAAATTTCCGTCGCTGATACTGAAATAAATTTAAAAAAAAAATAATTTAAAATATCAATTAACCAAATTTTTTTGCACCTGATATAACAATTCAATTTATAAAACTAAAACTATAAAACTAAAAATCAATATCAGTGTACCAAACTAAAGACTAAATATCATCGTACCAAATCGGGAGGGGGAGAGGGGGGAGAGGGGGGATGGGGGGATAGGGCTAGGCTTGTAGCTAAGGGATATAGGCAGATTCATGGCATCGACTATGATGAAACCTTTTCGCCTGTAGCTATGCTTAAGTCTATTAGAATTTTATTTGCCATAGCTGTGAATGTGTGCCCAAATTCTTTTGTTTATTGGAATTCACGCGAGTTTGAAGACATCCGAGTTATTTGAAAAACGGAGTCGCCACGCCATTTTGATTACCTCAAAACTTTGAAAAAAAGGTTTTATGGGTTCGGAGGTTAAGTTACCCCTTGGGAAGAACGTTTGGCGTTCACCCAAAGTGCCTTGCCGGAGCAAGTCTCCCTAGATTTCATTAATCGTGTTTGCTTGCGTGCTTTCTTTGTGTGCATGTGTTTGAAAATAAAAAGGGGGGGGGGATGTCCCAAGTTGTCTTCCTGACGTACAAACCATTTGTTGGTTGTCGCTCGGGATTCCTTGGAATTTATGTATTTGGGATTATGATCCCGTCCTCATCTTATGACTTATGATCATCGCATTTTAAACCTCGGGACCCTCGGGACTTGCGTGATCGAGAGAATGACTCTCTTTTGGGTCAAAGATGAGGTTCTTTAGGAAGGAATGTCCTTAGCCCATCAATCCTACGCTTTAAGACGGTCGAGCTCGTATAGAGGCTTCATACTCATTCTTAAGCGATAATCGGAGATATAGGGTTCAAGGTTATCCTTTTCCTAAAGAAATCATGAACCTTTAATGGAAGGAACGATGCAAAGATGAGAACTTTTACACCGGTCCGTTCCAAGGTTGGGGAAAGGGGAAATGCATGATAAAAAAAATGACTCTTTAATGAAAAGATGACATTTTGGTTTTAGCAAATGATGCTTTTGATTTAAAGAAATGATCTTTATGCAAATGATGCATAAAGATTTGATTTTTATGCAAATGATGCATTGAAAAAGGGGTTTTGATGCAAAGGATGCGTTTTTATTGAAAAAAGATTTGATCTTTGTATGCAAATGATGCATAAAGATAACATTTTTATTGGAAAATAGGGATTTTAGGTGCAAAGGATGCACCTTTATGAAAAAGACTACATTTTTATGACAAATGAGGTCTTAATGCATGCAAAGGGGAAGGGGTGATAAAGATATGATCTTTATGAATAAATGCCAAGTCCCAAGCAAGATATATGAATGCAATGAGCAAGTATATCAATTAAAATGCAAGGTTAGGGCGTGCGAGGTTACCAATTGTTTCCTTCGCTTCTTTGGACGGAGCTAGGAGGAGAGGTTCTTCTTGGGTCTTCAAGGAGGAGGGAGATGGCTTCTTGAGCTTCTTCTTCGCCTTCTTGAGCCTTCAAGGGTTTTTCTTCACGTCCGGGACTGCTATGGAGCGTGTGTGTGTGTGATTGTTTGTGTTGTTGTTGTCGTGTTGAAATGGGTAGAGGAGGGCTCTATTTATAGGCGATGCGGATAAGGCTAATGAAGCCGTGCGGCCGCAGCTCTTTGCAAATGAGGCCGTGCGGTCTTATCCACAATGACTCAAAGATTCTAGAACCATGCAAGGTGGCATCATTCTAGAAGCTTCTCCCTAATTAAGAAAAACGTGTTTTCTTAATTAGGAAGGCTCCTTACAGCCCTAATTTAAATTTGGACTGTTCCAGGACATTTCCAGGAACACTAGGAAGGTCCGGAATTACCGGAAAATTTACCGAAATGTCGGGAAAATTAACCTAAGGCATGAGCCGATTTGGGTACTTACGAAGCCCTCGGCAACGTCACTTGCAAGGCGAGTGGGGTTGTCGATAGAAAAGGATCCGATCTCGCGAATGCCGAGACGGATTGGGAGACCGAGGTGGTCGAGTGGCCGAACCTTTTGGAAGGCTACCTACGTATCCCTGAGGAATCAAGCCGGGCCGTAGTTCGGAATTAGGATCCGCTGGGGGAGGAAGAAGAGAAACTGGTCTCTTCGGAAAAAGAAGAGAAAATGACCTAGGAGGTCAAGCAATTGATCCTACCGGGGACATGCTAGGAGTGACCTGTGTGGTCGGATATCCGAACTTCTATGAGGGGGCGCTTTATCACCGAGGAGTGACAAAGAAACAGGGTGACCAAAGTGGTCGAATGGCCGGACCTTTTATAAAAGGCTACCTACGTATCCGGAGGAATCAAGCCTTGATCGTAGTTCAAGCATCACTAGATAGTTAGGAACGATGTCTAGGATCCTTGGGATTTTGACAATTCGGAGGTCACACCGATGAAGCTAGAGCTTATGGCACTATCTCTTTATGACGGAGATAGAGGTAACTTAAGTTGGGAAACTGAGCGTACGTCACTATTCGCAGATAGTGGTAGCACAATTTGAAATGACTTGGGCATTCGTCACTATTCGCGGATAGTGGTAGCACAATTTGAAATGACTTGGGCATTCACTATTCGCGGATAGTGGTAGCACAATTGGAATGACTTGGGCATACTTCACTATTCGCGGATGAGGTAGCACAAGTTGAAATGACTTGGGCATACTTCACTATTCATGGATAGAGGTAGCACAAGTTGGAATGACTCGGGCATACGTCACTATTCGCGGATAGAGGTAGCACAAGTTGAAATGACTTGGGCATACTTCACTATTCGCGGATAGAGGTAGCACAAGTTGGAATGACTTGGGCATACGTCACTATTCGCGGATAGAGGTAGCACAAGTTGGAATGACTTGGGCATACTTCACTATTCGCGGATAGAGGTAGCACAAGTTGGAATGACTTGGGCATACTTCACTATTCGCGGATAGAGGTAGCACCATTTGAAATGACTTGGGCATACGTCACTATTCGCGGATAGAGGTAGCACAAGTTGGAATGACTTGGGCATACTTCACTATTCGCGGATAGAGGTAGCACAAGTTGGAATGACTTGGGCGTACTTCACTATTCGCGGATAGAGGTAGCACAAGTTGGAATGACTTGGGCATACTTCACTATTCGCGGATAGAGGTAGCACAAGTTTGGAGTGACTTGGGCATACGTCACTATTCGCGGATAGAGGTAGCACAAGTTGGAATGACTTGGGCATACTTCACTATTCGCGGATAGAGGTAGCACAAGTTGGAATGACTTGGGCATACTTCACTATTCGCGGATAGAGGTAGCACCATTTGAAATGACTTGGGCATACGTCACTATTCGCGGATAGAGGTAGCACAAGTTGGAATGACTTGGGCATACTTCACTATTCGCGGATAGAGGTAGCACAAGTTGGAATGACTTGGGCGTACTTCACTATTCGCGGATAGAGGTAGCACAAGTTGGAATGACTTGGGCATACTTCACTATTCGCGGATAGAGGTAGCACAAGTTTGGAGTTCTGACAATTCGGAGGTTGTCACCTAGTGTTATCCCGTTATAACGGAATTAACGGAGGCGACTGGGAATAAAGCTTGATTGCTAAAGAGGTAAGGGATATTTTCTGAAAAGATGTTATCTTGGTTAAAAGATAACGGAAATTGCATGCCCAAGTGGAAGGTCCAGGGCAGGATTGTAATTTATGCTCGGGCGAATGAGGCCGCCCGGCATGAGATGGAGAAAAAGAAGCCGTACGGCTAGAAGCCTGTTTTTTCCGCATTATTTAAAATCAGGTTTTGAACGGGCATTGGGCACTTGTTGCCGCCCAAGAACGCAGAGAGAGAGAAGAGAGAGAGAGAATTTCGAAATTCTTCAACCCTTTTGCTTCCCTTTGATTTGAAATGGATCCGGAGGGCAATCCCATACCAAGGCAAGCAAGGAGAAACATCTCGGCGGCCGCGAGAAGGAGGAGGAAGGAGCTCGTGAGGACGGAGAGGAAGTATGACTTCCTTACGCCTCCATCGGAGCTTTATCCGGGGAGAAGGGAGCACAAATCAACGAACCCGCGATCAGTTGGGGTAAGCATTCTCATTTTGCTCAAATCCGATGATTTTGCTTGATTTTTGAATGATTTAGGGCTTGACCCGAATTATAGGATTTTGAATGATTTTTTTTTTTTTGAATGATTTTGAGATGCATGAACAACCTATGAGGCTAAGAATATGCATGTGCAATTTTATTTGACGTAAATTATGAGAATGACTCACTTTTTCTCGCAAAATGAAGTAAGAATTTTTCAAAATATGAGACGGAGTTCTTGCCTTGTGCTGGAACTAGGTCAAAATTCTGATTTTCAATGAGAAAACATGATTTTGGAAGATGAAAATGATTCATGCATGCCATTTTTGAAAAATAATGCTTGTGTGCGAAAAATTGTGATTTTGTGCTTTAGGAAAGCAATGACGCGTTTCAAGTGATGAAAGACACGTTTTTATGCAAAAGTTATGCTAGAAAAACTTTTATGAATGCTTTTCTTTTGAAAATATGTGCACTTTTGAATATATGCATGCTTTTGAAATGATATGAAGGACTGACGCTTCTTTTGATGTGCTTGTCTACAGGAGAACAAGTCTAGAGGACCGTCGGAGATAGCGGTCAAGCTTTGGCAGAGGATGCCAGATTTTGAGAAGGATGGGGTAGATCCCAAGCAGCTGGTGAGGGCTACCGGCCTGGATGCATTTGTAGAGGCTATCGGCCGGGTGTCCACATCACCTCGAAGAGCAAGGGCTTGGTCCAGCCCTTTCGAGTTCCTCGTGGGACAAGACTCATAGCTTTCACCCGAGCCGGGGAGAGCCGACGGTGACTCGCCGATTTCACCGCTATTATCGGGCCTACAGCTCACCTGGGAGGCCCGTGACTTGGAGAGACCATATTACCGCTGAGGAGTTCCGTGCTTTGGTTGGATTTGAGCCGATTCCCAAGGGGCCGGGATGGAGACACGGAATGTCGAGGTGGCAGCTCGTACTAGCATGCGTAATTTGCCGCTTAATGATGTGGATCGCCAAAGCACCGGCTAGAGCATTCATATGGTTGATGCTATCACCACCATCTTTGCCAATTCTGGGACGATAGCTATGACTTGCCTCCTCGACTCTCCGGAGGATGTTGATGGGATAGGGACGGTCTCTTGGGGAGAGGCCGGATTGGCGGAGCTCTACTTCTCTTTGGACATGTACAGTCGGAACAAGGCCGCTTCCATGGACTCGCTTCTCATTTGCCCTTGAGGTAGTCTCCTTTTTTTTTTTTTTTCTTTTCTCTTTTCCGTCTTGAGACTTTTATGAGAGAGAAAATGACCTTTTGATTTTTGAACATGCAGCCCGGTTTTGCGAGGTGATCGGGTTCTTCCCTTGGAACCAACAGAGTGATGTCACCATCTTCCCCGCTATGGTTCGCCGGAGGGGAGATGCGAGAGATAAATTCACAGGAAGACCCGGATTACCTTCGACTACAAAATGGTGAGGCCGGTCATCAACAGTGGATGGGCACGATGGAGTGGACTTCTACCCCGGGCGTGTATCCAGAGATCTTCACGGGAGATGCTATAGAGGTGACGAGGCGCAGGAGGTGGCTCACAGTGGCCGACATGTGATGTCATCTACTTGGGACCGCTTCTCGAGGCAAAGATGGTCATGTTCCCCACTAGATGCCATTACTCCTTCGACCCTCCAAAGATCGATGCCGCAGCCTCTGTGGACCGGCCATGGATGAGATTGAGAGGTACCAGTGTGCGCGTCGCTGAGGAGTATTTTGATATGGGTACCCCTACGCCGTGCTTTGTGGAGCAGCCGCCCGAGGACGCCACGTAAGCTAGTGAAGCCGGCGGTCACTCGTGGATATGGGGAGGATGAGCCCATCGACCCGCCGATCCCTCCGCGCATCTGTCCTACGTGGTCCATGGAGTGCCGAGGAGGATGAGGATACCTGTCCCCGATGCTAGGAGCCCCAAGACACCTTGCCGCCCGATAGCACCGTAAGTGTACTCTTAGGTCTTATTCCCTTTTAGCTTTCGCATTTTCTCGCTTTTGCAAGTTTTCTCGAGATTTTCCGAGATTTTTCTTCTTTTTCTCGTGTTCCACTCGCACTTACGATAGGCCGGTTAGGCGTAATAGGGGCCGGAAGGACATGTGCCTGCCTCTTCGAGGAAGCCGGCTCGCGCTTCGAAGGCGGCAGCTGATGCACAGGAGCCTCGGGCGCAAGAGACGGCACGTCTGGGGCACAGCCGTCTACCTCATCGGCCTCGAGTACTCTTCCGTGCCATGCCTCGGGCGGGGACCCAACGCCGACATTCTCGGGAGCACTGGCCGAGTACGGGCACGATAATGTCCATCTATCTCGATGTGAGCGACTGTGAGGACTCCGATGAGGGAGGCTAGCATTTATGAGCCGAGCGGCGATGAAGACGAAGAAGAATCGGAGGCCTAGGAGGTCTCTAGAATAGACTTGGAACAAAAACAAACAATTTACAATTTTTATGCACAACTTGTTTATTTTTGCTTTATTTGGGCGCCGATGGGGCGAAAACATTGTATTTATTTTTTAATTGCTTTTCTAATTCATGCCTTTTCAATTTGCATATTATCTCGAGCCTTGGGGCGACTTTTGCTTGGAATTGGGGCTGAAAATGGGCCGTAATGATTTATAATGGTGTATGAATGCTTGAATGGCTTCGGATATGTTTTTGTACAGGTTTTGGTTGAAAATGTGGGGTGAAAACTCCCTTGGGCAGCAACTTTGGTTGCCGAGAATTTTTCGCAGAGAGCTAATGTAGCCGTGCGGCATGGCCTTGAGGGCAAATGTAGCCGTGCGGCTAACAGCCTGTCTCGAACCGGTTATTTTCTCAATAAAAGCAAGGCTTGGCCATTTCATTTCATTTTCACTCTAGACTTGTCCCAATTGTTCCAGAGCATATTTTGGACCTAAAAGCACCATCTTTGATCACTTTGCGATGGAGAAGCTCGTTAGATTGCAAAGGGGGAAACGAGACCATTTTCTATCCGGTCTTCAATCTTGGGCGAGATATAACTTCCAAAATCACAAGGGGCTGCTTGATTCTTCCTTCAAGATCAAGTTTTTATGGCATTTGAGGGATCTCCCGCCCGATTGGGATCTCGTTGAGAGCCGCAAAGAAAGTTCTGGGACGTCCGGAGACATGTTTATCGCTTTTCTTACAACGAAATCGTCCCAACGCGCGAAGACTTCAGAGCCTTGATTGGGGGTCCCGAGACTGAGGCTATATCTATTCCGCTGATCGGAGACGTGCCGTGACGGTAAAGCTTGCATCTTTTCTCGCAGATTCCTTTGGGAGAGGCCGAGAGGATGATGGTAGCACCGGATAGGATTGACCTTTCGATATCCCGGCAAGTTTGGGTTTCCGGATATGGCCGCGACCACGGTGGCTATGGATGCTTTCATTCTCTCGCGTATTCTCTATTTTGTTCACCGCCGAGTCCGTGGGGATCTGGCATAGTGGCCTCTTGGACATGGTCGAGACTCGTGTGGCCGGGAAGGATATTGTCCCGCCGGGTTTTGGGAGAGACATTTCATGGGATTGATAGGATGGTTCGGGAGACCGCTTTCATGAGGTCCCGGAGTCCGGCTATGTTGACTCGTGGCCGCAGGAGAGGCTCTGGCTTTGCCTGGGGCTTTGCCGACTCGTGTCCTTGGGTGATTTCTCGGAGAGGTGCACCTAGGCAAAGCAGAACAGTGGTAGCCGGGAGTTGATGATGGCTAGGCTATCCACTTCGGACATCCGTTGGTGGATACCACATTGGAGGTTGCGTGCATCAGGAGGATATTTCAGGAGTCTTATGCCGTGAGGGTTCCAGGATTCTCGCCGGTCGTCCTTCTACATACCCCGCTTGGTATCCAGTGCAGCTTGGGGCTTTACAGAGCCATTGAGTGATTGGGAGGACATCCGGACCATGGAGGTGGTGTCATTGGATATGAGAGATCCAGCCGCCTTCTCTTTCTTCTCGAGGGCTTGGACACATACCGCTTTCCCACCCGTGGCTATTTTCAGAGCAGAAGAGCACCATCTTGACCACCGTCTACTTGACCGGTACGAGAGGGAGATGGGAGCGACTCAGTCATCTTGGAGGATAGACGTCGAGCTTTATTGGGAGCCGATCGTGACTCGAGTAGGACTCGAGGGAGACCGAGGCTAAGGCGAGTTGCCATAACCAATCAGGTGACTTGGTCGAGATATGGAGGCTCGGTACAAGAGATTGTCCGAGGTCGCTCCTGACCGAGGCTCGCAGGGAGGAGGTGCGGACTCGTGCTCGGATAGAGAGAGCGCTCATTGACACGGGGTTGGTAGAGGCTCCAGTGAGGATACCAGAGGTCGGGATGAGGGATACCGACATTATTGAGAAGAAAAGGAAGAAGACTCGACGAGGCCGAGGAAAAGGGAAGAAGACTGAAGAAGACTCAGCGAATGATGACTGACAAGTCTTTTCTCAAGATCCTCTTATTGCCATTTGCAAACACATTAGTTTATTTAGGCATTTTGTTGTATTTTAGATCTTTTTAGCAGGTTAGCAGAGTTAAGAGGTAGACCGTGCTTGAACTCATCAAGAAGTTTTTAACTTGTAATGAACAAGAAATATTATTTTAGAAATTAATCAAGACACATTTCATGGAAATTCAAATGTCTTTATTGATTGGGACCCGCTTTATGAAAACTGAAATGCCCTTTACTATTTAGGACACACTTCATGGAAGCTTAATCGTCCTTTTTATTATTTAGGACACATTTCATGGAAACTTAATCGTCCTTTTTATTGCTTAGGACACATTTCATGGAAACTTAATCGTCCTTTTTATTGCTTAGACCGAACCATATATGGCTGCCTACGTTCCCCTTTTACAAGAAAGGCTAAGGGGCTCAGGTCTTCGTAGTTCATTCTGGTGAACTAATAATTTTTTTTATGTGTTGCCCTCTTTGCCTAGACCGCCCTTTTTGGGGTTTTCACTTAGTCGGGCATTACTCTTTTGCACTTTTTTTTTCTTTCTTTCTTTTTTTATTTATTATTATTTTTTATTATTTTTTTTATCGTACATAGTATCTTCGGAGTTTATCACCATTGATCGGGTGGACAAAGGGATTGCCATCCAAGTCTCGCAAGCTTCATTGCTCCTCCCGACAAGCATTTTCTCGCACCATATAAGGGCCGATCCAGACGGGTTCCCATTTTCCCGTGGGGTTGTCTCCGGGTAGGGGCTTTACTTTCGACTAAGTCGCCCTCTTTGATGTCTCCGGCCTTGACCTTTTATCAAACGCCCGGCCATTCGCCTTGGTAGGCTCGGGTGTGTTCCATGGCTTTTAGCCTTCTCTCGTCAAGGTGGCTAACTCATCATGCCGGGCCGCGCAACCATTCCACTTCATTGACACTGCTTTCCAGAGGACCCTTAATGACGGGATTTCCAACTCCACCGGTAACACCGCTTCCATCCCGTAAGTTAGGGCAAAAGGAGTTTCTCCCGTGGCCGTTCGACAGACGTTCAGAGCCCCGCAGTGCTAGGTGCAGCTTTTCGGGCCAATCACGACCACGGGTGGCCATCTTCCTGATGATCCGCTCGAGTGTCTTATTAGCAGCCTTCCACGGCTCCATTGGTTTGAGGTCCGTACGGGGACGACTTGTGGCGAGTAACTCGAATTCTCGACAGCTAGCCTATCGCAGCCTCCTTCGAAGTGTGACCCATTATCGAAATGATCTCGTTGGGCACCCCATATCTCGCATATTATGTTTTCTTTGATGAACTCGGGCCACTTTTCTGGAAGTGAGGACCTTGTAGGACTTGGCCTCTACCCACTTGGTGAAGTAGTCAATGGCTACCAACACGAACTCGTGCCCATTGCTTCCTCGCCGGGATATTTTCCCTATCACGTCAATGCCCCAAGTTGCAAACGGCCAAGGAGTCGTTATGCAAGCATGTGTCATGAGGTGGGAGATGGTTGAGGTTGGCAAACCGCCGGCATTTGTCGCAGTTCGGACGTGCCGAACGCAAATGCTTCCATGGAGATCCAAGAGTAACCCATTCCGAGGATCACTTGCATCGTGGCTCGTATTCATGTGAGGACCGCAGGGACCATTGTGGACTTCGGTCATCAACTCTCTCGGCTCTTTCTTGAGTGACACATAAGAGGAGTGATCCTTGATACCGCTTCTTGTATAGGTTGCCTCCTAGAATGACATACCGAGAAGCCAACCTTTTCGTGGCTTGCAAGCTTTTGGCTCGACTCCTTCTTTTGGTCTACCTTCTTCGTCTCCGAAAGCCGACTCTCCGTCTTTGAGAAATTGGTAACTGATTATACCAAGGTTCCTTTATAGGCTCGGGTCCTGTGTCCACTTCACAACAGAAAGTCGGGGCTTCTCTTCTACCCACTCAAGGGCTTTATGGCTTTTCCTCGGGATCTCTACCAATGAGGCTAGAGTAGCTAGAGCATCCGCGAATCTGTTCTTTTCCCTCGGCAAGTAGTGGAAAGTCACTTCTGAACCGTCCCAAATCAACTCCTCCATATGGGCATGATACCGCTTGCAGATTAGGGTCTGCAGCCTTCCACTTGTTGGAGACTTGGTTGATGATCGTGGCCGAGTCTCCGTAAACTTCGAGCTCCTTGACATTTCTTTCTAAGGCGGCCTCCAAACCAAAGAATGCAGTGCTTCATACTGCGGCATTGTTCGTGGCAGAAAGTTCAACTTGAGGGCTATGGGGTATGCTCATCTTTCGGATCGACCAATAGCATTCCTACACCATTTCCTCTTTTGTTAGCGGCTCCGTCAAAGAACAACCGCCATCTATTTTCGTGCTCAACCGCAAAGATTCCTTCATCTCGGAAATTGGGGTTCGTGCCCTCTGTCTTCATTACTGGGAAATTCGCCAGGTGATCTCGACAATGCTTGACCCTTGATGGCCTTTCCGGTCACATAGTTGATGTCGTATTCTGCCAAGAAGAAGGACCACTTCGCTAGACGCATCGAGAGGGAAGGCTTGTCAAAGATGTACTTGATGGGGTCCATTTTCGAGACCAAGTTCACAGGGTGGGCTTGCATATAATGCTTCAACTTGCCGACTACCTGCACTGCCTCCCGCACAGGTCTTTTCACATGCCGAGTAATTGAGCTCACTCCCTTGTAGCTTCCGCCGACAAAGTAAATGGCATTTTCTACCCGAGAGTCTTTCTTCTCTTTGAGCAAGCATAGCCCCAACCGCCGTGTTCTGGATAGCTAGATAGAGCAGAAGAGGCTTCTGCCTATGTGGGGGCATAGTACCGGGGATGTACTAAGTATGCCTTGATCCGGTCAAAGGCGTCCCGGCATTCTTCGGTCCATTCTCGTGTCCACATTCTTCTTCATGAGCTTGAAGATGGGCTCGCACATAGTGGTCAACCGATTGACAAAACGGCCGATGTACCGCAATTTTCCCATGAAGCTTTTGACTTCGTCCGGGTTTGAGGCGGCCTCATATCCATGATAGCTTTGATCTTTCTGGGGTCAACTTCTATACCTCGCTCCGTGACTCACATGCATCTCCGAGCACTTTTCCCCTTGTCACTCCGAAGGTGCATTTGGTGGTTTAGTCTCATGGAATGCCGTCTCAGCCTCTCAAAGAATTTTCGTAGGTCAACAAAGTGCCGCCCACCTTCTCCTTTGGAGTGGATTATCATGTCGTCTACGTAGACCTCAATCTCCTTGTGGATCATGTCATGAAAAAGTGCGGTCGCCGCCCTTTGGTAAGTAGCCCCAACATTCTTGAGCCCGAATGGCATTACCGTATAACAAGAGGGTTCCCACGGTGTGGTGAAGGCCGTCTTTTCTTGGTCTTCCTCGGCCATCTTGATCCGGGTTGTAGCTCGCAAAACCATCAACGAAGGATTTGACTTCGTAGTTGGCAAAATGGAGTCCACCAGATGTCTATGTTTGCGAGGGTAGTCGTCTTTGGGCCGGCCTTGTTCGTATCTCTGAATCCACACAACAAATAAGACCTTCCCATTGGCCTTGGTTACGGTCACGATGTTGGACAACCATGTCGGGTATTCAATAACTCGATGAATCCTACCCGCAGTAGCTTCTCAATTTCTTCTTTGACTCGTAGAGACCATTCCGGCTTGATCTTTCTCGCTTTTGCTTTACCGGCTTAGCATCCGGTGCTAGAGGGATTCTCGTGCTCTACTATCGAACCTGTCTAGCCCCGGCATATCTTTGTATGACCATGCAAACACGTCGACGTATTCTCCGAGCAAACCCAATCAATCTGTCCCTTTCAACCCCCTGGAAGAAGCTTCCAATCTCGTGTCTCTTTAGGTTCCTCAATAGTACCCAAGTTCACACTTATCAAAATCTCCTCAGCCTTGGGCCCGGTTTTCCTCTTTTCGAAAACCTCGCTTAAAGATTTCTTTAATGTATTGTTCGTTTAGTGTGTTTGCATCTTGTTCAAATGATTCATTATTAACCTGCTGTTAAGTTTTGAGTTAATTTATCATTTGTTAAGTTGGCAATAAGAGGATAATCGTAAAGATTTGTCATTTCATTCAAGATAAGGGGAAAGATGACATCGATTACATTTTCATAATCCTCAGCGTGAGGCCTTCTGGATGACTCTCGAGGACTGGAATTCAAAGATTCCCGACTCAACCGAAAAGACAACATAGACTCTGGACCCTACACTACTTATTGACTCGAGGGGAACTTGACAAGGGTTGGACCGGATCTCACTCCTTCTTGCCGTTGCCCCTGGGAGTAGCGCCTTGCCGCCGTTGTTCGTAAAGTTGGAGACTCGAACCGATCAAAAGCTTGCCGGAAATCATTAACAGTGCCGGTATCATGGAAAGATGGTGAGAGGAACTAAAGTAACTTGTTGCAATCTTTCGCCTAGCTCTTCCGTAGCGACCGGACTCATTGATCGAAGGGTCCGGCTCATCTTATCAATGCACCGCCGATAACTCATTTTCTCTTTACCGATCTTGGACACCACGACCTTGTCGGTGTAGCCAATAGAAGGGTTGGCCTGGATAATGCCGATGAAGTCTTCTTCGCAGGGGGTCTTAATTCTTCCTTGACCGGCTACGTATTCAATAGGCTTTCGTGTTCTCGCTTCTAGATCTCGCTAGCTTCTCATTGAACTTTACGATGGCCACAAATTCAGCACTTTCTCGCTTCAAGAGGATCACCGTACACTGGGTATCGGGGCCGGGATCGTGCTTGGGGTGACAGGGTTCCTTGACAGTTCCTTGGCATAACTCGACATAGTAGTCGAACTTGCCCGAAGGCTCTCCTAAAGTTCCTACGCTCTTGTCCCGCCTTCATATCTTTCCTTAAGCTTCGCCGTGTGGACTTTCTCTTCTTCTTCTTCCTTGAAGGAGCGTCCTCATTGATCCATTCTTGATACTCATACTCGAGGCGCCTTCGCAATCACATACATCATACCGTATGTGAGGCTTGGGTTGAACCGGGATAGCCCCTCCCATTGCTTGGTCATTACCGTGGTGGATTACCATGTTGGCCATTTTGACACCGAAAAGCCGACAAAACCGAGGATTCTCGCGAACTGTTCGAGGATTCTCGCGCTAACAAGTCGCCGACCCGGTGTTCTCACCCACTTCTTTCTCGCCAAGGGAAAGGGATAGGAAAGGTTTAGACTCGGGGTAGGTGTTTAGAGTCAAGGCTCGTGCAATATGCAAATTAGAATCTTCAAGTTTACTTAAAACAAAGTGTCTTTTATTAATATCTATTTGGTTGGAAAAGGGGTTCTCGCCCTTCTTTTTCACAACTACTCTAGATCCCGGATCGTGGGTTCCGTCACTACGTCTATAAGCCCCTCGTATTCCACCCGTATTTCGACCTCCCAGGTGGACAAACGGCGAGGGTCCTATAGGGCACGCGGATCCCACCGACCGAGAGTAAAGAACGCTCCTATCGGGTCTAGCGGGTCATAGGACCTTTCAACGCACGAGCGATGCGGATTATAGTCAAGGCAATACCGTGAAAGTCTCGTCTCTCGCCTCGACGGATCTTCGACGTAGTTTCGCTTGAGCGAATGACGGTTTTTGACTTTCGGTAATGTCCGAGAATATAATAGGCATGGGTCGGGCGGCAAAAGCCGGATGACACAAAGTGTCACATTGAACTTCGTTGCATACGCAAAGGCGCGAGTCGGAATCAAAGTCAATGCCTGGTCAAGATCTTGCCAATTTTTTCCTTGTCGGAATTTTGGCGTAGCTTCGCTTGAGCGAAAGATCTTTTGATTTTGGCAAAGACTCGGTCTTGACTCTTACGCATTCCGTGCGGGTCAAGGTCAATAGTCAATGTCGGAGTCAAGATCCCACCGATTTTTCCTTGTCGGAATTTCGCGGAGTTTCGCTTGAGCGAAAATCTTGGTTTCCGTTATGAGCTAAGGCTTGACCTTTACGTGGGTATGCAACCGGGCTATATGACACGGACTAGACCAAAAACCAACCAAAAGTCACGGATTTTTGAAACGTGTGACACGGATCGTGCATTGGTCGACACCGGCCGCCATGGGAGGTTGGGATGATTCCGTGCGCGCCCGGGAGCATCGTAAGGCCGTCCGTGATCGCACTGAACCACCCTCGGGTTTGAAGGACGTGCGTGCAAAAGTGTACAGATATATCGGTGCGCGTAGTGTGCGGTCTCCTAAAAATGTTCCTTTTTGAGTTAAAACAGAGATTTTCATAAATGTGTTTTAAAGGAATGATTTTCGGGACGGGGAAAATGCAACACATAAGCACGTAAATTTTCTCGGGGAGCCCTGCCGCCATGGAGCCGAATAGCCCCAAGCTGCTAGGACTCCGCCAGATTAACCATGATTTTTCCCGGTGGAATTGCCACCGAGGTCGTATGGTCGAATCCTATGAGGATTAGCCGTACGACTGCATGGATCAATTTTCCAGGTTCCACTCCTTTTGCTATTTTTTTTCGGGTTGTTTCCCGTTCAAAGTATGCACAGATTCCAAGATGCAAATGATGCAATGCATGGTAAAGAAAGCAAGCACGATTAATGAAATCGGCGATGGGAGTCTAACCCGCTCAAAGGGAAAAGCTTTCTTCTATTTTTTTTTCAAAATTATTTTTTTTTTTTTTGAAAAGGGATACCGGGTACGTGGGATTGTTAAACCACCTTGTTATCCCAAGCCCGGGTTAGGGAGCGATACAGAAGGGTAAGTGGGGTCCACCTATATACCGAGTATCAATTTTTTTTTTTTAATTATTTTTTTTTAAAAAAAAAACTTATAAAATAAAACCATTTAATGTCCCATGTCCCTCAAGCAAAAATGAACCTCAGCCTCTAAGCAATGCAAACATTCGACACTAAGCTTCAGCAACACAGAGAACATGGAGGAAAAGGAAAACAGAGCATGTAAAATGCAAATATCACATATGATGTCACAACAATGCACACACAAAAGAATAAAACGGATGTTGAATGAGAACGAAAGTTTGACCCACTTTTGAAAACAAGTTTCAAATCCCCAGCAGAGTCGCCAAACTGTGAATGTGTGCCCAAATTCTTTTTTTTTTATTGGAATTCACGCGAGTTTGAAGACATCCGAGTTATTTGAAAAACGGAGTCGCCACGCCATTTTGATTACCTCAAAACTTTGAAAAAAAGGTTTTATGGGTTCGGAGGTTAAGTTACCCCTTGGGAAGAACGTTTGGCGTTCACCCAAAGTGCCTTGCCGGAGCAAGTCTCCCTAGATTTCATTAATCGTGTTTGCTTGCGTGCTTTCTTTGTGTGCATGTGTTTGAAAATAAGGGGGGGGGGATGTCCCAAGTTGTCTTCCGGACGTACAAACCATTTGTTGGTTGTCGCCGATTCCTTGGAATTTATGTATTTGGGATTATGATCCCGTCCTCATCTTATGACTTATGATCATCGCATTTTAAACCTCGGGACCCTCGGGACTTGCGTGATCGAGAGAATGACTCTCTTTTGGGTCAAAGATGAGGTTCTTTAGGAAGGAATGTCCTTAGCCCATCAATCCTACGCTTTAAGACGGTCGAGCTCGTATAGAGGCTTCATACTCATTCTTAAGCGATAATCGGAGATATAGGGTTCAAGGTTATCCTTTTCCTAAAGAAATCATGAACCTTTAATGGAAGGAACGATGCAAAGATGAGAACTTTTACACCGGTCCGTTCCAAGGTTGGGGAAAGGGGAAATGCATGATAAAAAAAATGACTCTTTAATGAAAAGATGACATTTTGGTTTTAGCAAATGATGCTTTTTGATTTAAAGAAATGATCTTTATGCAAATGATGCATAAAGATTTGATTTTTATGCAAATGATGCATTGAAAAAGGGGGTTTTGATGCAAAGGATGCGTTTTTATTGAAAAAAGATTTGATCTTTGTATGCAAATGATGCATAAAGATAACATTTTTATTGGAAAATAGGGATTTTAGGTGCAAAGGATGCACCTTTATGAAAAAGACTACATTTTTATGACAAATGAGGTCTTAATGCATGCAAAGGGGGAAGGGGTGATAAAGATATGATCTTTATGAATAAATGCCAAGTCCCAAGCAAGATATATGAATGCAATGAGCAAGTATATCAATTAAAATGCAAGGTTAGGGCGTGCGAGGTTACCAATTGTTTCCTTCGCTTCTTTGGACGGAGCTAGGAGGAGAGGTTCTTCTTGGGTCTTCAAGGAGGAGGGAGATGGCTTCTTGAGCTTCTTCTTCGCCTTCTTGAGCCTTCAAGGGTTTTTCTTCACGTCTGGACTGCTATGGAGTGTGTGTGTGTGATTGTTTGTGTTGTTGTTGTCGTGTTGAAATGGGTAGAGGAGGGCTCTATTTATAGGCAGTCTGGATAAGGCTAATGAAGCCGTGCGGCTGCAGGCTCTTTGCAAATGAGGCCGTGCGGTCTTATCCACAATGACTCAGCATTCTAGAACCATGCAAGGTGGCATCATTCTAGAAGCTTCTCCCTAATTAAGAAAAACGTGTTTTCTTAATTAGGAAGGCTCCTTACAGCCCTAATTTAAATTTGGACTGTTCCAGACATTTCCTAACACTAGGAAGGTCCAGGGAATTACCGGAAAATTACCAAATGTCGGAAAATTAACCCAAGGAAGGCATGAGCCGGCACATATGGGTACTTCAGAAGCCCCTGCGGCAACGTCACTTGCAAGGCGAAAGTGGGGTTGTCGATAGAAAAGGATCCGATTCGGCGAATGCCGAGACTGGCATTGGGAGACCGAGGTGGTCGAAATAGCCCAACCCTTTTGGAAGGCTACCTACGTATCCCTGAGGAATCAAGCCAGCCGTAGTTCGAATTAGGATCCGTCGGGGGAGGAAGAAGAGAAACCGGTCTCTTGCGTCGGGAAAAAGAAGAGAAAATGACCTAGGAGGTCAAGCTAATTGATCCTACCGGGGACATGCTTAGGAGGACCTGTAGTGTGGCCTGATATCCTAACTTCTATTTGAGGGGGGCGCTTTATCACCGAGGAGTGACAAAGAAACAAAGGTGACCAAAGTGGTCGAATGGCTGGACCTTTTATAAAAGGCTACCTACGTATCCCTGAGGAATCAAGCCCTTGATCGTAGTTCAAGATCACTAGATAGTTAGGAACGATGTCTAGGATCCTCCGGGATTTTGACAATTCGGAGGTCACACCACACGAAGCTAGAGCTTATGGCTACATCATCTCTTTATGACTACCAGAGATGGGAGGTAACTTAAGTTGGGAAACTCAGCGCACGTCACTATTCGCGGATAGTGGTAGCACAATTTGAAATGACTTGGGCATTCGTCACTATTCATGATAATGGTAGCACAATTTGAAATGACTGGGGTATCTCGTCACTATTCGCGGATAGTGAGTAGCACAATTTGGAATGACTTGGGCATACTTCACTATTCGCGGATAGAGGTAGCACAAGCCTGAAATGACTCGGCATACTTCACTATTCGCGGATAGAGGTAGCACAAGTTGGAATGACACTAGGCATACGTCACTATTCGCTGATAGAGGTAGCAGTTAGAAATGACTCGGGCATACTTCACTATTCGCGGATAGAGGTAGCACAAGTTGGAATGACTTGGGCATACGTCACTATTCATCGCGGATAGAGGTAGCACAAGTTGGAATGACTGGGCATAGCCTTCACTATTCATGACAGAGGTAGCACAAGTTGGAATGACTGGGCATACTTCACTATTCGCGGATAGAGGTAGCACCATTTGAAATGACTTGGGGCATACGTCACCATTCGCGGATAGAGGTAGCACAAGTTGGAATGACTGGGCATACTTTCACTCATTCATGATAGAGGTAGCACACAGTTGGAATGACTCGGGGCGCACTTCACTATTCGCGGACAGAGGTAGCACAAGTTGGAATGACTGGGGCATATTTCTTCACTATTCGCGGATAGAGTAGGTAGCATTAAGTTTGGAGTGACTCTGGGGCATACGTCACTATTCGCGGATAGAGGTAGCACAAGTTGGAATGATTCAGGCATACTTCACTATTCATGATGCGGATAGAGGTAGCACAAGTTGGAATGACTCGGGCATACTTCACTATTCGCGGATGAAGCATAGAGGTAGCACCATTCGAAATGACTCGGGGCATACATCACTATTCGCGGATAGAGGTAGCAATAAGTTGGAAATGACTCTGGGCATACTTCACTATTCGCGGATAGAGGTAGCACAAGTTGGAATGACTTGGGCGTACTTCACTATTCGCGGATAGAGGTAGCACAAGTTGGAATGACTGGGGCTTACTTCACTATTCGCGGATAGAGGTAGCACAAGCCTCGAGTTCCCGATTACCCGAGGAGGTTGTCACCTAGTGTTATCCCCGTTATAACGGAATTAACGGAGGCTGTAACGTGGGAATAAAGCTTGATTGCTAAAGAGATAAGGATATTTTTTCTGAAAAGATGTTATCTTGGTTAAAAGATAACGGAAATTGCATGCCCAGTGGAAGGTCCAGCAGTGGATTGTAATTCCCCTATGCTCAGAGCTGAATGAGGCCGCCCGCATGAGATGGAGAAAAGAAGCCGTACGGCTAGAAGCCTCGTTTTTTCCAGATTATTTAAAATCGAAGCTAACGGGCATTGGGCACCTTGTTGCCGCCCAAGAACGCAGAGAGAGAGAAGAGAGAGAGAGAATCTCTCGAAATTCTTCAACCCTTTGCTTCCCTTTGATTTGAAATGGATCCTAGAGGGCAATCCCATACTCAAGGCAAGCAAGGAGAAACATCTCGGCGGCCGCGAGAAGGAGGAGGAAGGAGCTCGTGAGGACTGAGAGGAAGTATGACTTCCTTACGCCTCCATCGTGAGCTTTATCCGGGGAGAAGGGAGCACAAATCAACGAACCCGCGATCGGGCTGGGGTAAGCATTCTCATTTTGCTCAAATCCGATGATTTTGCTTGATTTTTGAATGATTTGAGTTTAACCCGAATTATAGGATTTTGAATGATTTTTTTTTTTTTGAATGATTTTGAGATGCATGAACAACCTACGAGGCTAAGAATATGCATGTGCAATTTTATTTGACGTAAATTATGAGAATGACTCACTTTTTCTCGCAAAATGAAGTAAGAATTTTTTCAAAATATGAGACTTTGAGTTCTTGCCTTGTGTTTGAACTAGGTCAAAATTTCCGATTTTCAATGAGAAAACATGATTTTGGAAGATGAAAAGGATTCATGCATGCCATTTTGAAAAATTAATGCTTATGTGCAAAGAATTTTTGTGAAAATTAGAAATTTGTGTTTGAGAGAGCAATGTGCTCGGGATGACGTGCTTGAATGATGAAGGACATGTTTCTAGGCAAAGTATGCTAGAAATCTCTTATGAATGCTTTCTTTGAAAATATGTGCACTTTTGAATATATGCATGCTTTTGAGATGAGATGAAGGACTGACACATTTTTGTTGTGTTTTCCTACAGGAGAACAAGTCGAGGGGACCTTCTGAGGTGGCTGTGAAGTTGTGGGATAGGATGCCCAACTTCGAGAAGGATGGGGTGAACCCCAAGCAGCTGGTGATGGCTACCGGCCTTGATCTTTTCATTAATGCTATTGGTACCCTCTCAGAGTTCTGGTGGGACACCACCCACAGCTTTCTTCTCGAGGTTTGGGGAGATCACGGTGACTCCAGCCGACTTTACTGTTATTACAGGCTTGCAGTTCACTGGGAGGCCTGTGACTTGGAGAGATCACATTACTGCGGAAGAGTTCAGAGCTTTGGTAGGGTTTGACCTCCGTCCTAAGGGGCTTGGAATGGAGACGAGGTATATTGAGGTAGCGGTCCTGGAGTGTATGCAGGGGTTTGCCGCCAATGAGGTGACTGCCCACCAGCTCGCGAGAGCTTTCATGTGGTTGATGTTGTCAGTCATCATTTTTGCAAACTATGGTACATTGGAAATGCTTTGCCTTCTTGACTCTTTGGAGAATCTGGATGAGGTTGGGGCGGTCTCTTGGGGTGAGGCCGGATTGGCGGAGCTTTATTTCTCTTTGGATATGTACAGCCGGAACAAGGCTGCTTCGATAGACTGCTTCTCTTTTGCATTGGAGGTAGTTTCACTTTCTTTTCTCTCTTTTACTTTTCTGTCTTGAGATTTTTATGAGAGAAATGACCCTTTGTTTTAAACATGCAGGTCTGGTTTTGTGAGGTGATCGGGTTCTTTCCTTGGAACCAGCAGAGTGATCCGGAGATCTTCCCAGCTATGATTCGTTGGAGGGGAGAGGCAAGAGATAAGTTTATCGGGAAGACCCGGATCACTTTTGACTATAAGATGGTGAGACCGATCATCAACAGGGATGGTCATGTGGGGGTGGATTTTTATCCTTGGGGGAGGTACCCGGAGGTTTTGCTAGGGGATGCCTTGGAGGTGACTAGGCAGAGGAGGTGGTTGACAGGGCTGACCTGTGATGTCATTTACTTGGGGGACCGCTTCTCTAGGCAGCATGGCCATATCCCTCCTTTGGATGCCATCACTCCTCACGATCCTCCACCACGTATGCTGCAGCCTAGGAACTGGTCAGAGGATGAGATAGCGAGGTATCAGGCCGGTGTGGCGGCTGAGGAGTATTTCGACTTGGCTACCCCATACGCCACCTTTAAGGAGCAGCGGTTGAGGACGCCGCAGAAGCTAGTGAAGATGGTTGTCACTCAGGGGTACGGGGAAGCAGAGCCGACTGATCCGCCTATGCCTCCTGCTCATCTTTCCTATGTGGTAAACGGGGTACCAAGGAGGTTTATGGTGCCTGTTCCTGACACGAGGGAGCCCCGATATACTTTTCCGCCTGACAGCACTGTAAGTATCTCTAGGTTATCTTCCCTTTTGGATTTCTTTGCTTTTTACGATTTTTAGCTTTTCCTGAGATTTTCTGAGTTTTTCTTCTCTTTTCCACAGGTTCCTGCTCGTTCCTATGACAGCTTGGTACGGTAGAACAGGGGTTGGAAAGATGTGTGCCGGTCCCTTCTGAGGATGTTGGCTTGTGCTTCCAGGGCTGGGACGAACGTGCAGGAGCCCGTTCGCAAGAGGAGGCACGTTGGGAGCATAGCCTCTATCTCATCAGCTTCAGGATACCCAACCTCCTCTACCAGTGCCATGCCTCGGGGATAGGGACCCAACACGAGCATTCTGGAGCAGCTGGCGGAGTACGAGCATGTGAATGTCAATCTTTTCTGACGTGAGTGATCGTGAAGACTTGATGAAGGATCCTATCTTCTACGAGCTGAGCAGCGACGACGAGGAGTCGGAGGCTTAGGATTCCTTAGACTGATCTAGGAGAGAGAAACAAACAATGAACACTTTTTATGCACATTTTGTCTATTTTTCATTTTATTTGGGGGCCAAGGAGGCGAAGACAATGTATTAATCTTTTATTTGCTTTTCTTATTTATGCTTTATGAATTTGCATATTACTTGAGCCTCGGGGCAGCTTTTTTGCTTGGAAATGGGGCTGAAACTGGGCCAAAATGGTTTGTGATGATATATGGTTGCATGAATGGTGTTTGGACATGTTTTTATGCAGGTTTCATTGAGAAAGTGGGGTGAGAATTCCACTGGGCAGCAGCAAGAGCTGCTGCAAAAATATTTTCTGCAACAAGCAAAAGATGCCGTCCGGCCAGATCTTGGGGCAAAAGAAGCCGTGCGGCTGGAAGTTCTGTCTGAACTGGTTTTTTTCAAATAAAATCAAGGCTTGGCCTTTTCATTTCATTTTCACCCTAGACTTGTCCCAACTGATCCCAGAGCATATTTTTGACCAAAAATCATCAACTTTGATCACTTTCCATGGAGAAACCTGTCAGATTGCAAAAGGGAAAAATAGACCGTTTTCTGTCCGATCTTCAATTTTGGATGAGACACAACTTTCAATCCAACAAGGGGCTGTTCGATACCACCTTCAAGATCAAGTCTTTATGGCATTTGAAGGATCTCCCGCCCGATTGGGACCTTTTGAGAGCCGCAGTGAGGTTTTGGAACGTCCGGAGACACGTTTACTGCTTTTCGTACAAAGAACTCATCCCAAACTTCGAGGACTTCCGGGCATTTATTGGGGGTCCAGAGATTGAGGCCGTATCGATTCATCTGACCGAAGACGTGCCGGTGACTGTAAAGCTGGCATCTTTTTGCAAATTTCGCTGGAAGAGGCCGAGGGGATGATGGTAGCCCCTGACAGGATTGACCTTTCTGATATCCCGTGCAGGTTTGGGTCTTCGGGTATGGCTACAACCACGGTGGCTATGGATGCTTTTACTCTTTGCGTGTTCTCATCTCTGTTCACTACCGAGTCTGTAGGGGTCTACCATGGTGGCCTTTTGGACATGGTTAGAGACTGCAGGGCTGGGAAGGACATCGTCCCGCTGGTTTTGGGTGAGACTCTGCATGGCATTGACAGGATGGCTAGGGGAGACCATTTTATGAGGTCTGGGAGCCCAGTGGTGCTGACTTTGTGGTTGCAGGAGAGGCTTGGGGCTTTGCTAGGGGCTTCGCCTACTCAGTGCCCCTGGGTGATTTCTCAGAGGGATGCACCTAGGCAACAAGACCAGGGTAGTTGGGAGCTGACGATGGCTAGGTTTTCCACCTCGGACATTCACTGGTGGGTGCCTCACTGGAGGCTGCAGACCCGGAGGACATTTCAGGAGTCCTATGTAGTGAGGGTTCCAGGGCTGTCTCGGTCATCTTTCTACATCCCTTGCTTAGTCTCTAGGTAGTTTGGGACATTGCAGGAGCCATTGGATAATTGGAAGGACATCCGTACCATGAAGGTAGTGCCTTTTGACATGAGGGATCCAGCCATCTTCTCATTTTTCTCGAGGGCTTGGACCTATGCTGCTTTCCCACCCAGGGCCATTCTTAAGAGCAGGAAGAGTACCATCTTGACCACGGCCTACTTGGGCTGGTACGAGAAGGAGATGGGAGCGACTCTGGTCATTTTGGGAGAGAGACGTCAGGCTTTATTGGGGGCTGACTATGACTCGAGCAGGGTTCTGAGGGAGACTGAGGCCAAGGCTAGCTCTCATAACCAGCCGGGTGACCTGATCAGGGATATGGAGGCTCGATATGAGAGGCTATCGTAAGTCGCTCCCCTGAATGAGGCTCAGAGGGAGGAGGTACGGATTCGTGCCAGGATTGAGAGGGCACTTATTGACACGGGTTTGATGGAGGCTCCAGTGAGGATACCTGATATTGGGATGAGGGAGACCGGGGTCGAGGTAAAGGGAAGAAGAACAAGGAAGACTCAGTGAATGACAACTAATAGGTCTATTCCTAGGATTCCTTTATTGCCATTTTGCAAACACAATAGCTTATTAGGTCTTTTATTGTATTTTAGACCTTTGTAGCAGGTTAGCAGAGTCAAGAGTAGATCGTGCTTGAACTCATCAAAAAGTTTTTGACTTGTAAATAACAAGAGATATTTATCTTAGAACTTATTCAAGACACATTTCATGGAAACTTAGATGTCTTATTTATTGTTTAGACCGAACCATTGCCGGCTACCTACGTTTCCCTTTTACAAGAAAGACTAAGGGGCTCAGGTCTTCGTAGTTCATTCTGGTGAACTATCGGGTTTTTTGTTTTTGGTATATATATATATATATATATATATATATATATATATATATATATATATATATATATATATATATATATATATATATATATATATATATATATATATTTTTTATGTGCAACCCTGTCTTTTGCCTAGACCGCCCTTTTTGGATTTTCAGCCTAGCTGGGCATTACTCTTTTTGCACTAAATTTTTTATTTTTTTTTATGTGCAACCCTGTCTTCTGCCTAGACCGCCCTTTTTGGGTTTTTAGCCTAGCTGGGAATTACTCTTTTTGCACTAAAATTTTTCTTTTTCTTCTTCTTTTTTTTATATGTATTTTTTTTCTTCTTTTTTTATTAGACATAATACCTGCGGAGCTTATCACCGTTGACTGGGTGGACAAATGGATTGACGTCCAGGTCCGCAAGCTTCATCGCTCCTCCCGATAGTATCGTCTGCACCACATACGGGCCGATCCAAACGGGTTCCCACTTTCCCAGGGTGTTGTCTCTGGTGGGGGGATTCACTTTCAGCACTAGGTCACCCTCTTTGATGTCCCTAGCCTTGACCTTTTTGTCGAATGCCCTGGCCATTCGCCTCTGGTAGGCTCGGGTATGCTCCATGGCTTTTAGCCTTTTTTCGTCAAGCAAGGCCAACTCGTCGTGCCGGCTACGCAGCCACTCTACTTCATTGACACTATTTTCCAGGAGGACCCTTAGTGACGGGATTTCCAACTCCACTGGCAACACTGCTTCCATCCCATAAGTTAGGGAAAAGGGAGTTTCTCTCGTGGCTGTTCTGACAGAACGTTACAGAGCCCCCAGTGCCAGATGTAGCTTCTCGGGCCAGTCGCGACCACGGGTGGCCATTTTCCGGATAATCCGCTCGAGCATCTTATTGGCGGCTTCTACGACTCAGTTGGTCTGAGGTCTGTACGGGGACGATTTGTGGTGAGTGATTCTGAATTCTGATAGCAATCTATCGCAGTCCCATTTGAAGTACGACCCGTTATCAGAAATGACCTCATAGGGCACCCCATATCTGCACATAATGTTTTCTTTGAGGAACTGGGCCACCTTCTTGGAAGTGAGGACCTTGTAGGACTTGGCCTCTACCCACTTTGTGAAGTAGTCGACTACCACTAGTACAAATTCGTGCCCATTGCTTCCTGCCGGGGCTATCTTCCCTATCACGTCAATACCCCAAGTTGCAAACGGCCAAGGAGTCATCATGCGATACGCAGTCATGAGGTGGAAGATGGTTGAGGTTGGCAAACCGCTGGCATTTGTCGCACTGTCGGACATGCTGGACATAGTCTGTTTCCATGGAATCCAGTAGTAGCCCATTCTGAGGATCACTTGCATCAATGCTCTGGCATTCATATGAGGACCGCAGGGACCATTGTGGACTTCGGTCATTAACTCTCTGGCCCTTTATTGGGTGACTCACAGGAGGAGTGGTCCTTAGTATCGTTTCTTGTACAGGTCGCCCCCAAAAATGACATAGTGGGAGGCCAACCGCTTCAGGGCTTGCAAGCTCTTGGCTTTGATACCTTCCCTTGGTCTACCTTCTTCATCTCTGAAAGCTGATTCCCCATCCTAGAGGAACTGGTAAATCTGACTATACCAGGGTTCGTTGACAAGCTCGGGTCCCAAGTCTATTTCACAACAAAAAGCTGGGGCTTCTCTTCTACCCACTATGAATGGTTTTATGGCCTTTCCCTCGGGGATCTCTACCAATGAGGCTAGAGTAGCTAAGGCATCTGCAAACCTGTTCTTATCCCTCGGCAGGTAATGGAAAGTCACTTCTCTGAACTGCTCAGTCAACTCTTCCATGTAGGCATGATACCTCTGAAGGTTAGGATCCACAGTCTTCCACTTGTTGGAGACC
This sequence comes from Adenophora triphylla var. japonica, assembly GCA_022495995.1. NCBI lineage: Eukaryota > Viridiplantae > Streptophyta > Magnoliopsida > Asterales > Campanulaceae > Adenophora > Adenophora triphylla. Next base: position 466,842 of record JAFEMH010000913.1, read on the forward strand.
TGGTTGATGATCAGGGCAGAGTCTCCATATACCTCGAGCTCCTTGACATTCCTTTCTAAGGCAGCCTCTAAACTAGCAATGCAAGCTTCATACTCGGCGACATTGTTCGTGGCAGGGAAGTTCAACTTGATGGCTATTGGCGTGTGCTCATATTTCGGATCAACCAGTAGCATTCCTACGCCATTTCCTCTTTTGTTAGCAGCTTCGTCAAAGAAAAGCTGCCATCGGTTCTCAGGCTCGACTACGAAGATCCCTTCATCTGGGAATTGGGGTTCAGGCTCGCGGTCCTCATTACTAGGGAAGTTTGCCAGATGGTCTGACAGCGCTTGACCCTTGATGGCCTTTCTCGTCACATAGTTGATGTCATTCTCAGCTAAGAAGAACAACCAATTTGCTAGACGCATCGAAAGGGAAGGCTTGTCGAAGATGTACTTGATGGGGTCTATTTTCGAGACCAAGTTCACAGAGTGGGCTTGCATGTAATGCTTCAGCTTACCGACTACCCAGACCAGTCCTGCACACGTCTTTTCGCTTGCTGAGTAATTGAGCTCACTTCCTTGCAGCTTCCGGCTGATAAAGTAAATAGCATTTTCTATCTGAGAGTCCTACTTCTCTTGAGCAAGCATAGCCCCAACTGCCGTGTCAGTGATAGTGATATAGAGCAGAAGAGGTTTCTGTCTATGTGGGGGGCATAACACTGGAGGATGTACTAGGTACGCCTTGATTTGGTCAAAGGCGTCTTGGCATTCCTCGGTCCATTCTGTGTCTGCATTCTTCTTCATGAGCTTGAAGATGGGCTCGCACATGGTAGTCAGCTGGTTAACGAAATGGCTGATGTACTGTAGTTTGCCCATAAAGCTTTTGACCTCTGTCTGGGTTCGAGGTGGCCTCATGTACATAATGGCTTTGATCTTTTGAGGATCGACTTCAATACCTCGTTTCGTGACCATATACCCAAGCACTTTTCCCCTTGTTACTCCAAAGGTGCATTTGGCAGGGTTCAGTCTCATGGAATGTTGTCTCAACCTCTCAAACCTCTCAAAGAACTTTCACAGGTCGACAAAGTGCTATCCATCCTCACCTTTGGAATGGATTATCATGTCATCGACATAGACCTCAATTTCCTTGTGGATCATGTCGTGAAAGAGTGCGGTCGCTGCTCTCTAATATGTAGCCCCGGCATTCTTAAGCCCAAAAGGCATCACAGTATAGCAGTACGTTCCCCACGGCGTGGTGAAGGCTATCTTTTCCTGGTCCTCCTAGGCCATCTTGATCTGTTCGTAGCCGGCAAAGCCATCAACGAAGTATTTGACTTCGTAATTAGCAGTGGCGTCTACTAGGATGTCTATGTTTGATAAGGGGTAGTCGTCTTTGGGACTGGCCTTGTTCAGATCCCGGAAATCTACACAACAGCGCACTATCCCATTTGCCTTAGTCACAGTCACAATGTTGGACAACCATGTCGGATATTCGATGACCCGAATGAATCCTACCCGCAGTAGCTTCTCAATCTCTTCTTTGACCTGTAGAGACCACTCTGGCTTGATCTTTCTCAGTTTCTGCTTTACTGGCTTGGCATCTGGTGCTAGGGGGATTCTGTGCTCCACAATCGAACTGTCTAGCCCCGGCATATCCTCATATGACCATACAAACACGTCCATGTATTCTCTGAGCAGATTGACCAGTCTGTCCCATTCAACCCCCTGGAAGAAGTTCCCAATCTGTGTCTCTTTAGGTTCCTCGACAGTACCCAAGTTAACACTTGTCAAAACCTCCTCAGCAGCTTGGGCCCTGTTTCCTCTTTATCTGTAACCTGCTTAAAGATTTCTTTAATGTATTGTTCGTTTAGTGTGTTTGCATCTTGTTCAAATGATTCATTATTAACTGTTGTTAAGTTATTAGTTAATTTAACATTTGTTAAGTTGGCAATAAGGGGATACTCAGAAAGATCTGTCATTTCATTCAAAGCAAAAGGAAAGATGACATTGGCTACATATTCATAATCCTCAGGCGTGAGGCGTGAGGCCTTCGGATGACTCGGAGGACTGGAATTCAAAGACTCCTGACTCAAGGGTATGGACGACAGGGTGTTTGACACAACTGGGCTGAGAGGGACGGGGTACCAATCCAAGCTCCGTGATCATTTGCTGTCGGCTGGCTATCGGCCCTGAGAATTTCTCCCAATTCTTTAAAGGCATCTCTATTTTAGTTACCAAAGTGCGGGGATCAAAAGGTTCTTCACCACCGTCTCCAATTACGAAAACTACTTCGCCATCTGAGCTGAAGTCGATCAAGTCAGGAATCTGTGCCTCTTCATCAAACAGCTTCTGCAAACCCAACTTACTGTCTTCACTACTGGCAGCTTCTATCTGGCTGATCTTTGGAAGAGCTATCTCGAAGACGGAGAAATCTGTTACCCTTGATGGGAAAAGTGATGGCTCCTTGAAGCTTTCTGGGTTTCCTTTGAAGGCATACTTGTTTAGAACAGTAGTGGTAGCCCCAGGAATGTCCGGCAAGTCAAGGAACATTCTCCGAACAGGATTTGTTGGTTTTCCCGAACTTTCTCAAGGTTTTCCAAAAGAGTTTTTCTCATGGAGATCTGACTATCACTTTCATCATATTGAGTCCCACCTCTTGTGAAGCATTGGGCCAGATACAAGTTGTAAGGATGGAGACGGACCCCTTCATTTTGCCTTTCTTGAACTGTTCCTTTAACCTTCATGTTATCCTGAGGATTCGGTTTGTATCCCAAGCCGTGTCGGGTGGTCTGTTCCTTTACGTCGATGATAGCATTGCGACCATGAAGTCTTTTACCCAGTCCAAGCCCCGGGAGATAACCCATCTTTCTCATCATTCGCATAGTAGGAGGTATTTTGTCAGAGGTAGCAGTGAGGTCGGTGCAACACACTTGCGCTTTGGAGGAGGCTACAGAGAATCCAGTCAAGGCAAACCCTTCATCATCATGTTTGATCTCCAGTATCGGGATACCTCCTGTCTTCCCGGTTCCTTCCACGGTGACACTGTCTCCATAAATAGTAGTGATAGTCCCATCACTTGACTGGAATTTGACACATTGGTGCAAAGTAGAGGCTACCCCGTTTATCCGGTGAATCCATGGTCGTCCCAGCAAAGCGGTAAATGAAATGGGAATGTCAATCACTTGAAAGTCTACATCCATGGCCTTTCTCCCAAACCACAATTTGAGAGTAGCAATCCCCAGAACTGACCGAGCAGTGGAATCGTAGGCCTTAATAGTCTGACTGGAAGGCTTCAAATTTGTGGGCTTCAAATCCAACAAATCCATCATCTTTGCTGGCAGGACGTTCATTGCAGACCCTCCGTCAACTAATACCCTTGGTAACCGGCGTTCTTCCAACTGGACTGTGACGTAAAGGGGTTCGTTATGACTAGCCCCATATTTTGGCAGGTCCAGGTTAGTGAAGGTAATGATATTTCCATAGTGGATATTTCCAATCATCTGGACGACCTCATCTGGGGTGACATCTATGGGCACCATGGTGTGATATACCCGATTTTCATTTTGAAAAAATCAACGGAGTCGCCACGCCGTTTTTTGTTTAAGGGCCAAAACTTTGAAAAATGCCCAAAAATGAGAGAAGTGAGTTCGGAGGTCACGTTACACTCCGGGAAGAATGATTAGCACGTTCACCAGGAATGCCTCGTAAATGAGTCTTCCAAACTTGAAACCATTTGTATGTGTGTGTGTTTTGCAAAAGGGATTTTTTTGGAAATAAACAGTTTGACTGGACAGGACTGGAATTAATCAAAATAGTGTGCTTTTGAGAGAGAAAAGGGACTGGAAACAAAAATATCTGCCAGTGCCATTCATGTCCGTATGGATCAGGGCGAGCCTCAATCCTGTCCGCGCGGATAAGGCAGTAGGATTCTTTTTTTGCAGCTTTCCAGTCTGATTCTGCAATTTCCAGAATGTCAACTGGAGTTACAGAATCAGAACTTGAGTTTGCAACAGAAAGTGTTATATAAAAACATTTTTGGATTTTGCATCCATGCTTGTCCCCACTTTCCTTAGGCTTTGATTAGTGATCACTAAATATGGTTAGTGGTGATCTACTATATCAAGCCATCATTAGGGTACATTAGGACTTAGAAGCACTTCATTTTCTTGGGATGGGGGTTTAATATGAAAGTAAATTTGATAAAACAAGAAGTAGGTCAAGATGTATCAACTTTTAGAGGAAGATCTTCTAAGGAGGTCATTAAGATGACCATCCTTGAGATCTATACTCAAGTGTATCTTGTACATCTTGTGTGACCTAATTTGTGAGTCTTAAGGATATTCATTCATGGAAATGGTTCCAAGGTGAACATCTTAGACTATGGGAGGGACATTTGCAAGAAGGTAAAGACTATGGACCATTTAAGATGGTCATCTATGGAAATTGATTCCAAGATGACAATTCCTTAGGTCAAATGGACAAGTAAAAACTAATAAATGTAAAGAGACATGAAATTAGAAAATATGAACCATTTGAAGTGGTCATCCATGGAGATGGGCTCCAAGATGACCATCTTCTAGGTCAAGCAAGCAAATACCAAATAATGTAAAGAGGGGAGTGGGGAATGACATGAAAATAAAAGAGGATGTAGATCTTTTTAGAAGATCATCCATGGAAATGGATTCCATGGAGATCCTCATGGATCAAGGACAAAAAGGGGGAAGGGGATGAACAAGTAAGTAAACAATTAAAATCACATCATGGAGATATGAAATGGATACATGAACAAAAGAGGTTTGAGTAGGGAGAATAAGAGTTTACCAATGTTTCTTGGGTTGGTGTTTAGGGGTTTGAGAGATTTCAAGGCTTAGAAGTGATTTGGTAGTGGATTTGAGGTTGGATTTGGTGTTAAATTGGAGTTGTGGGAGTGTTTAAGGCTGTTTTGAGGAGGGATTTCGGCATAGTGACAGTAGGGAAAGGTGTTTGTTGTTGTTTAAACTGAAGGAGAAAGATGAATTTATAATTTGTCTGGAGGCGTCATTCTTGTCCGCGAGGACAAGATTGAAGCCTCATTCTTGTCCGCGCGGACAAGATCGTCGCGTAGTGAGGCTACGAAAGCTTGATTTTGGTTTCTTATTTGGTCAAAAAGGTGATTTTCCTTGGAAATGATGGATTTCCAGCGAAATCTTTGGCCATATTTTTATTCCCTTAAGGTCCTTCCTCGCTTAAATTTCCTTAGAAAGTGACCAAAATGCCCTTAAATGTTTATTTGACATGGAAAACGTTAAATTGGGCTGAAGGAACATTGGCGGTTCAGATTGGGACACTTATAGTAGCCCCTCGGCGACGGCACTTTCGGAGGAAGTGGGGTCGTCGATAAAAGTGAGGTCCCAATCTGCTGGGGAGAAGAGGGTGACCACTTTGGGTCGAACCGCTGGGGAAAGGAATGACCATTTGGTCTGATGGCTGAACCTATGGTAGGCTACCTACGTATCCTTAAGAGGAATCAAGTCGGTCGTAGTTCGGGTCTTTCGACTATCTTCAGACGTCAACCCTAGAGTGACTGTTTTAGGATGTCAGCCTGGTAATGGTTTGTCGAATCAGAGGATGATTTCGATTTATCGCTTTCCTCGGGTTGTGTGTCGAAACCGAAGTGATAGCGTTTAGGTGCCTCAAGCCTTAGTGATAGCGTTTAAGTGCCTCAAGCCTTAATGATGGCGTTTTAGGTGCCTCGAACCTTGATGATGGCGTTTTAGGTGCCTCAAACCTTGATGATGGCGTTTTAGGTGCCTTGAACCTTAATGATGGTATTTTAGGTGCCTCGAACCTTGATGATGGCGTTTAGGTGCCTCGAACCATGATGATGGCATTTTAGGTGCCTCGAACCTTAATTATGGCGTTTTAGGTGCCTCGAACCTTAATGATGGCGTTTTTGGTGCCTCGAACCTTGATGATGGCGTTTTAGGTGCCTCGAACCTTGATGATGGCATTTTAGGTGCCTCGGACCTTGATGATGGCATTTTAGGTGCCTTAAACGTTAATGATGGCGTTTTAGGTTCCTCGAACCTTAATGGTGGCGTTTTTGGTGCCTCGAACCTTGATGATGGCGTTTTAGGTTCCTTGAACCTTGATGATGGCGTTTTAGGTGCCTCGGACCTTGATGATGTCATTTTAGATGCCTCGAACCTTAATGATGGCGTTTTAGGTGCCTCGAACCTTAATGATGGCGTTTTTGGTGCCTCGAACCTTGATGATGGTGATCCAGAGGTATCAACTTGTTTTGAAATGGTCTTCTTTGGTGGTTCGTGTCCTTACGTTGAGGACGAACTCTAAGGGGATGGACGGTCTTTTGATGGACTTCATTTGAAGGGATCGATCTTACGTTTGCTGTCGGAGGTGAAAATGAGGAAAGAAACGAAATTCCGTTAGCTTTCGTCGGGGAAATCGGGCTTACGTTTTATCACCGGGGAAAAGGGTGATCGTATTGGTCAAGTGGCTGGACCTATGATAGGCTACCTACGTATCTCGGATGGGAATCAAGCCTATACGTAGTTCGAAAGCTGCTGGGGATGGAAACGAGGAAAGAAACGGGGTTTCGTTAGCTTTTGTCGAAGAAAACGGGCTTACGTTTCACTGCCGTAGGTGAAAACGAGGAAAGAAACGGGATTTCGTCAGCTTTCGTCGGAGAAAAACGGGCTTACGTTTCACTGTCGGAGGTGGAAACGAGGAAAGAAACGGGATTCCGTTGGCTTTCGTCGGAAAAAATGGGCTTACTTTTCACTGTCGAGGAAAAGGGTGACCGTGTTGGTCAAGTGGCTGGACCTATAGTAGGCTACCTACGTATCCTGGATGGGAATCAAGCCTATACGTAGTTCGAAAGCTGTTGGGGATGGAAATGAGGAAAGAAACGGGGCTTCGTTAGCTTTCGTCGAAGAAAACGGGCTTACGTTTCACTGCCGTAGGTTGAAACGAGGAAAGAAACGGGATTTCGTTAGCTTTCATCGGAGAAAAACGGGCTTATGTTTCAACTAGTAGAAAGAAACGGGATTCCGTTAGCTTTCGTCGGGGATGAACCTAAGTTGAGGTTTAGTTCAGGAGTATGAACCTAAATGGGGACTTAGTTCAGGAGTATGAACCTAAGTTGAGGTTTGGTTCAGGAGTATGAACCTAAATGAGGACTTAGTTCAGGAGTATGAACCTAAGTTGAGGTTTGGTTCAGGAGTATGAACCTAAATGGGGACTTAGTTCAGGAGTATGAACCTAAGTTGAGGTTTGGTTAAGGAGTATGAACCTAAATTGGGACTTAGTTCAGGAGTATGAACCTAAGTTGAGGTTTGGTTCAGGAGTATGAACCTAAATGGGGACTTAGTTCAGGAGTATGAACCTAAGTTGAGGTTTGGTTCAGGAGTATGAACCTAAATGGGGACTTAGTTTAGGAGTATGATCCTAAGTCGAGGTTTGGTTCAGGAGTACGAACCTAAATGAGGACTTAATTCAGGAGTATGAACCTAAGTTGAGGTTTGGTTCAGGAGTATGAACCTAAATGGGGACTTAGTTCAGGAGTATGATCCTAAGTCGAGGTTTGGTTCAGGAGTATGAACCTAAATGGGGACTTAGTTCAGGAGTATGATCCTAAGTCGAGATTTGGTTCAGAAGTATGAACCTAAATGGGGACTTAGTTCAGGAGTATGATCCTAAGTCGAGGTTTGGTTCAGGAGTATGAACCTAAATGGGGACTTAGTTCGGAGTATGATCCTAAGTCGAGATTTTGTACTGAGGGAGACTATTTGAAGGTGTTCTTCTTTGGGGAAGATTCGAGCTTACAATAACTACCGAGATTTAGATATACGAATCCAAGATGGAGGTGACTTGAGGCGTACGAGTCTTGAGGGTGTTTCCAGTTATTTGGGCAATTCTGTTGAAGTCATTGTCATTACGCTTCGATGGAGACCATCCTTGCTCCGAAGAGGCTTCAGGTCGTAACGGAAAACAAGTCTTTCATATTTGGATTGCTGCATTTGTTAGTAGAGAGGAAGATGCATATATGACATTCATGATGACAGATGCATGCTAGAACCAAAATGATTATGAGAGTATCACTGCATATGTTCGCGAGATGATGCATTTACTTGCTTTTGGAGATGCCCTTAGCCTAAGCTTTTGGCAGGGAAATTACGATTCATGATCTTCAATCACTTAGGATTGTTCCTATTGATTCAAGTTTTGTGCCTGCTACATGATCCCTTGGGAAATTTTTGTGGGGATGCATGGTGGTGAGAGGGTTTGTATGTGTTTATGTATGGTAGGGTGAACCCTCTCCCATGAGGTGGGGAAATATATGAGTGATGGACGATATAGTGCAGTCTAGGCAAGTCGGGGATGCTCCCAGGAGTACAAATTGCAGCAGATTGAGTTGTTGCTGGTGAGAATGAGGTGTGTCGTGCACCCGAGACGGAAAGCAGCAGAGAACGTGCAGAGAATGCCCTGGTTTTGAAGAGATGACTAGGCGAAGCCCCAAATCTTGATGAGGTGACCATGGCGAAGCCCCAGTTGATGATGCAAAGCAAACCTGGAGGGAATCTGGTAAAGAGAGCCTGAGAGAATAGCTTAACAAAAGCCCCAGCTTGGAGAGATTCAGTGCATCCTTATTGCAGACAGAGTCATCTTGTGGCCACGGAGGCAACCCATCATTTCAAACTTTAGTCAATCAGTCAATGGACAAGACTCATAAATTTTTACGTGCAGGGGCACATCTTTTGAAAAGTGGGAATGAATCCCGATTTTGTGTATACACACTTGCTTTAGGTTTGAATCTTTTGAGAGAGTATAAGCATCACAAGGTGTGGAAAAGTGTATGGAAGCCCCTGCTGACAGAAAGACAGTGTTTGGCTCTATTTCCTTATGATGGAGAGAGAGAAGACTTGTCGAGACACTTGAAAACTTGTCTTATTCATGATGATCACAAGGCTGCTTAAAACCCTTTATTGATGTTCGGGTTATTCGAACACTAAATCTGATATGAACAAATATTTTGATTAATCACAAGGAGAAAACCAGCTGATATCGAGAATTAAGCTCGGAAAGTGTATAGGGACGATCCTTGATGAGACCGGATTTTTTTTTTCGAGATTTGTTTGTGATTTCGACCGAACCAGTTATGGTTGCCTACGTTCCCCTCCTTGGGAGGAGCTCAGGTCGCCGTAGCTCGGGCTTATCCCGGTTGAAAAGAGAACGAATGTTGAAATTCGCGGATCTGAGGACCTTTGAGGATTTTGAGGATTTGGAGGATTTGAAAAACATGTCCTCCTGGAGTGCCGTCGAAAGACACGGATGCGAAGCCCAGTGGGACATCCACGGCAAGTGTTTGCGAAGAGAAATGAAATATGCTTACATGAAGTGTCAAATGGGTGGACTGAATTTGCACAATCTTAGATCGATGATTTTGAACCAAGATGGGATGGATTCAAATTTAAGCAAGCAATGAAGCCTTAATTTGATTTAGCTCTCGAAGATATTAGGATGAAATTACTATCCGGTAGGGACTGTAGTTGGGTTTCCGAGTTTCGATCGGCCATCGGGTGATTTAGGATATCATGTCCTCTTAAAATGAGAGGTCGGCTGGGCTTTTTGCTGACTAAGCCTCTAAAGATGAGAGGTTGGCTTGCAGGGATGTGTTTAGGAAATCTACGGCGAGGAAGATTGATTGCCTCTAAGAATGAGAGGTCAGATTTTGACTTTGACCAAAGGCAAGGGTAATGGTGATGGGAATATCCTCTAAAAGCGAGATGATGGCTTGGGATTGATTAAGGTAATAGTGAGAGGAAGTCCAAGCTATCGAGAACTTTTGCGAACTTGCGAGAATTCGGGCTCCTTTTTTATCATTGGGGAGCTTCTTGAGGAGTCGGGGACTTTCGCTGAATTGTGAGGACCGACAATCCTTCTTTTAAAAAAAGCCTCCTGAGACGTTGAATATTCTTGCTGAATTGTGAGGATTTAAAATCCTTTTCTCTCTCTCTCTCTCTCTCTCTCTCTCTCTCTCTCTCTCTCTCTCTTTATTTTTTATTTTTTAGTGCAACCCTGTCTTTTACCTAGGTCGCCCTTTCGGGTTTTCAACCTAGTTGGGTATTACTCTTTTAGCACTTTTTCATTGTTTATTATATTTTTATATATATATATATATTTTGATAACTTGGAAGGCCTCCTGAGGAGTTGAGGATTATCTTTGTCCTTCCTTCATGGCTTGAGATATTTTGCGCATCGCCGACTCTCGAAGCTAACTTCTTGGGCTTGCTTGTACTTTTCTTAGCATGGAGCAAAAATGATGGCTAAAGAGGGTTTCAAAACACACCAATCTTGAAATGAAAGGGTATTGTTTGGTGAGGGTGAGGTAAAGGCTTTCCCTACGGCTTCAACCGCAATTCCTACCGGATGACCTAAACGAAATTAGGTCTTCATTGTTTGCTTAAGTTTTAAATGAGAAAAGATCCATGCAAATTCATCGAGTAACGAAATGATGAGGATGATGAAAGGGATGTGAGCATATGAGATGCAAGATGGGAAGTTGGTAAGCCCCAATTTGAGAAGGATATCAATTGATTTTCTCACTCCGATTAATTTAAATATTAATCATTTCAAAGAATTAGTGGTTGAGCAGCACAAGTGATCATCTAGGATAAAACCATTTCAATTAAGTGTAACGTGGGTGTTCAAGTGATGTCTCGAGTCTAGCAAGAAAAGAAAAAAGACTTATATAAAAGTTAGACATTTAACTACTATGTCCAAAATGGACTAAAACGACAAATGTCCAGGAAGGACTTAGGTGAAAAAGAAAAATACTAGAGCCTACAAAGGTTGACTAAAAGACTATTCATTGGTACTTGAATTTTGGGCCTCAAAAGGGCTCGAGTCATCTCACTTGCTAACGGTTTCGTGGAGGAAAAGACCTTAGGCTCATTAGAGTAAATGACATAGTAGTCAAATCCTCCTGAAGGTTCCCCAAGTATCCCCACACTGGTATCACCAGCTTCGAATCTTTCTTTCAGCTTTTACTGGGAAGAGGCCTTCTTCTTTTTGGGAGGACGATCTTCGTTTATCCAATCTTGATAATCCCTCTCGAGGCAGTCGGGGCAGTCACAGATATCCCACTAAATGTGCTCAACAGTTGGGGGTGAATTCAGGGTTTCAGGCCGAGCTGTGCTAGGATGGTTCTGAGTTGAGCTAGATTGAGGAGATTTGCTGCTGGGCTTGCTTGGAAGCAAATGGTTGGATTCCGCCGAGTAACGAGAGGCATTAGAAGCCGGGGGAACAGGCACGTATTTGTCCTTCAGGGGAGCCCCAGTCAGTTGGGGGATTGCCAATGTTACGAAGTGACGTGTGGCCTTTTCGATCCAGGCCTGCTGCTCATTTTGGCATTCCTCAAGAGCCCTGATGGCTAGCCACACCTCCTCCATGGTTTGGGAATTTCCCGGAAGCAAACCTTCATTACCTCTACTGATATCTGCAGATCGGTATCATTACGAGAGGACACCCGACGAGCTGGCGAGGCATGCCGAATTGCTCCATCCCTGACTGCTGTTGGGATGGCAGCATTTTGAATTGTTGTTTGGGGGCTAGCTGGCCTGTAAATCGACAGGCAGGAGTTCCGGCGGTGGTGACATAGGAAGCTGGTGGTGGCATTCTGACATATCCGGGACGATTGAGAGTGGGAGGAGGATTTTCTTCCTTCTTCACGGTAAAAGTGTCATCGGGATTAAGACTGGCGGCCTAACCATGGCTCCTGAAGGCCTCCAGAAGGTCGTCAATTTGTGCTTCATGTCGCAGTCTCATCTGCTCTACCAACTGGATCCAATGCTGGTCTGTTTGAGGGATCTCGGGAGAATAGGTCTGTCCATCATTCTCAAATCCGGATTTGAGATTAATCATCTGGGGATCTTCACCAGTTTCCACATTTTCCTTGGCATGCGAAGGCTCTCCGATTTCAATCATGTTCACTTGGTTATGGTTCCTTGGAAAAGGATTTTTGACTGTATTAGGCCCGTCGGGGACTTCTAACTTTCCTTGCTCTATCAAACCTTGGATTGCCTTTTTCAGGGGGACGCAATCATCTGTCAGGTGCCCATGGTACTGATGAAAGGCACAATGCTTGGAGGTATCCAAAGGAGCATTGGGGTTTCTAGGCTGATAATTATCTAAAGGCCGGAGCAAACCTTCTTTTACCAAACCTCTGAAAATATCATTCAAAGGCATCCCAAAGTCTCCCAAGCCTTGGAGCCTGGATCTGGATGCATCAGGTTTCTTGGGAACAAAGGGAGTGGCATTGTTACAGTCCTGTCCCGAATAGGGCTGGGCAGGAGTCGTGTTGGAGGTGGAAGAAGCCCGGTATCTGTAAGTAGGTGAAACAACTTGCTGTTGATTGTAAGCCCTCTCAAATTTAGCCCCGGAATTGACCATTGCCCGCTGATCCGGATAGGGGAAATTTCTAAGTGAGGTCCTTAAATGCGGCTTCAAGCATGACTGAAAGATGTCTAACTGCTCCTCGTTAGAGGGAGGGATGGCCATTTCACTGAGCTTCAAGTTCCACCTTTTATAAAAATCCCCAATATTCTCATCAGGGCGCTGCATCGTTGTCTGCAGTTCAACTCTGTTAGTCTCCCATTCCAAGTTTGCTTTATACTTATCTGTGAAAGTACTGGTAATCTGTTCCCAAGTAGCCCTAGCTTCAGGCTTCAATCGAAAGAACCATTTCAAAGCTCCTGACTTCAAAGAGAGACTGAAGTAGTCGGCCAACTGCTGGTTTGTGCATCCCTTAGCTTTCATTGCCAAAATATAGGTGTCCAAGTGAGTTTTAGGGCACGCACTCCCGTCAAACAAGTCGAGATTGGGCATCACGAACTTGCGAGGTAGGGGTGCAATCGAGTCGGGATCTGTAGGCCGAAGAGCAGTGTTCTTTTTGACAGTCAATTTAGCAAGTTGTGCTTTCATTTCCTTGTGTTGCTCCATAAACCAAGCCAAATGGGGATCCAAAGGTGGAGCGGGAATGCCTGAGCCCATAGAAGAACTGGGGAGAGGACTAGCTGTCGGTGGCGCACTGGTAGAAGGAATACCATATCCCGAAGCATAGGTGAAAACCTGTCCTTAGCCCAAATTACCCCGGGGAGTGTAGGTAGGAGCTTGGGCAAAGGGATAGAACCCAGCGGCTTGCTGTTGACTTCCAATTAGCAGAGAAGGTGGAGGCAGGTCTGAGGTAGTCAGGTAGCTCGGATTTCCAGTGTGAGACTCATAAGTAGGCTTAAATGAGGGTTGTTGTCCCTGGTTGTTGAACTGCATGCCTGGCTGTGGCGAGGGTGTATAACCAGGAGGGTACTGTGGTCCTGGTGATTCTGATGAAACTGGGATAGGGGCTTGGTGGCCCATTAAACCCTGAGTGAGAAATGGGTTTGTGGAAGCCGGCGAGGTGTTAGGGGCAGCTGGACTAGCATCATTCTGAGGAGGGGCTCCTGACTGTTGCCCCAGACCAAACTGTGGTGGCATCCCAAACTGTTGTTGTTGCTGCGAAGGTCCGGACTGATCGATTCTAAACTACGGCGGGATCCCAACTTGGGCATTCTGAGGTACCCCCAACCATGGGAAGACATTCCGTACTGATTTTGCCCCCACTGAGGAACTGCGAACTGACTTGTCACGTCAGACTGCATGGGTCCAGTAGTCTGTGGTTGAGGAGCTGGCTGACTCATAGATCTAGAAGCATGGGCTCCGGTAGTAATATCATAGGAGGTTGGTGGTGGCATCCTGGAGTAGTCAGGGTGACCGAGAGTGGGATTGGGGTCCTCCTCTTCTTCCACGGTGAACGTACCATCGGGATTAAGACTGGCGGCCAGACCATGGCTCCTAATAGCCTCCAGAAGGCTATTCATCTGTGCTTCCTGTCGCAGTCTCATCTGTTCGGCTAACTGATTCCACTGCTGTTCTGTCTGGGGAGTCCTGGGAGACGGAGTGATGTTGTCCCCATTGTTACCAGCTGATGCAGACATTCTGAAAATAGGAGTTGTCGCAAACGGTGAAGCTGACGATGCGCTTGACTCTTCCCAACTAATCAGACGGCGACCCGGTACCCGAAACCAAGCTTTGTGAGGAGCTGCGGGGGAAAGACAGGAGGGTTCAGATATTTGGGAATGAAGGAGGGTAGGTGTTTGGGCTCAGGGCTCATGCAACATGAAGTTATTTGTTCTTGTTTACTTAAAACGTGTTTTATTAAAACCTAAGCGGTTGGAAAAGATTGATCTTCTTTTTCCTTTTTTAACTACTCTAAGTCCTGGATCAGTGGGACCCATCACTACGCCTGCGGACCCTCAACCTGTAACCCCGAACAAGGGTTCCGTAGGGCAGGCAGGTCCCACCGACCGAAAAGAAAAACGATCCTAAAGTCTGGCGGGTAATCGAGTCTTAACGCGTATTCGATGTAAATTACGGGCAAAGCTGACGTCAAAGGTCAAGATCATGTTGAGGGGCTCGACGGAAAGTCGGCATGGCCTTGACTGATAAATGTCCATAATTGATCTTGACCCGTCGTCAGTTAGGCCGTAATTAGACATGGCATAATCGTTAATCCTTGATGACTCAGTGTCATGCCGGGAGTCGGTGCATAAGTTGTGCAAGTCAAAGTCAAAGTCCAGGCGCCAGTCAAGATTTGGTCAAAGTCCGTGACGGAAAACCGGCATAACTTCGACTGATTAGGGTCTCCGAAAGATATTGACTTGGCGTGCCGACTAAGGTTTGACTGGCAAGGTGTATACACAGACAGGGCACGACACGGACCAAACTAAAAACCAACCGGGTCTCGGATAAAGTGTGTCACGGACAAGTGCATGGTCAACACGAGGCTCCAAGGGATGTTTGGGTAGTCCCGTGCTCGCACCGAGAGGCGTAGTAAGGCCAAACGGGCTGCTACTGGGATTTTCCCGGGTTAAGGACGTAGTGTGCAGTGTAAGGTCGAGTACGCGTAGTGTGCGGCAATCTATCTTCTTTTTCTGAGTAAAATAGAAATTTTCACATGTGTTTTAAGAGCATGATGCATGCAAAAAAATTTGAAAATGATTTTTTTTTTTTGAAAATATTTTCGAAATTTTTTTTTTGAAAGCAAATAAACACATAAGCACAAAATTCAAACAGTTAAGGAAACGGGTCCGACAGTCAAAATTTTGACTTTTTCGAGGCGGTCAAAAGATAATAACGCGAAATGGGGGAAACAAACACACACACACATACAAATGGTTTCAAGTGCCGGGACGGAAGTTTGACCCACAAAAGCTTTTCTTTTTTTTCTTTATAAAATGATACCGGTACGTGGCTTTGTTAGACCATAATTTATCCCAAGCCTCGGGTTAGGAAGCAGTACAGGAAGCTTAATGGTTTCCACCTATATACCAAATACCATTTTTTTATTATTTTTTTAAAAAAAAAAAAAAAGATAAAGCTTATTTTAAATTATCCCCAGCGGAGTCGCCACTGTGATGTACCCGATTTTTATTTTGAAAAAATCAACGGAGTCGCCACGCCGTTTTTTATTTAAGGGCCAAAACTTTGAAAAATGCCCAAAAATGAGAGAAGTGAGTTCGGAGGTCACGTAACACTCCGGGAAGAACGATTAGCACGTTCACCCGGAATGCCTCGTAAACGAGTCTTCCAAACTTGAAACCATTTGTGTGTGTGTGTGTGTGTTTTGAAAAAGAGATTTTTTTTGGAAATAAACAGTTTGACTGGACAGGACTGGAATTAATCAAAATAGTGTGCTTCTATGAGTGAAAAGGGACTGGAAACAAAAATATTTGCCAGTGTCATTCATGTCCGTGTGGATCAGGGCGAGCCTCAATCCTGTCCGCGCGGATAAGGCAGTAGGATTCTTTTTTTGCAGCTTTCCAGTCTGATTCTGTAATTTCCAGAATGTCAACTGGAGTTATAGAATCAGAACTGGAGTTTGCAACAGAAAGTGTTATATAAAAATATTTTTGGATTTTGCATCTATGCTTGTCCCCACTTTCCTTAGGCTTTGATTAGTGATCACTAAACATGGTTAGTGGTGATCTACTACAACAAGCCATCACTATGGTACATTAGGACTTAGAAGCACTTCATTTGCTTGGGATGGGGGTTTAATATGAAAGTAAATTTGATAAAACAATAAGTAGGTCAAGATGTATCAACTTTTAGAGGAAGATCTTCTAAGGAGGTCAGTAAGATGACCATCCTTGAGATCTATACTCAAGTGTATCTTGTACATCTTGTGTGACCTAATTTGTGAGTCTTAAGGATATTCATCCATGGAAATGGTTTCAAGGTGAACATCTTAGACTATGGGAGGGACATTTGCAAGAAGGTAAAGACTATGGACCATTTAAGATGGTCATCTATGGAAATTGATTCCAAGATGACCATTCCTTAGGTCAAATGGACAAGTAAAAACTAATAAATGTAAAGAGACATGAAATTAGCAAATATGAACCATTTGAAGTGGTCATCCATGGAGATGGGCTCCAAGATGACCATCTTCTAGGTCAAGCAAGCAAATACCAAATAATGTAAAGAGGGGAGTGGGGAATGACATGAAAATAAAAGAGGATGTAGATCTTTTTAGAAGATCATCCATGGAAATGGATTCCATGGAGATCCTCATGGATCAAGGACAAAAAGGGGGAAGGGGATGAACAAGTAAGTAAACAATTAAAATCACATCATGGAGATATGAAATGGATACATGAACAAAAGAGGTTTGAGTAGGGAGAATAAGGGTTTACCAATGTTTCTTGGGTTGGTGTTTAGGGGTTTGGGAGATTTCAAGGCTTAGAAGTGATTTGGTAGTGGATTTGAGGTTGGATTTGGTGTTAAATTGGAGTTGTGGGAGTGTTTAAGGCTGTTTTGAGGAGGGATTTTGGCATAGTGATAGTAGGGAAAGGTGTTTGTTGTTGTTTAAACTGAAGGAGAAAGACTGAATTTATAATTTGTCTGGAGCGTCATTCTTGTCCGCGAGGACAAGATCGAGCCTCATTCTTGTCCGCGCAGACAAGATCGTCGGCATGACTGAACTGCAGAAAAGCAGTTTTGGCTGTTTCTTATTTGGTCAAAAAGGTGATTTTCCTTGGAAATGATGGATTTCCAGCGAAGTCTTTGGCCATATTTTTATTCCCTTAAGGTCCTTCCTTTCTTAAATTTCCTTAGGAAGTGACCAAAATGCCCTTAAATGTTTATTTGACGTGGAAAACGTTAAATTGGGCTGAAGGAACATTGGCGGTTCAGATTGGGACACTTACACATGGTCTTGGCCAAACTTTCTTCTAGCTTCAGTTTGTGAGGGTATGAGGAGGTTAACAGGGACCACAGAGAGATATTGGCTTGAGTACACTTCAACTGAATCAGCATCGGATCCTCTTTTTCGAGTCCGGTTTTACGCATCGGCTTGTAAGGTCTTTTGTCTATCTTGGGCTCGGAGACGGCATTTCTTTTGTCACCCTTAGTTTGCTCAACACTCATCTGTCCAGACCGATTCATCACATAGACATTAGAATTTTCTGAGTCATCAGTCCTACCGGAGGATTCCTTCAGCTCTTTCAAGGTCAGAGGCGGGCTCTTGTTGGCGTATGGCCAACTCTGCTGGTTAATTTGATTAACAGCACTACCAGAGGCATAGGCAGCTTCCCGAATCCGATCCCAGGTCACTGGCATTCTGGCCTTTTCTGAATTCTGATTCCCCAATTGGCTTAGCAACTGGCTGATTTCAGTTTCATCTTCTTCACTCAAGGCCTTGACAGTTTCATTCAGGCTTTTCAGCGTCAACATGCAACAGGAGTTGTCATTCCCAGAGTTTGGAGGTTTGCTAATGGCTTCCTTACCTGAACATAGCAACTTCTTCAGTAGAGCAGGGTCATATTCCTCATCACTGTCAAACATATCCCTTCTTTCTCTCGAGGTCAACCTTCTGACGGCATCTTTGACATTGGCCAAACACTTCCTGAAGTGGGAGATTCCATCATCAATAAGGACTTCTGCAGGGTCAAACCTCATGGCAGGTTCCTTTTCTTTACCCACGGGAGGGTTTTCTAGGCTTTTTGGCTTCTGGGCTAACCACTCTTCCACCGTTCCTTCCGGCATTTCGACTGTGTCCTCCCCAGTGTTACTACAGTAACTCCCATGGGAACTTTCATTTTGACTTTGATGACCAATAAGGGCAAAAGCAGGTCGGGATACTTGGCGCCATATAAGGGGTATTCTGGACTCTTCCCCTGGCTTAGGGATTACCAAGAAAACATCACTGTCGTCATAAGATAGGAAGGGGACCGGGGTCGCTTCAAACTTTAAGACCCTTTCTAAAGCTTCCATGCATTCTTCTTCAGACAAAGTCTCAGGGGTGACCCTTAGCACTGCAATGGAGTCTACTCTTCCCGATGGGGGTTTAGCCTCAATGACGCTTACATGTTCTAGATCGGCGGGTGTAGCCCACTTCCCTCTTTCAGCTAAAGCTTCGATCAAGTTTCTCCATTCACCAACCAAGTCTTTGTAAGGAGTGTTGAATTCTAGGATGTGGAATTCATACCCTGTCTCATCTGAGATCGCATCCATTTTCTCTTCCGCGCCCTTGCAAAGGTTGCAGACACACTTTGAGGTGATACAGTCTTCCATTCCAGGTCTGTGATTTTCTAGCCTATCTTGTCCTCCGGGTTTCATTTCCATTGGCTCCATGTTCATCCCTTCTACTGAGCTATCATCATCACTGTAAATACATCCATTCATATTCTCATTTCCGACTGACTCTTCGTTGTCACTGTCTGGGAGATAGGCAAATTCACAAGCATTGACAAAGTTGGAAAGGTCAGGTTGATACTGGAATTCCGGGATAAGAAAATTTGGTTCATGCTGAGGAAAGGGAGTGAGTATCATGAGATGATGCGGAGCCTGAGTGACTGGGATAGCCATGGTAGTTGCTTTCTGTTGGTAGGGAACAAAGCTGGGTCTTATCTGAGGAGGCGAGGGTGTTGGGACCCTGATGGCCTGGGATGTTGGAAAGGACTGAAAAGGGGTAGTCCTTGGTAAGGGATCATATGTGGATGGAGGAGGGCATTAGTTATAGGCTGGGGGAGCTGTGATTGCTGCTTCTGGAGTCTCATCTTCTACCATAACCAGGGAACCGTTGGACTCAACCACTATCTGAACTCAATGACGACGGAGCGCATCAATGAGCATGGCTTGCTGTTCCTCATGGACCTTACGACTGTTTTCCAAGGCTAAGGCTAGCTCTTCTTCCCTAGTCATCTGGTTACCCAAACCACTGCTGTTTTCTGTCAAATCTGCCATTCTGACTCTCTGGACTTACAAAACTGAGGATTTCGGGGAGCTATCTGAGAATTCTGCACTAACAAGCCGCTGACCCAGTATTCTCACCCACTTCTTTCTCTCTGCGGGAAAGGGATAGGCAAGGTTTAGACTCTGGGGTAGGTGTTTAGGCTGAAGGCTCAAGCAATATGCAAATTAAGAATCTTCCAGTTTACTTAAAATGGTGTCTTTTATTAATTTTTATTTGGTTGGAAAAGGGGTTTCCCTTCTTTTTTGCAACTATTCTAGATCCTGGATCAGTGAGCTCCGTCACTACGTCTATAAGCCCCTCGTATTCCACCTGTATTTCGACCTCCCAAGGTGGACAGCCCCGGGCGAGGGTCCTATAGGGCACGCGGATCCCACCGACCGAGAGAGAAGAACGCTCCTAATGGGTCTAGTGGGTCATAGGAACTTTTAACGCGCGAGCAATGCGGATTATAGTCAAGGCAATGCCGGGAAAGTCTCGTCTTTCAGCCTTAACGGAATTTCGGCTGAGTTTCGCTTGCGCGATTGACGTTTTGACTTTTGGCATTGTCCAAGAAAATAATACGCATGGGTCGGGCGGTAAAAGTCGGATGACACAGTATCACATTGAACTTTGTTGCATACGTCGTGCGAGTCAAAGTCAAAGTCAATGTCGGGTCAAGATCTTGCCAATTTTTCCTTGTCGAAATTTCGGCAGAGCTCCGCTTGCGCGAAAGATCTTTTGATTTTTTTGGCACGGACTCGGGCTTAACTCTTACGTAGCCCGTGCGGGTCAAAGTCAAAGTCAATGCCAGAGTCAAAATTCTACCAATTTTCTTTGGCGAAATTTCGGCATAGTTTCTCTTGCGCGAAGGGTCTCGACTCTCGACATGGGCTAAGGTTTGACCTTTACGTATCCCGTGCGGGTCAAAGTCAAAGTCAATGCCGGGGTCAAGATTCTGCCAATTTTCCTTGGCGGAATTTCGGCAGAGTTTCGCTTGCGCGAAGGATCTCGACTCTCGACATGGGCTAAGGTTTGACCTTTACGGTGGTATGCAACTGGGCTATATGACACGGTCTAGACCAAAAACCAACCAAAAGTCACGGTTTTAAAAATGTGTGACACTAACTGTGCATTGGTCGACACTGGCTACCATGGGGAGTTTGGGGTGATTCCGTGCGCTCCCGGGAGCATCGTAATATTGTCCGTGACTGCAGCTGAACAACCACCCCAGGTTAAAGGACGTGCGTGCAAAGTGTACAGGATATATAAGGTGCGCATAGTGTGCGGCCTCCTAAAAATGTTCCCTTTTGAGTTAAAACAGAAATTTTCAGAAATGTGTTTTAAATGAATGATTTTCGGGATGGGGGAAATGCAGCAAAGCATGTAAATTTTCTGAAGCCCGGTCAGTCTTGGAACTGATTAGCCCCAAGCTGCCTAAGCTGCCAGATTAACCTCAAATTTTGTCCTGGTGGAATTGCCAATGAAGCCGCCCGGCTAGGATTCAAGGAGAATCAAGCCGTACGGCTGCATCAATCAATTTTCCAAGTTCCATTTTCTTTCATTTGCAGGTTGTTTCTCCAAACGTTTTGGCACCTTTTCAGCTCTAGAAAGCTTCCTGTTCAATATCTAGAATGTGCATAATCCCAAGAACCAACAAGGCGTGCAATGCAATGCAAGAAAAAGAAGGCAAGCATGAGAATCGGATCCGCGGTGGAAGGCTAACCCACTCAAAAAAGCTTTTCTCTTTTTTTTTTCCGAAAAGATACCGTTACGTGATATTGTTAGACCATAGTTTATCCCAGACTCGTGTTAGGAGGCGATAACGTGAAGTTTAATGATTTCCACCTATATACCAAGTATCATTTTTTTTATTTTAAAAATGAAATCTTTTTTTTTGTTTAGTCCCCAGCAGAGTCGCCAAAATGTGAATGTGGTGCCCAAGATCGCGGCTCTATTTTTTTTTTATGGAACTGCTTTCTCGTGTAAGGGGATCACCGCCTCACATCGGTTTTAAGACATCCGGTTTAAATTGAAAAACAGAGTCGCCACGCCATTTTGATTTTCTCAAAACTTTGAAAAAAATGATTTGGGTCCGGAGGTTAAGTTACCCCTTGGGAAGAACGGATCGACGTTCACCTAAGGAGCCTTGCCGAAGCAAGTCTTCCAAGATCCGATTTTCATGCTTGCCTTTGTGTTTTCGTGTGTGGGATGTGTTTTTATAAAGGAGGGAATGTGCCAAGTAGTCTTCCGGACGTATAAACCATAAGTTGGTTATCGCTCGGGATTCCTTGGATTTTGATATGTTCGAGACATTGATCCCGTTCTCATCTTGGACTTATGATCATCATTATGAGACCTTGGGTCACATGTGATCAAGATAGGGACACCTTTTTTATAGTCCAAGGATGAGACTCTTTAGAAAGGAATGACCTTTGCCTATCAATCCTACATCTTGAGACGATTTGAGCTTAGTCGGGACATTTATGCTCGTCTCAAGTGATGATCGGAGATGTAGGGGCTCAAGTTCATCCTTTTCTAAAGGGATTTCCGGCTATGGCATCTTTATGTGGAGAAAATGATGTAAATATAGGACCTTTACACCATTACACTCCAAGAGATGCTCCAAGTACCAAAGGGGACTAAGGGAGGGGTATAAAGATTGGATCTTTATACTCATCCTATGCCTTTTTGTGCCTTATGAAGGTCACTAGGCAATCCTTGTAGAGTGATCCAACCATGAGGGACAAGAGGAATGCATTTTAAAGTAAAGATGATATTTTTATGTTAACATATGTAATGAACATGATGCAAGCTAAGACTATGAATATAAAGGGAGGACCTTTATGGCTTTCCTATGTCCTTTAAGAACCATTTAGGTGGACAATCCTTGGAAGCAAGGTCTATAGGAAGGGGGATGATATTCATGAATAAAGATGACATTTTTAATGTAAAAGATGTCATTTTTATATGAAAAAGATGCTATTTTCACATCATAATGTGAGAGATCCACCCTAGAACAAGCCATTTGAGGTCTTATTGTTCATCCTTGGGATGGATCCTCCATGAATCCCATGTGATAAGGGAATGGAGGTATTAAGATCTACATGACTAAAGACTTGATTTTTATAGCAACAAATCAAATATAAAGCAAGTAGATGACAATATAAATAGCAAAGATCAATAAAGCAAGTATGACAAGTATATTTTAAAGAGAAGAGAAGGAGAGGTTACTAATGGTGGTGTTCCTCTATCTCCTTGAAAATTGCCTAAGGAAGGATCAACTTTTGAGGGATTTTGGAGAGGAGGGAGGTGATTTTAGGAGGCTTTTGTTCTCTGAAAGTTCGTGACTGTATTTTGGCAGAGTAACAGTGCCAAAAATTGTATAACAAAATGGGTAGAGGAGGCCTCTATTTATAGGCAGTTTGGGATTGGCTAATGAAGCCGTGCGGCTGTAACCTTTGGCTAATGAAGCCGTGCGGTCTTATCCATTAGTGACTCAGCCTATTTCTAGAACCATGCAAGGTGGACTTCTAGAAGGTCTTTTCCAGTGAGGGACTACGTAGAATTTTAATTCCTAGCAAGTCCTTCACCCTTCGGAAGGTTTTGGAAAGTTCCCAAATTGCCCCTGAACTTTGGGAAAGTCCGGAAAATTGCCAGGAAACTTAACCGGAAGGCATGAGCCAGATTTGGGTACTTACAATTTGTGATACCATATAGACTCTATTAAAAAAGTAATCCAACAATTCAATTCACCATCATATCTAAATATCACGAAAAACATTCTGCAAGACATTCCTTATGAGGTGAATATAAAAAATGCCTAGCCATAATTCTCAAATGAACCCATCAACACAAAATTAAACCAAAAAGAAAATTGGAATAGAAACATGGAGTGAGCAAACCTGAGAATTGGGGTTGTTGAGGTACTTGCAGACCCAACTTGATAACATGAAACCATTGATCCTCAAACAACTGATTCACTGTCCCCATCCTTTGAAACTCCTTTAATTGATTTCATCTCTTGAACACTCGATGTCTTCTGCATTTTTGTATTTTTCTCTGTGCGTGTGTGATCAGTGTGGCCCGGAGTGAAGGCAGCGTAACTGTTGTGAGAGTTGTAACCGCTGCAAAGGAGTTGGAGAAAGTGGAGAGGAAGAGATTTAGGCCGTTGGATCGAATTTTCAAGATTCAATCTCAGCCACCACTTATCCCTAGATAAGAGGCGGTTATTTCCTTCCTCTATTGTATAATAGACTAGTACTCAAAAGCCCGTGCCATTGGCACGGGTCAGTATGGAAAGGGAGACAGTATGGAAAGAGAAAGACGTGGGGAAACTGAAATCGCATGCTAACTATATGACGTTTTAAATGTAATTCAACCTATTACTTTGTGTCTTAGTGTACAACATTACCAAAATGTCAAGGAATATATAGTTGTGTTGAATGCACACTTCTTAAATTGATTAAAGTCCTAATGTAAGAAACGGAATATTTAACCTCAGGAAAAGAACAATGTAAAAGTTTAGATTGCCCACATCTCTGTTAAACTCTAAATCAATAACACTAACATATGAATGGTCGCCTAAGGTAATTAAGAAGTTCATTGGTATAACATATTGTATACTATTATTCATAGTCTCTCAAAGATAACTCTCATTTGATGCCATCCAATCCGAAGTTCAATTCAATCCATAGGTTATCAACTATCGAGCTAACCTGTTTTCCCCATTTGAACGCCCCCCCCCCCCAAAACAAAAATATCTCTCCCCCAAATCCTAACTCCTTAGCATGTCCACTTTAAATTAAGAAACAAATCAAAATCTCAATATAACATAAAAAGAAAATAAAAAATACTCAGAATTATCTAAGTAGACACCACTTTTAGGTCAATTCCTCCAAACTCCTTCTCTGTGAAAATAAACTGAAAGAAAGAAAAGCTACATCCAAAATGGTGGCTACACCCGAAAAGAAGAGGTGAATAAGATATCCAACATATGAGACAGAAAGAATGGCAGATAAAATATTATAACATCAAGTTATCTGAAATTCGGTAAATGCAGATTTTTTTGCACTGCCCTCTCACTTTATACAATTTTTCACTTGTTGTTTTCAATGACAGAACACCCCAGTTTCATTTAATTGTCTGATCATGCAGCCACTAAGCTTATAACTTTGTTGGTGAAGGGTGTTATGATTCATATTCTATCCCCTACATACCATGCCAAATTTAAGCACTTTGGAAAGTAGGGAATTTTCACACACTTGGTAATGTTCCTGGAGCATCTGAAGATTATACTGCTTATCAGCTCTCAACTCATTAACTGCATTTGGATTCTGCAAAACGTAATCAAAGGAGCTGCCCCATCCTCTAACGACTTCAATCTGGCTACCACCTCCACTCTCCTCTCCACCATATCTAATAAAAAAAAGCCAAATAGTCAAAACCATCAAACACGTGAGATCAAGCACAAAATATCAAACCTAAAATATCTGATTTACACAAAATCATAGAAATGAACATAACATTGATTGAATCTAATTATCAAAATCCATCAAATTTTAGCATATTTATAAGTACATTAATGTAAAACCAAATTATAGAACCCATTAACACATAGCTAAACCAAAAACACAACTTGAACCACATACATACAAACCCAGAAAGCAATAAATTCACATGACCAAAAAGAATAGAAATTGCATAGAATGCACATAGAAAACCAAAAGAGTGGATTACTACCACACACACACACACACAAAAAACCTCAAAGAATCAAAATTATGACTTTATTAACAAAACCACACTAAATTTATCAAAACCCAATCATCCAATTCCCGCATAATCAGGAATTAACCATTACCAATATTATGAAATGTGAGTGTGGGTGTGGGGGTGGGTGCTCGGGCACATGGTTCTATACTTATAAAAATGCAAAAAGTTCAATTAGGTTACCTTGGGGAACATCTTCTGTGTGATAAAGAGATTTGTCAATGTCCATGGCATAATCAACCATATTGGTGTTATTGAGAAGCAGCTGCTATACAGACAGCAAAGCATTAAAAAAATGCACTCTTATGAAGAACAGAATTGTAAAAATCACAATCGAAAAGAAAATCCGGGTGGTGCTGGATATGGATTGAATGAAAGAATATTTCCTAAAGGAGAAAAAATACACGACACAATTGAAATTCACAAACGGAAAGAAAATCATATTCTCGAGACCACGGATGACTTTAACTGGAAAGTAGGTCTCACCTCTTATGTAGAGGACGGCAATTATGAAGATTAATTTCGACCGGTGTGGACGGAATTGGGACGTGAATTAGGGATTTGCTTGGAGGCGTCAATTAAGAACTGCAATAAAAATTAGGCAAAGTGAAAGCAGGGTTACAGAGCCAAAAACAAAAAAGAGAAACGAAATTCTTGGGTTAGAATAGAATCCAAAAAAAAAAAAGTGAATTACA
The DNA here is from genome assembly GCA_022495995.1 of Adenophora triphylla var. japonica. NCBI lineage: Eukaryota > Viridiplantae > Streptophyta > Magnoliopsida > Asterales > Campanulaceae > Adenophora > Adenophora triphylla. Next base: position 492,614 of record JAFEMH010000913.1, read on the forward strand.
TTTGATAAATAGTGAATTTGCGAGATTACCCAAAGGAAGAGCAGAGCAAAGTGGCAGCTATGGATTCGGAAAAACTCTCGAACGCTCAACTGGTACGAACCCTCTAAATTTGATGGTTGAAAAGAGAGAGAAAAGTCTGGTGGACACTCTTGGAACTGGACTGGATCGTCGCTTGAAGAAGTCGGAGGCCGGCGGATCCCAATTTGGATTGAGAGAGATAGAGATTGGGTGAAGAACGCAGTGAAGATGACATGAATGAGATCTTGGGGGTGGTGGGTGGGGGTTAAGATGCTCACAGCCGTCCGATCAACTCTCCAACTTTCAATCCTGACCCCTTTTTATGTATAGCTAAGAGAAAAATTGAAAAGTTTTTGGACATTCATTTTGGGACGGAGGGAGTATATAATATGCGAAACCCTCAATCCCACATCGGAAAAATATGGACCTCAAAGTTAGATCCAATGACTTTTTGATGGGCATGTTGTAAGCCAAGTGGACCCAAGATGTTTGTGCTAAGTAGTAGGCCAGTGCGTGATGCTTATATAGTGGGACCACTTAAAAGTGTGTAACTGACAAAAATTGACTTGAAAAATAGAGGAAATAAATGAAAAGAAGCCTTACCATTTGAAACTTGATATTCCAACGTCTTGGTTTGTTCTTCCCAAGTTTCCCAACTTCTCATCTGCACAAATGCATTAAACAGCAAGTAGATGAACTTGTCAAACTGCTAAAGTCAACCTTATTTTTAGAATAGGTTCAAAGTTGACCTGGTCAAATTTCTCCCTAGCAAGCTCACCTCAGTTCCTACCTGATAAAAATCTACTGCTTTGTTCCTCAATAGGCTCATATATATTTATTTTCCAATATTAACTATAATTTGTGTTGAATTCATCGCTGTAGCTTCAAATGTTTTTCTAAACCATTTTTACTCGTACTCATATTATATATTTTGAAAGATAAAAAGAATGACTTGTAAATATTTACCTTAAGCATGCCGAGAGTGAAGGTGAGCAAGCAAGAGATAACATGAGCTGCAGCAAATATAAAGAGTAAAAGCTGAAGTTGCTGTATTCCCGTTCTAGATACCAACGACATCTTCCCCTGCATTGCCAAAAAAAAAATCCAAATGAATTAAAAACATAATTGATTGTAAGTTATATGTTCTTCGAAACATCAGTAATAAGGCAGCTTTACATGAGAAAATGAGATTGAGTTAGTACCTGATGATTACACTTGCTTTCTTCAAGATCAGGATTGTATCTAAAATGAGATTGCCAGGGACGGAAATTGTCTGCAGTACCCTTTGAAATACAGATTTTTGCAATAGGCCTCTCGAAAACCGTCAGAAACAATGAGATGAATCCCATTAGCATCAACTCTGCATACTCAAAGACGGATAAAAAATGAGATGAACATTTATTAATAATCATTCATAATATGCAACGAAAATAAATGTTATACGAACCTGATTTGATCTGGTCAAGTGCTCGACTAAGAGCTTTCCTCCTTCTCTTGTTCAACTAAAATGGGCTGGAATGTCGCTGGAGGTTTGATGAATCCACACGGGAAGAAATGGATGAAGTAGAAGAAGATGTCTTGCCGTCGTGTTGTAGAGCTTGTCCCCTTCTCATTTATCAGATACGGCATTCTCGAAGTTTCGACCTGACGCCACCTTAGTCTGTCCATCAACAAACTCCGACTGGCTTGCTTCGATCAACTGTCTCGACAACTATTTTCATTTTCACTGTTGTCTGACATTTTCTTCTTCCCACTATTTAGAGACCCATCTCAATTGGTCTTCTCAACTGCAGCAAATCTCTATTAGCACTCTCAAAATTTCAACATTGTAGCGTGTGAAACTACCAGTTTGTTGTTCGACCCTCGAAATTTCATAACTCAGGTTGAAGGCTGTAGGCCACTGCATCCATAACACCTTAGATACCCATTTTTTTCGATATCCATCCATATCTCTCACAAATGCAAAAGTAAAATTTACATAACTTACCCATCCCAAAATTCAACCTTTATCTAAAACAGGACCCAAAAGCCTCTTTCCCAAAGTCGATGTATGTTTAAAAAATGGCTATGGCAGACATTGACATGAAAACAATCTCATCAAATAACTTATGTGCACACCAAGAACAACCCAATTTGGTGTACACCGACACCTAATGGTCACCAATGAATGCATCTTCGCTCTCTCTTGAAGCATAAATAAAGAGTGTATAGCCAAAGAAATTAAATATGGAAATATGAAACAATACATATATATATAACAATTTTATGAATTAATAAATGAATTGCAGTCTCGTGGACCGTAGGAATGAAAGGAAAGAAATTTTGTGAGCAAGGATGTATAGGTTTTTTTGCAGCACCTCACGGCCTGAACCAATGTATAAGAGTATCAATCACTAACCTTCTTTTGCTCAATTCCACCTGTCCTGCTTCTTCTTCTTCCTCCTCCTCAACTTCTTCAAGCTCCTCTTCTTTGTTGCTGTCGCCCACTACTAGAAACAGGTGTTTTAGCGACGGAATTATCAGCGACGGATTCATTCCGTCGCTAAATAGCGGCGGAATATAAGCTTTAGTGTCGGAATTCTTTTGGCGTCAAATTTAGCGACGGAATTTAATTTCGCCACTAAATTCCGCCGCTAAAATGAATATTCCTCGAATATTCGTTTAATTACCGCCACTATTTTCGCGGTTGATTTACCGACAGAATATTCCGCCGCTAAATCTTTATCAGCGACGGAATTATTCCGCCGGTGAAAATATATCATTTTTTTATTTTTTTATTTATCAGCGTCGGAAATATTCCGACGATGAAATTAAAATATTTTTTTTTTGAAATATTACACCGACGGAATATTTCCGCCGCTGAATAATTAATTTTTTTTAATTTATCAGCGTCGGAAATATTCCGACGGTGAAATTAAATTTTTTTTTTAATTAAACACCGACGGAATATTTTCGCCGCTGATAATTTAATATTTTTTTTATTTATCAGCGATGGAAATATTCCGTTGCTGATAATAAAATGTAATTTTTGTTTATTTTTAGAACTAACTAACAAAATAACAAACTAAAAAATAATAAAATATCATAAATATTTATGATATTTTTGAAAAAATAAATAAATCATAAATATTTATTAATTTTAATTTAATAAATATCATTATTTTTATTTATATAAAATATGAAAGTTATTTTAAATTACTCTCAAAAAAATAAATATGAGTCAATAAATATTATTTTTGAAAAAATAAATAAATTCTAAACCCTAAACCTAATACCCTATATATACACTATACATTATACACTATACACTATACATTATACCCTATACCCTATATCCTATACCCTATACCCTATATACTATACTCTATACACTATACCCTATACCCTATACACTATACACTATAACCTATACCCTATACCCTATACACTATACACTATACCCTATACACTATACACTATACCCTATACACTATACACTATACACTATACCCTATACCCTATACCCTATACCCTATATCCTATACACTATACCCTATACCCTATACACTATACCCTATACCCTATACCCTATACATTATACACTATACCCTATACACTATACACTATACACTAATTAATCCTAAACCCTAACCCCTAACCCCTAAACCCTAAACCCTAACCCCTGCAATGTAAGGGTACTGGAGAAACTATCAATGACAAGGACCGCTGCCCACAATGCAAGGGCGAAAAGGTTGTACAGGAGAAGAAGGTCTTGGAAGTGGTTGTGGAGAAGGGTATGCAAAATGGACAGAAAATTACATTCCCAGGAGAAGCCGATGAAGCTCCTAACACTCTTACTGGAGACATAGTCTTTTTACTACAACAGAAAGAGCACCCAAAGTTCAAGCGAAAGGGTGATGACATATTTGTTGAGCACGCGTTGACCCTTACTGAGGCATTATGTGGCTCCCAATTTATCTTGACTCATCTAGATAACAGGCAGCTCCTCATCAAATCCCAACCTGGAGAAGTTGTTAAGCCAGATCAATTCAAGGCAATAAATGATGAAGGGATGCCAATGAACCAAAGACCATTCATGAGGGGCAAATTATACATCCACTTCTCGGTCGACTTCCCAGATTCCTTGACTTTCGAACAATGCAAGGCCCTAGAGGGTGTGCTGCCTCCTAAGCCTTCATCGCAGATGACAGATATGGAGCTTGATGAGTGCGAGGAGACAACCCTTCACGATGTCAACATTGAAGATGAGATGCGCAGAAAACAACATGCGACGCATGAAGCTTACGATGAAGATGATGACATGCACGGTGGTGGGGGCCAGAGAGTGCAGTGTGCTCAGCAGTAATGATGTGGGTCTTTGTTTTCTGGATATCTTAGTTATGACTTATGAGACAATAATCTCCAGAGTGCTGTCTAATAGTTGGTTAGTTCCTAGTTTTGGACTAATCTTGTTTTTGTTTTATTTTGGATAAAAAATTTAAAATTGTATGCAATTTACCAATTTGGGAATAGCTCCAAGAACCCTTGCAATTCTTATATATGGTCATTGTTTCTATTTAAAAAAAAAACCCTAACCCCTAAACCCTAATGTATAGTGTATAGGGTATAGGGTATAGTGTATAGTGTATAGGGTATAGGGTATAGTGTATAGTGTATAGGGTATAGGGTATAGGGTATAGTGTATAGGGTATAGTGTATAGTGTATAGGGTATAGTGTATAGTGTATAGGGTATAGGGTATATGGTATAGGGTATAGTGTATAGTGTATAGTGTATAGTGTATAGTGTATAGGGTATAGGGTATAGTGTATAGGGTATAATGTATAGTGTATAGTGTATAGTGTATATATAGGATATTAGGTTTAGGGTTTAGAATTTATTTATTTTTTCAAAAATAATATTTATTGACTCATATTTATTTTTTTGAGAGTAATTTAAAATAACTTTCATATTTTATATAAATAAAAATAATGATATTTATTAAATTAAAATTAATAATATTAATAAATATTTATGATTTATTTATTTTTTCAAAAATATAATAAAAACAATTATATTTATTAATAATAGCGGCGGAAATTTCCGTCGCTGAGTTTAAAATCAGCGGCGGAAATTTCCGTCGGTGAGCGTGCCATATCATCGATCCATGTGAACGTATAGGTTAGCGTCAGATTTATCAGCGACGGAATATTCCGCCGCTAAATATTAATTATAGCGTCGGAATTTAAATTCCGCCGCTATAATTAATATTTAGCGGCAGAATATTCCGTCGCTGGGGGAAATTATAAATACTGGTTTTAACATTCTGATATCAATTACGCCATATTTCCCTCTCTCTCTCTCTCTTCCCGCTTTCTCTCTCTTCCCGCTATCTCTCTGCGACCTAGAAGAAGAAGAAGCTCTCACGCCGCCGTCCGTCCACCTCTCCACCGTCTCCGTTCGAGCAGCTGCCGCCGTCTCCGTCCGTCCACCTCTCCACCTCTCCACCGTCCGTCTCGAGCTCTCACGCTGTCGTCTCCGTCCGTCCGTCCGCCTCCTTCCACCGTGTTTCTCTCTCTTCTCTGTACTCAACCAGGTATTTCGATTCCCCCTCTTCATCAGTTCATTCATTTGTATGATTCAAGTTTTCGATTCCAGTGTTTTACTGTGTGTAGATCTGTCGATTCAAGTGTTGATTTTCTTTATGCTTGTTTTTAATCGATTTCTAGATCTTGTTTGGTTATTCTCTAATATTATTGTTACAAGTATGTTAACTTGTAATTATTTGAAATATAATGTATATATGTGTTTTTCCTGTGAAACTGGATTATTTTTCCTTGGTTTACTGTGTGTAGATTTGAAGTTTTGTAACTTTTTAATTCTTGGTTTATGGTGATATAGATGCTTATTTTTCCTTCTCACTGAATTTGGTTGCATATTGTATTTATGCATTCATGAAAATCCAAAGAGGGAAGGGTTCAGAATGTGAATATGTATAAACAGGAAATGATGAAATTTACATTTTGCCTTGCTTGATCTTTGATAATTCTATATGGTTTATCTCTCTTCTGCTTATGTCGCCTACGTTTGTGCTCCATTTATCTTTTTTTGATTTTGTTGTAAGCTTGTTTTAATCTATAAAACTCTTGTTTTCGTTTGGGCTATTGTTGTTTGACGTTATAAAGTTATACTCCCTTGGATCTAATAGAAGATGTGGGTATTCTTTTAACGTCTGTCCCATATCTAACATTTACTTTATGGATTATCTTTTTTTTTTTACAACCAATTGTGTATGCCAACATCTGTCCTGCCTAGTTTGAATTTCAAATTTGACCCCTAGTTTGAAATGAAATGTTTTAGGTGCAATTAAGATTATTAGGCAATTTCGAACCATTTGCTTCTTAGACAATTGTTACTTTGTTTTTGGGACATAGATTGTGCTAGAAATGATTTTAGGATATTTGGGTTTCAAACCTAACAGTTGTTCTCTGTAGCTTTAGGCGATGTGATTTAAACTGCACTAGTCAAAGAAAAAAGGTTGATGTGGCATAGTTACGAGTTATGCGTTAGCTGAAATTTATTTTCCTGTAAAGAACACGTTGGGATGTAAATGGTTCACATTGAAGTTCATCTTCATGAATGACCATCTCAAATGGTCCACATTTTAAATCTCTAGTTGATTTTTCTCTTTAATTTCATCTCTACAAAATTCCCCTTCCCAAGCAAATGAAATGCTTAAGTCCTAATGTACCCCAAGGATGGTTTGATATAGTAGATCACCACTAAAATTTCTAGTGACTACTAATCAAAACCTAGGGAAATGGGGACAAGCATGGATGCAAAACCCCCTTTAAAATCACATTTTCCTTCTTGAGAAGTTGCTGTCCAGTAGCAATTTTCTAAGACCTCAGTCCATTGTCTAAATTTTTGGACACGGATAAACTTGGAATTTAGTGTTGACTACAAAATACTTTTTGTATCCAACATCCAGATATTTCCATACATATTTTTACTTTATTTTTTGCGTGAGTAAAACTCCATTTTTCAAATTTTCCTTTAAAGGTCAGTTCATCAGTCTCTGGAAATCCATATTTCACATCTGAGATTTCCAGAAGGTTTTGGTCCCTGAAATCATCTCCAAAATGGGAAGTTCTTTTACAGAAACCTTATTTAAGGTGTTTTTAACATTTTTCATTCTCGGACTTTTCCCAGATTCTGGAGTTTTCAAGCCCTAAAGTCCATTTCAAAATCAAGTGTCCACTGCCTTTTTCATTCTGGCAGAAATGGTTTTCAACTTCCAAAAATCTTTTGAGTACCAAATCTCAACCCAAAAATCACACCAAAAATCATGGGATCTGTCCAAAGTCTAATAAAGAATTCCCAATTTTTACTTTCCTCAGTTTCAACTTATTTTGGCCAAAGTAACACACACACACACAAACAAATGGTTTTTAGCTTGGAAGACTCGTTTTACGAGGCATTTCGGGTGCACACTAACGTCCTTCCCGGCGTGTAACGTGACCTCCGAACCCAAATTTCTAATCTCGGGCATTTTTCAAAGTTTTGGCCCTTAAAACAAAAATGGCGTGGCGACTCCGTTTGATTTCAAAAAAATCGGGTACATCACAGTGGCGACTCCGCTGGGGATAAGAGATATAAGCTTTTTCTAAAAAAAAATTGATATTTGATATATTGGTGGAAACCATTAAACTTCCCGTTATCGCCTCCTAACACGGGTCGGGGATAAATTGTGGTTTAACAATCCCACGTACCGGTATCATTGTTTTTTCAAAAAAAAAGAAAAGCTTTTGAGGGTCAAGCTTCCGTCCCGGCATTTGAAACCGTTTGTTTTTGTGTGTGTGTATCGGGTTTGCACATTTTCGTGTTGTTTTGGCCGCCTCGGAAAAAGTCAAAATTTTGACTGTTGGACTCGTTGCCTCGGACTGTTTGAATTTTGAATTATGTGCTTATGTGCTCATTTCATTTAAAAAAAATATTTTCAAAAAAAAAAAATTTCAAAAAAAAAAGAAAATTTTCAAAAAAAAAATCATGCATCATACTTTTTAAGACACATGAAAAATTTCCATTTTACTCAGAAAAGGAAGGTAGACTGCTTGCACACTACGCGCACATGACCGTACACTGCACACTACATCCCTAACCCGAGGAAATCCTTGTCGCGGCCCGTTTGGTCTTATTACGCCTCTCGGTGCAAGCACAGGACTACCCAAACATCCCATGGAGCCTCGTGTCGACCATGCACTTGTCCGTGACACACTTTGTCCGAGACCCGGTTGGTTTTTAGTCTGGTCTGTGTCATGCCCTGTCTGTGTATAGACCTTTCCTTTCAAGCCTTTGTCGGCACACCGACTCAATATCTTTCGGGGACCCTAATCAGTCGAAGTTCTGCCGGTTTTCCGCCGCAGACTTTGACCAAGATATTGACCGGCGCCTTGACTTCGGCTCTGACTGGCACAAATTATACACTGACTCCCAGCATTGACACTGAGTCATCAAGGATTAATGATTATTCCATGCCTAATTACGGCCTAATTGACGACAAGTCAAGATCAATTGTGGACATTCATCAGTCCAAATCATGCCGACTTTTCGTCGAGCCCTCGGACATGATCTTGACTTTTGACGTCAGCTTTGTCCGTAATTTACATCGAATGCTCGTTAAGACTCGATTACCCGCCAGACTTTTAGGATCGTTTTTCTTTCGATCGGTGGGACCCGCTTGCCCTATAGGACCCTCGCCCGGGGCTGTCCACCCTGGGAGGTCGAAATACAGGTGGAATACGAGGGGCTTATAGACGTAGTGACGGGGCCCACTGATCCATGATCCAGAGTAGTTTGCGAAAAAGAAGAGCAATCTTTTCCAACCGATTAGGTTAATAAAACATGTTTTAAGTAAACCTGAACAAATAATTGCATGTTGCATGAGCCCAAAGCCCAAACACCTACCCTCCTTCATTCCCAGACATCTGAACCCTCGTGCCTTTTCCCCCGCAGCTCCTCACAAAGGTTGGTTCCGGACACCGGGTCACCGTTTGATCAGTTGGGAAGAGTCAAGCGCATCGTCAGCTTCGCCGTTTATTCCGACTCCGGGTTTCAAAATGTCTGCATCAGCCGGTAATGATGGGGACAACGTCACTCCGCCTCCCGGGACCCCTCAAACGAACCGCAATGGAATTAGTTAGGCGAACGGATGAGAGTGCGACAGAAGCACGGTGAAACGGCCTTATGGAGGCTATCAAAAGCCATGGATTGGCCGCCAGTCTCAACCCAGATGGCACCTTCAATGTGGAAGAAGAGGAAGACCTCAATCCCGCTCTTGGTCAACCCGACTACTCCAGGATGCCACCACCGGCCTCCCACGGTACTACCACCAAAGCCCATGCTCCTCGATCTCTAGGTCAGCCGGCTCCCCAGCTGAGACCACCGGATCCACGCGGCTGACGGGATGAGCCGGTTCGCAATGCCTCGGTGGGGACAAAGTCGCATGCGAAATGCCTTCCCATGGTTGGGGATACCCCGGAATGCCACAGCAAATTGGGATCCCGCCTCAGTTTGGGACCAATCAATCCGGACTTTCGCAGCAACGGTTTGGAATGCCTCCACAATTTAGTTCGGGGAAACAGTCAGGAGCCCCTCCTCAGAATGACGCTAGCTCAGCTGCTCCTCACACAGCTTCCGCAAACCCATTTCTCACTCAGGGTTCAATGGGTTACCAAGCCCCCATCCCAGTTTCATCAGAATCACCAGGGCCACAGTATCCTCTCGGTTATGCATCCTCACCACAGCCAGCCATGCAATTCAACAACCAGGGACAGCAGCCCCCACTTAAGCCTACTTATGGGCCTCACTCCGAAAATCCAAGCCATCTGGCTACCTCAGATCTGCCTCCATCTTCTCTGCCGATTGGAAGCCAACAGCAAGTCGCTGGGTTCTATCCCTTTGCCCAAGCTCCTACCTATACTCCCCAGGGTAATTTGGGCCAAGGAGAGGTTTTCACCTATGCTCCGAGATATGGTATTCCTTCCACCAATGCACCACCAACAGCTAGTCCTCTTCCCGGCTCAAATATCGGCTCAGGCATTCCCGCTCCACCTTTGGATCCCCAATTGGCTTGGTTTATGGAGCAACACAAGGAAATGAAAGCGCAGATCGCTGAATTGACCGTCAAAAGGAACACTGCTCTTCGGCCTAGAGATCCCGACTCAATTGTACCCCTGCCTCACAAGTTCGTGATGCCCAATCTCGAACTATTTGATGGAATTTTGTGCCCTAAAACTCACTTGGACACCTACACTTTGGCAATGAAAGCTAAGGGATGCACAAACCAGCAGTTGGCTGACTACTTCAGTCTCTCTTTGAAGTCAGGGGCTTTGAAATGGTTTTTCCGATTGCAGCCTGAAGCTAGGGCTACTTGGGAACAGATTACCAGTACTTTCACAGATAAGTATAAAGCCAACTTGGAATGGGAAACAAACAGAGTTGACCTGCAGACAACGGTGCAGCGCCCTGATGAGAATATTGGGGATTTCTATAAAAAGGTGGAACTTAAAGCTCAGTGAAATGGCCATTCCTCCCTCTGACGAAGAGCAGTTAGACATCTTTCAGTCATGTTTGAAGCCGCATTTGAGAGCTTCCCTCAGTCACTTCCCCTACGCTGACTTGCGTGCAATGGTTAATTCCGGGGCTAAGTTCGAAAAGGCTTACAATCAGCAGCCGACTGCTGCACCTGCTTACAAATACCGGGTTTCTTCCACCTCCAACACAGCTCCTGCCCAACCAAAAGGTAAAGAAGTGATTAGCTATGCGGGACAGGACTGTAACAATGCCACTTCCTTTGTTCCCAAGAAACCTGATGCATCCAGATCCCGGCTCCAAGACTTGAGAAACTTTGGGATGCCTTTGAGTGATATCTTCAGAGGTTTGGTGAGAGAAGGTTTGCTCCGGCCTTTGGAAAATTATCAGCCTAGAAACCCCAATGCTCCTTTGGATACCTCCAAGCATTGTGCCTTTCATCAGTACCACGGGCACCTGACAGATGATTGCGTCCCCCTGAAAAAGGCAATCCAAGGTTTGATTGAACAAGGGAGGTTAGAGGTTCCTGAAGGGCCTAATACTATCAATAACCCGCTCCCTAGAAATAACAACATGAGTGTCAACATGATCGAGTTTGGTGGCTCAAGACTTGGGAACATAATGGAGTTTGACTCCTCCCTTTGCGAGGTCAATGAACCAGTCATTGCAGGCAAGGAAAATGGTTGGATTGAGCAAGAAGAAGTCCTGATGGAAAGACCTGCAATAGCTCCCATCTCCAGCGTCGAAGAATAGATGCATGGTCCAACAGCAAAGAGCGGCTAGACTAGGGGCTACCTATCTCTAAAATAGTCTTTTAGTCAACCTTCGTAGGTTCTAGTAGTTTTCTTTCACCTAAGTCCATCTTGAACACTTGTCGGTTTTGTCCACCTCGAATGTTGTGGAAAGATAGCTTAACTATCATTTAAAATTTATATATATATATATATATATATATAAGTCTTTCTTCTTTTCTTGCTAGACTCGAGACATCACTTGCACACCCACGTTACGCTTAATTGAAATGGTTTTATCCTAGATGATCACTTGTGCTGCTCAACCACTAATTCTTTGAAGTGATTAATATTTAAATTAATTGGAGTGAGAAAATCAATTGATATCCCTCTCAAATTGGGGCTTACCAACTCCCCATCTTGCATCTCATATGCTCACATCCCTTTCATCAGCCTCATCATCTCGTTGTTCGATGAATTTGCATGGATCTTTTCTCATTTAAAGCTTAAGCAAGCAATGAAGACTTAATCTCAGGTCATCCGGTAGGGATTGCGGTTGAAGCCTTTCACCCATAGGAAAGCCATTACCTCACCCTCACTAAACAATATCCTTTCATTTCAAGATTGGCATGTTTTGAAACCCTGTTTAGCCATCACCTTTGCTCCTTATTGAGAGAAGTCCAAGCAACGCCAAAGAAGTTAGCGTCGAGAGTCGGCGATGCATAAAATGTTCAAGTTGTGAAGGAAGGAAAGATAATTCTCAACTCCTCAAAGAGGCCTTCTGAATTCTCAAAAGAATGATTTTAAAATCCTCACAATCTCGGATATAATTCCAAGCTCATCAGGAAGCCTTCCAAAAAAAAAAAGAAAAAAAAAAGAGGCTCTCCAATGATCAAAAAGGAGCCCGAATTCTCGCAAGTTCACAAAAGTTCTCGATAGCTTGGACTTCCTCTTATCAATACCTTAAATCAATCCCAAGCCATCCTCTTAATTTTAGAGGATACTCCCATCACCATTACCCTCGCCTTTGGCCAAGGTCAAAATTTGACCTCTCATCCTTAGGGGCAATCAATCTTCCCTGCCATAGATTTTCCAAACACATCCCTGCAAGCCAACCTCTCATCTTTAGAGGTTCAGTCGGCAAGAAAGGCCCAAAGACCCTCACTTTAAGAGGTCATAACTCCCAAAATTACCCGATGGCCGATCGAAGCCCGGAAACCCAGCTGCAATTCCTATTGGATAGCAATTTCATCATAATATCTTTAAGATCTAAATCAAATTAACGCTTCATTGCTGTAAGTACCCCAATCTGGATCACACCCTTTCACACACACGGGAAACACCGCAGACTCATCAACCCAGTCTCGACGACCCCTCTCACTCAAAACCCTCTCTAAACCCCCAACCAAACCAAGGGAGGAGCCTTTCTGGGATAAAAAGGGACAAAAGGACCTTTCGGGAATTTTCAAGAAATTGGGAAAGCAAGATTGGTCCGTACGGACCTCTTTGTTGTCATAATTACTGAATCTCCTTAAAGTCCACAATATTCCCTCAAATCCCGGGGAAAATGATTACTCCCCTACAGAGTTGGTCCGTACGGACCTCTTTGCATGCAAGATGGTCCGTACGGACCTTATTGCTCAGGGGACACCATAATTGCAAATATTCCTCCATCATCACAGATTCCCTCAAATCGAGGAAAACCAAAAAGCTGGATTACCGGGGAGGTCCGTACGGACCTCTTTGCACCAAATACGGCACTATAAATAGAGGGCTCCCCCTCCTCATTTTCACACACCTCCCACTTCTCTCTTCCTCCCTAGGCCTTCGGCTTCCCCTCTAAGTCCTTTCGAGGCATTCCGGCCCCTTTCGGATCCTTCCGAGGCCTTCCGAGCTCCCTTGTGGTGCTCAGAAGCCTCCCGAGCGCTCCGAGACGGCTCCGCGCTGCCGAGGCACTCTCGAGGTACTCTGAGGCCCCTCGTGGTACTCCAGAGGCCTTGCACTGGTCTTTCCACGGTGTCCGGCTCTTTCCGAGTCAAACCGACGATCCCAAACCACGCCGAAACTGCCCGAGTGACTCCACGCCACCACAACGCACGCCGAAACTGCCCGAGTGACTCACGCCACCACAACGCACGGTGAACCTCGCCCGAGTGATCCCGACGATCCCCACGCACGCCGAACCTCTCGCCCGAACGCAGCTGCAACATCAACTCACGCCGAAACTCTCGTCCGCGGACAACCGGCATCTCCCGAAGCAATCCCGATCCGTGCTGGAACAGCTACTCCGACCTCAAACACCATTCCCCGGCGGAAGACGAGACGCGAACCAACATTGGTAAGGCTTCCTTCCATTACTATTTCAATACATTTCCATACATAGCATACAAGGTAGACATCCGATACAGCATGCATTTTTAAAAGCACACACACACACACACACAACATTTAAAGGATATTAGGGGTATCCGAAAGACTCGTTTACGAGGCTACTCGGAGTGAGCTCTAATATTCTAATATTCTCTTCCCGAGGAGTCATCGACCTCCGAACTCAAAATCTCATCACACAAAAACGGTTTAAAATTATCTTTAAGCGATGCCCTTTTCAATGTTTTGGGCTTAATAAAAACGGCGTGGCGACTCTACAAAATGCGAAAGCAAAACGGCGAGAACGAAACCGCTCCAACGCGAAAGATTGCCAGATGCCGGGGCCGCGAGGCCTTTCTCGGATCCGGGCTATTTCAGTTTGGCGACTCCGCTGGGGAATATTTGTTTTAAAAACTTTTAAACAAAACAAAAGATTTTTAAAACGATGATGAGGGTCAAACTTTCATTTTACCCCTTCCTTAAAAAATTGTGTGTGTGTGCACGTGCTTCGTTTTTATTTTACAAAAAAAAATAAAAATACAAAAAAAAAATGCATCAATATACATACGTGCATACATTTAAAATTCTTCAAAAACTTGTTTTACTCGGAAAAAGAATTTTAGAGACCGCACACTACGCGCTTCTTTGCCTCGGTTACACCGCACTCTACTCACTTCTTTGCCTCGGTTACACCGCACGCTACGCGCCTTCTTTGCCTCGGATACACTGCACACTACAACCCTCAACCCGGAGTGGTCTCGGTTGCGATCCGTTAGGTCTTCCTAGGCCTCTTGGACGCGCACGGGATCATTCCAAACATCCCATCCTAGCCGGCGTCAACCACACGTTTGAGTCTTGAGTCACACTCTGTCCGGACTCGGTTGGTTTTACCCGGTCCGTGTCATACGGCCTGGATACATATACCATGCCGGCCATTTTACGAGTCAAGGCTCGGAACTCAAGATCCCTTGCGCAAGCAAAGCGATGAAAGGTCATGCTAAAATCTTGACACGATCTTGATTTCGAAGCTACACCCAGGAACGATGTTCCGTCCGGATATACATCCATGCTCGCGTGACACCATGTCATCACGCCTTTGATACGTCGGCCATGACGATATGACCCGGCCAACGCCTAACGTCACGGATCCCTTGCGCAAGCAAGCAAGAGAAGGTCATGCCGAACTCTTGACACGATCTTGACTCGGTGGCCGGCTCGGTTCACTATTCACGTGGCTAACGCATCAAAGCGAACATGACAGGCTCGGTCCTTAGGTTCGATTTTTCTTTTAGGCCGGTGGAAACCGCTTGCACTATAGGACCCTCGCACAGTGTCCACCGCTGGGATGTCGAAATACGGGTGCAAAACGAGGGGCTTATAGCCGCACGAGATGGTCTCCAGACCCGGGATCTAGCATAGTTGCGAAAAACAAGAGCAATCTTTTCCAACCTACCTAGGATTACGAGAAAACATGTTTTAAGTAAATTAAAACAACAAAAAAAAAAATCAAAAATAAAAGAAACGGAAACCGCATGCCACGTGAGCTTTCCCCTTTTATCCCGTTAGGCCATTCCATGTCTAAACCTTGCCCATCACCCCCTCCGGCTAACAGTGGTCGAGAGTACCGGGAACCCGTCTCCCGGTGTCAAAACGGCAAGGTCCTACCCACCTCTGTCACCGGGACGGTCAGTCAATTCCCATGGCCAAGTCGGTGGATAACAACGATGAGAACGGGACCTTACCCCCAAGAAATTTCCCAACATTGGAAGAAGTTTGGCGAGGTCCTCATGGCTATTGAGAAACGTCAAGGTGAGCAACAAGCCTGGATCGAAGGTGCCATGCACCACTTCGGAACCTTAGCCACCCAACTACACAGGGCTTCCCAAGCCATGGCGCTCCTACGGCCTCTAACATCTCTCATTGTCTCCCGAAGTCAACTGTTACCCTCATACGAGCCATGCGGTTATGACGTAAGGCCACAAGACCTTCCGAGAGGAAAGCTTGCCCATCCGGCCTCCCGAGGTCCCGGTACCACCGCCGAACAACGAACACATACGGTGGGACGTCTGCGATTGCGGTGCTTGTGCGGAAATGGAATTCCGGGATGCAATGAACGAGGGCCGTCCTCGACGAAAGAAGAAGCTATCTTCTCAACAAAAACTGAAAAAGAGGTATGAATGCGGTGATCCCACATTCGGAACCCTTGGAGAACCCTCGGGAAAGTTTGACTACTATGTCATCTACTCCGGCAAATCTCCCCGGCCCTAGTTACGCACGGGGCCACGGCAATGTTTGCTCCATGATCAGTGGGACGAGCTTCGCACCGCCACCGAAGGCCCGAAGGTCCGAGATAATCCAACCCTGTCTTGGGAAGATCTCAAAGCCACTATTGATGCTTCGATAAAAGCCATGACGGTGAACGAATTGAAATGCGCGATGCGGCCTTACGCCAATCGAGGCTCCTCCCACTCCGAAACGGGAGAGACAAGCAAAACCATAAGTCCGAGAGGTGAATGTTCGACACGTTCGGTCAAATCCCGGTGAATCCTCCACGGACGGACAAAAGGCCGGCCATACACGAGCCACGAATTGAAAAGGGGCCCTACGCCAAAGAAGTGAAACCTTGGACCCAAAGGTTGAAGATCCTGTCTTGACACGGCTCAAGCGCACTCGAGGCTAACATCTCACTCTGGTCCTTACTCACTTCATCTTACCCGCACAAGCTCAAGTTGGAAGAAAGCACGGCCCGGACCATGGTTCCCATCACGGTGACACACGATGAAGCGGTTCGGATGATTGGCAACGTCAATTACGGCAATATCATCACCTTGAGCTCGATCTTCCAAAATTTGGGGCGACCACAACGAGCCTCTCTACATAACGGTTCAAGCGGACGACGCCGTCTCCCTCGGGTGTTGGTAGATGGGGGATCATCCATGAACGTCCTTCCGGCCAAAATGATGGATTTGCTAGGGATCAAAGCAAGCGATCTAAAACCCTCGACTCGAGCAATCAAGGCATACGACTCAACATCCCGCCCGAGTCTTGGGAATAGCCACCTTGAACTGTGGTTTGGAAAACAAATGGTCTGACAGTTTCCAAGTCATCGACATCCCAATCACATTCAATGCCATTTTGGGACGCCCTTGGCTACACCGGATCAATGGGGTGGCATCCACTCTTCATCGGTGCGTAAAGTTCGTCCAAGGAACGGATCTTACCATCATCTACGGTGATAGCATAGTCAACGAAAGGACCGAAACAAACGGCGTCCCGGTCTTAGAAATCAAACCCGACGATGATGGCATGATGCTAACGGGGTTCACCATCGAAAGCCCAAAGGCCCAAGTATGCCACATAGACTGCCTTTGATTTGGGACAAGATCCCTCCCCGATGAAAATGATGAAGCACATGAACTACATCCGGGGCTCGGTTTGGGAAACGCCATCGGGGCACTCAACGGATCATCAATATCAAAGAACGAGAATACCACTGCACGGCACAGGATACTCTCCTACTCCCGAACACATTGCGGAGGACAAGCGAGCTGCACGAAAACGCTCCACGAGATAACAAAAGAGGCTTGCACGCCATCTCCGATCTTCGTCCTTACGGCTTCGACATGACCAAGTACTTCACAAGGAAGGCCGGCAACTTGGAAGAAGATTCGAAAAGGGAACGAGGCGATCGGTGCCAAACAAAGGCGGCCGACAACCATGGACAAGCTCCGGCGAACTGGCAAGATTCGGAGGCCTCAAGCCAAATCCTGTCCGAAGAGCATTCCTCGACACACCGCCCTGCCGGGATCCACAACCACCACTATTCACAGCGAATTTTGGTTCGGAAAACTCCCTCTTTGGCGGAAGAACTCGAAAAACTCTCTGTCAACACTCACGCCTTCAACAAGCGGGACGAGTGCATTCGAGCTAGTAATGCCCAAGACAAAAGCAAAAGACTCCGCGAGATGATGCTTGGGACGAGCCACTTTGCTCCACACTGCTCTTCAAAGAAGAAATCGAGATGCCGGATCTAATCGATTTTGTTTCGATAACTCTGTGATAGCAATGATCGGGAACGGTGACATAAAGCCCTTTCAAGCCCCATCTCCTATCAAGCTCATTGCCACTCAATAAGCTGGGCCACCTTCTCCGGACCTCAGCCGGCCAAAAAGGACATGATCGAACAACTTGGTCGACCCCTCGAGTCCTAGAGTCTAGTGTCAAAACTCATCCACGAGTCCATTAGCTTTGAATTTGAGTCTCTCGAGTCATCGATGGCCTCACGCCGGAAGATTACGAACTCATTGCCAATAATGTATTCCCGTATGCTCTTAATGAATGCTTCGATCTTTCAGGTATCCTCTCATTGCATCTTTAACAAGCGATAAATTAACTAACACACAAACGGTTAATAACGATTCACTTGATAAAGAAAGCGGACACATTAAACGAACAATACATTAAGCACATCTTTAAGCATGTTGTCAAACGAGAGAAAAACCGGGCCCAAGTGCCGAGGAGGTTTTAACCAAAGTGAATTTGGGAGCTATTTGAAGAGCCAAAAGAGACGCAAATCGGAAGTTTCTTCACCGGCACGAGCAAGACGCATTGGCTTGCCTTTGCTCAAAGAGTTCGTGGATGTGTTCGCTTGGTCTTACCGAGACATGCCGGATTAGATCCTAACATTGTAGAGCACCGGATCCCCTTGAATCCCGAGGCTAAGCCCATCAAGCAAAAGCTACGCCGAATCAAGCGAGAATGGTCTTTACAAGTCAAAGAGGAGATCGAAAAAATGCTCCGCGTCGGCTTCATCGGGGTGATCGAGTACCCCACATGGCTCTCCAATATCGTCACGGTCACCAAGGCCAATGGAAAAGTACGTTTGTTGCGTGGACTTAGAGATCTCAACAAAGCAAGTCCCAAGGACGATTTTCCACTACCCAACATCGACATGTTGGTAGACACTCTGACCAATTTCGAAGTCAAGTCCTTCGTGGACGGTTTTGCCGGCTACAATCAGATCAAGATGGCCGAAGAAGACCAAGAAAAACGGCTTTCACAACCCCCTGGGGAACCTCTCTTGCTACACGGTAATGCCGTTCGGACTAAAGAACGGCGGGGCTACCTACCAACGGGCGGCAACCGCCCTCTTCCACGATATGATCCACAAAGAGATCGAAGTGTACGTCGATGACATGATCGTTCACTCAAAGGGATCGGACGGACAACACCTCACGAGACTGAGAAAATTCTTCAATCGCCTCAGAAAACACTCAATGAGGCTTAACCACGCCAAATGCACATTTGGGGTTAGCGAGCAAGGTTTTGGGATACATAGTCACCGAGAGAGGCATCGAGGTGGATCCTCAAAGATCAAAGCTATCATCGAAATGAGACCACCGCAAACTCGGACGGAGGTGAAAAGCTTCATGGGCCGCTGCAATATATCGGCCGCTTCGTCCAACCAATTGACCTCTATATGCGAGCCAATCTTCAAGCGATGAAGAAGAACGCCGACATCGAATGGAACTCGGAATGCCAAGATGCCTTTGAAAAAATAAAAGCATACCTTGTGAGTCCTCCGATTCTCTGTCCTCCCCACGAGGAAAAGCCACTGTTGCTATACCTAAGCGTGGCCGACACCGCGGTTGGAGCCATGCTCTGTCAAGAAAAGAAGGAGTCACGGGTCGAAACGCCATCTACTTCGTCGGTCGAAAGTTTCAAGGCGGCGAACTCAATTACTCGGCCCTCGAGAAAACCTGCGCGGCTACTGGTATGGGTTGTCGGGAAACTACGGCACTACATGCGGTCGCACACGGTCCACTTGGTTTCCAAAATGGACCCGGTCAAGTACCGCTTCGACAAACCATCTCTGTCAATGAGGCTCGCCAAATGGTCTTTCTTCCTAGCGGAATTTGACATCAAGTACGTAAACCAAAAGTCAATCAAGGGACGGGCCATGGGTGAACAAGCGGGCGATTTCCCAGCGACGAGGCTCGAGGCCCCGAACCACAATTTCCGGACGAGGGAATCTTCACAATCGAAAGCGAAAATCGATGGCAAGCTGTTCTTCGACGGAGCGGCTAACAAAAAGGAAACGGCATCGGTATGCTCTTGGTGGATCCCAGGGCGAGCACACCCCAATTGCTATAAAGCTCAATTTCGAGGTAACCAACAATGCCGCCGAATATGAAGCTGCTTATTTCTTGGACTACAAGCCGCACTCGAGAGGAATGTCCGAAACTTCGAAGTTTATGGGGACTCGGCCTTGATCATCAACCAAGTCTCCAACAAGTGGAAAACCATAGACCCGGGCTTGCAAAAATACCATGCACATGGAGGACCTCATCACACAATTCGAAGAGGTCACCTTCCATTACTTGCCAAGAGACCGAAACGGGTTTGCGGATGCCTTAGCCACCTTGGCCTCCCTTGTGGAAATCCACGAAGGAAAAGCAATCAAACCCTTCAAAGTCGGACGAAAGGAAATTCACGCCTCTTGTTGTGAGATCGAACGAGAACCTAAGCCCGTCAATGAGCCATGGTATAACCGGATCTTCCAATACCTCAAGAACGGAAACCACCTTCATGAACAAGGAAGACCCACACACGAAGGGGTCAAAACCAAGAGCATCATGGCCCTAAAACGCCTTGCCTCTCACTTCGTCATCCTCGGGGACATGCTATACAAGAAACGCTACCACGGGCCACTCCTACGGCTGCGTCGGCCAAGAAGAAGCAAGCAAGTTCATGAGCAGAAGTCCACAATGGGGCTTGCGGTCCCCACATGAACGCAGAGCCACGATGCAAATCATTCTCGGGATGGGCTACTCTTGGATCTCCGTGGAGCGGATTGCATCCACTTTGTCCGAAAGGCTGCGACAAGTGCCAGCGGTTCTCCAACCTCAATCATCTGCCGCCCCACGATCTCTCTTGCATGACTACACCTTGGCCCTTTGCCACTTGGGAATTGACGTCATCGGGAAAATCGCTCCGCCGAGCGGCAACGGTCACGAGTTCATCTTAGTAGCCATCGACTACTTCACCAAATGGGTCGAAGCCAAGTCCTACAAAGTACTCACCTCCAAGAAGGTCGCGCATTTCCTCAAGAAAAACATCATCTGCCGATACGGCATCCCAAATGAGGTCATATCGGACAACGGCTCACACTTCGAAGGGAATTCGACGGAGCTGGCTGAATTCAAGATCACACGCCACAAATCTTCTCCCTACCGGCCACAAACAAACGGCGCCGTGGAAGCGGCAAACAAAACCCTCGAACGGATCATCCGAAAAATGACCACCCGAGGACGAGATTGGCCCGAAGCTGCACCTTGCACTTTGGGGCTACCGCACATCGGTCGAAACGACCACGGGAGAAACCCCATTTGCCACGACATACGGGATGGAAGCGATCCTTCCCGTCGAGTGGAAATTCCCTCACTCAGAGTCTTTCTTTGGAAAATGACATCAACGAAGTCGAATGGCTCCGAAGCCGACATGACGAATTGGCTGCGCTAGACGAGCGACGACTAAAGGCCATGGAACACGTCAGGAGCCTATCAAAGCGGGATGGCTAGAGCTTTCGACAAGAAAGTCAAATCCCGAGACATCGGGGAAGGTGACCTTGTACTCAAAGAAAAGCCTCCCACTCGAACCAACCCAGTGGGAAAATGGGAACCCACATGGATCGGCCCTTTCGTGGTTCAAAGATCTTCTCCGGAGGCGCCATGAAGCTAACGGACCTAGACGGCAATCCCTTCATGAATCCGGTCAACGGAAGCAAACTTCGCGAGATACTTCGCTGAAGAAGAACAGCTGTGCATCTCTTGGCACTCCATGTAGTGTCGAACTACGCGGACACTGAGCCCTCTAGTCCGGGGGAACGTAGGCAACCTTAATTGGTCCGGTCTAAAAATACACAAAAAAGTCAAAAGTTTGAATGTCAATCAAGACCTACATCAAGCTACGCACTTTTCAAGAACACGCCCCAGCGAGTCACCTTGACCAAGTCAAACGACGGCGGCAACATCAAAGGACATCAGGGTCACTCGGCATCAAGCGGCCCGGCTCATGTACGCTTCCAAGCCGGGGGCTTGTCTTCGCCCTCACGCGCTTCAAAAAAAAAAAAAAAAAAAGAGAGCTCGAGCAAGGGCTCACAAAAAAAAAAAAAAAAAAGAGAGCTCGAGCAAGGCTCACAAAAAAAAAAAAAATAAAAGAAGCTCAAGCGAAGGCTGCAAAAAAGAGGTCAAGAGCCCGACGCCAACAAGAGGCAAGGAAGCTACGAAAAAGACCGTCAGAACGACTTGTCAAGGGAGCATTCAACCTCTCGGCCAAGCCTGAAAGCCTCGGCAAAGGGGATTGCCGTCGGGGCCCAGGCGCTTCGGTCCGCGAATGCAAGAAAAGTCAGATGGACGCCGACAAAGTGCACAACGAAGCAAAGGCAAACAAGAGATCTTGCGTCTCGACAAAGCTTTAAAAGTAAATCACAAATCACTAACGGTTACAACATTTCTTGATGAGTTCAAGCACGGTCTACTCTCAAGTTCACAACATGCTAAAAGACTGGCTTAATACATTTAACTAATAATGTGTTTGCAATGCAATGAATGGATACCTAGGAGGTCATTCCGCGCCATCTGCGCTTGTCCCCTCGCCATTCTTTCCTTTCTTCCCTCGTCCCGGCGAGTCTTCTTTCGCTTCACGTGAACCAACTCTGCGTCTCTCGGTCAGAGATGCGGGGTCCTCCCAGTAGAGTCAAACAATCCGGTAGCTCTCGGGGCTTCATTCGCCGTGCTTCGGCTCGGATCTCCTCCCTGCGAGTGCTGTAAAGAGGACCTCTCCCTGTCGGTCGGTCAACTCTAGTCTCGTAGTCAAACAAAGTGTCTCCCGTCACATCGAAGGGTCGAGACCGGGCTTCGGAACTCCTAAGGCAATAGCTACTACGGCAACCGGGTCCCAGAATCGCTACACGCCTGCTCTCCAAGACCACTTGGGACTGACACGGCTTTGCTCATACCGGGCCGGATGCGAGTCGTCAATACGACGCTCTCCCGACGTCTAAGGAGTACCACGGGAGGGAAAGCGGAATACTTCCATACCCTCGAGAAAATACAAGAAGGCACTGAAGCTGCCATACAAGAGGAACTACCTCCGCGGTAGCAAGGTCATCCCGGCCAACAAAGGCTCTGCTTCATCCCAAGCTGCCGGGAAACAAGCGACGGAATATAGAAGGAGGACCAAGACAAACCTGGAACTCGACAACGTAGGACCCTTCTGCAAGATCCTCCTGGTCTCAATCCTCCGGTGCGGAACCCACCGGCGGATCGATGCGTACCAAGGCTTTGTGCCATCCATCTCTCCCGGGCGGGTGATCCATATCCAACACAAGAGGTCGGCGAGCAAATGACCACGGGCTAAACGACGTCGGAGCCTCGGGCATGGCTGAAGTCTCTCTCGCGGCCACAAGGTGAGCAAGCGGGGCTTCCCCCTCTCATAAAACGATCCCCGGTCGCCGGACGGTCGATACCATGAAGAGTCTCCCCCGGCACCAACGGGACAATATCCTCTCCGGCTCTGCGGTGCCCTACCACATCTAGCAAAGCGCCATCACAAATGCCGAGGGCGGACCATGAAAAGCGTCGCCATCACGCACAAGGCAAATACATCCCAAGAGACGTCACTCTCATCATCGACCATGAACCGCTCAGGCGGCTCGGAAATGTCGATATGACCCGAATCAAGGATCATGCCTGCACTTCTTCCAACGAAGTACGAAGAAAGCACGCAAGCTTCACGCTCACGGCGGCACCACCAATCGAAAGGAAGCGAGATGGCCTCCACCTCCGGTCCTCCAATCAAAGCCCGAAAATCCTCAAAAGTGGGCACCATTTCATTGTAGGAGAAACGATACACGTGCCTCCTAACATCCCGAACTTCGCGGCGGCCGCAGCAAATCCCAATCGGGAACCCAACTCCTTAAAAGACCAAACCGAGCAAAGACGAAACCTTACCTCGAAAGCCCGTCTACGATGCCTCATACGGCGCCGCATCCACGTTTTCAAGCGCTCGAGGAAGTGTGCTTGCCTCTCTGCGAAAGCCTCGGCAAAATTCTAGGGACGTACGAAGAATCCATGGCAAAAATGGAGGTTCCTAGAGAAAATGGGGAAGAAAGCTCGAAAATGGCTGCAAATGGGGAAATGAGGAAGAACCGGACAACTTTGGAAAGCATTTATGTCCTTCCCAAAAGCAAGGTTGGTCCGTACGGACCTCTTTGCATGCTAAGTATGTCCGTACGGACCTCCTTGCAAAGCAGAACCCATTTCCCCGACAAACGGTACAACAACCCTTTGTCCTCGGCAAAACCTTGCTCCAAAGCGCCCAAACAGCGGCCAAAGCCATTCCGGCAAACAAACACTACCCACAAACACACTCTCGGCTCACGTGGCATGCACAAAATAAAAAATAATAATAGCAACAATTTCTAGGACAATTCCGGGAATCACAAAATTGACATTACATCTTAAAATAAAATCTTTGTTTGCCATGCAAATACGTGTGTTTTATTACAGGTACCCATAAATGTCTGTTGCTAAACAAAAAAAAGAGGGATATGAAAAGAGGGAAAGCAAATGAATACTAATCAGACTCCTCAGCATCATCATCCTTGCCGAGGTCCTCCAAAGAAAAGTCGGGCATCCCAGCGAACTCGCCCGTCACATCCTCGTCGTCGGAATACCGAGGCACCCGCCGGAGGCTCCCACGAAAAGTACTCGGAAGGATCAAATCCGGCGAAAGGATCAAAGAAAGAAGGCTACGAGGAACCCTCGCCTGTGCGCCATGCGGAGGCATGAGCGATAAAGAGCTGCTCCTCGAAGGCCACTGCGGCTCCGAAGACGTCCGGCATCCATGCTATGCCGCCCCCTCGAAGGTCCCTCTGCTGCGGCTCAGGCTCGGCTCTAGGCGGAGGAACGTCTACGAGTGCCTCGAAGGCATAGGCTCGTGCGCCGGCACGCGTCGCGAGCCCGGCAAGATATCTTCGAAGCCATCTTCTTCGCAAACGACCTCATCGCCACGTAGCGGCGAGTCGGCATATCATAGGCTCTCCCGGGACTGCACCAACAAGCGGCCAAGGAAACGCTCGGCAATACGGTTATACTCAACAACAAAAAGAAAAATACGAGAAAAGATGCCAAGATGGAAAAGAGTCGGCACACTCACCGATCTATCGGGGTCCGCTCTGTATGCGGCGGGAGCACTGCTCGGGCAGTGCACACACCCTCCTCCTCGATCCGTCCCCCGGACATACGTGAAATCCGGTCCGGCATCGGAACCTGCAGGGGAGCTGCGGGCCGGCCTCTCTCTCCGCGCCGGTACTGCGGCGTCCTCAGCTTCCTCCTCACGAAGGCCCCGTACTCCTCTCCATACAAGATGAACTCCTCGGTGCCGACACCGCCAAGGTATCTCTCGAAATCGAGCACGTCCATGTCCGGGAATCAAGCATCCCAAAGGGAGGGTCCCTCGGAGCCACGGGAAGCACACCGGGGCCATCTTTGCCCGGAAGACCCGCTCTCCCGGATACATGACATCACAAGTCAAGCCCCGCGGCATCTTCGCCGCGGCTGTCACCTCGGGAGCCCCCTCAAACTCATCCCCCTCATCACAGGAGCCCACGGGAACAAGACGAACCCCTCAGGGCTACCCCTCTCCAGGACGGCTCCTGCACATCCCCGTGGCGATGGTGAGCTTCCCCCTGCTGGTCCTCCTCTTCCTCGCCGTACGAGCCCGGCCATAGCGAGTGCGCGGCAACGGCCCAGGATCTCTATCCCACGGGAAACATTGGAAAACCTCATAAAACCACACCTGTGACAAAAACGAGAGAAGGCTCGGTGCAAAGAAAACGGAGAAAAGACAAGTTGCTAAATCAAAAACGGCAATAAACTCATACCTCCAGCAAAGTCAAAACAGGCCAACGGCGCGCGCCACACCCGGCTAAACCGGTCCAAGGAGAAGTAGAGCTCGGCCCGAGCTGCCTCGCCCCAAGCAATATCACGAGACCCTATCCGAGGTCAATCAAGCTCTCGGCGAGCAAAGGGAGCCGCGGTCGCGTGGTTCGAGAACAAAGTCTCGGACGGTGCATACCACAAAAAGGAGCGCGCCAAGCTTGCTCCGCCGTCACTGGCCGGTACCCGGATGTAGGCCCCAATCTGGCCAGTGATCTTCGGCTCCACGTCGCTATCTGACATGCCCGGGCCCTGCGAGGACGAGGCTCAAAGCCCGGCGGCTCGGTCGGCACATCATCGGCTATCATATCCCTCCACCGTGGCCCTCCTTTGAAGGAAAGCCGGTGATCGCGGCAAAGTCGGTCGGCGTCACCGTCACCTCTCCCGGCTCGAGATGGAAGGTGTGGGTGGTATCCCACCGGTACTCGAAAGGCCAAGGAAGACGCTCTTGTTCTTCCTCGTGTCGAAACCCCGACGGGTTCTCAGCGAACACACCCGGGCCGAAGCGTAGACCGGCCTCAGGGGACTCGGCCTACCGTCCACGGAAATATCGGGCATCCGCGCCGCGGCTCAACAACGGCCTCGGCGATCCCGAGTCTTCATCCTCTTGGCCTTCCGGCCATAAGCCCCGCATCCTGCGGGTAAACACAGCCAAAGGTACGTCAATCACGGTACTTAATATAAAGGCACATATAACCCGTCACAAAACACGGCACATATATTGCACATAATTTTCACATACATTATACATATAATTTTCCATGTAACCCGTCACAAAACACGGCACACATTGCACATATTTTTCACATATATCCCGTCACAAAACACGGCACATAATGCACATAATTTTCACATACATTATACATATAATTTTTCCCATGCGGTCCGTCACAAAAACACGGCACACACTGTACACATTTTCTCAAAAGAAAAAAGGGGGATTAAACCCTACACGACACATTTTCAAAAAAAAAAAAAAAAAAAAGTCCGTCCCAACACGGCAAAGGCACATATAACCCGTCACAAAAACACGGCACATATTGCACATAAATTTTCCCCACAAAGTCCGTCACCCAAAAACATGGCACACACGGCACGACACATATGCATAACACATTTTTCAAAAAACCCGTCCCTACACGGCACACACTTTCAGACAAAACCCGTCACAAAACACGGCACATGTCACATTTTTCACAAAAATTATCACTACACGATAATTTTTCTCATAATGTACATACATAAACAGCATACGGTACAAAACACCAAAGCATGCATTTCATTAGAGAGGCACTTTATTTTCACAAATAAGAGCTAATCTACACATTTCTGCACAAAATACACATACCCACAATTTTTACATGTCCATTTTCAACAATTCATCAAGAATTTCACAAAAAGGCATAAAAAAAAAATAATAACAAAAAATTCAAAAATGCGAAAAACTAAAACCTAGTTCTAGCATTCAAAAATTCGAGCAGGGAATCAAAACGGAACAGATTTCTTACCTCCCCGACGTTCATAGAGCGACGATTGTGCACCTCCGGATTCGGATACAAGACATCCGGGTTCTTCGAAGATGGAACGAACGAAATCCAATTCCTTTGAAGCTCCATCCGTTGCTCGACCACCTCTTGACTGCGTTGACGACGACTCCTTCGAGATCCTTCAGCCATGGCAAGCAATTCAAGCAAAAAATTTTTGATTTTGGTTAACAATGGAGGATTTTTTTCCTCTCTCTCTCGCACAGTTCACGAGGCTGGAAATGAGGAAGAAGAAGTGGGGGAGCCTCGGCATTTAAAGCTGGTCAAAACACAGGAGCTGTAAAAAACCAAAGGTGGTCCGTACGGACCTCTTTGCATCCAGGTTGGTCCGTACGGACCTCTTTGCAAGGGATGGCCAAATTACTTTCCTGCCCTTATAATCTTTGCCCCTGGCTGTCCTAAGGCCTTTTCCAGCAAATCCAAGTGCAGAATGGTCCCTAACCCTTCAATTCAACCACCGGCCATCAACGTAAGACCGGTCCTCGCCCACTTCAACGGCAATTCAACCACCGGCCGTCAGCGTAAGACCGGTCCTCGCCCACTCAACGGCAATTCAACCAGGCCGTCGGCGTAAGGCCGGTCCTCGCCCACTTCAACGGCAATTCAACCACCGGCCGTCAGCGTAAGACCGGTCCTCGCCCACTTCAACGGCAATTCAATCCACCGGCCGTCGGCGTAAGACCGGTCCTCGCCCGCTCAACGGCAATTCAATCCCGGCCGTCGGCGTAAGACCCGGTCCTCGCCCGCTCAACGGCAATTCAACCACCGGCCATCAACGAAAGACCGGTCCTCGCCCTTCAACGGCAATTCAAGAAGGAGCCAACACCTCCCAATACGAATATCGAGGCACGAGACGCCTCAAACGCCCAGCGGCAATTCAAGAAGACTGACACCTCCCGGCCACGAATATCGAGGCACAAGACGCCTCCAAACGCTCAGCGACAACTCAACCAGCTGGCCCTCGAAAGAGGTCCGAAGTCATCTTCCCAACGAGAAAAGGGGCCCTACGGGGTCATGCATCCCCGACAATTCAAGCACCGGCCATCAACGTAAGGACCGGTCCTCGCCCAGCAATTCAAGCACGGCCATCAACGTAAGACCGGTCTCGCAAGCAATTCAAGCCATCAAAGTAAGCCGAGCTCCTCCCGACAAGTCGAAAGGGAAGTCATACAAGGCTGCATATCCCGGCCACCGCCATCATCCTTGCCCGCTCAACGGCAAAACAAGCACAAGAAGGAGCCGACACCTCCCAGAGTACAAGTCCCGAGGCACGAAGCGCCTCCAAAATGCCAAATGGTGAAGCAATCACCGGCCGTCATCCTTGCCCACTTCAACGGCAACGCAAGCACCGGCGGTCATCGTAAGTCCAACCTTCTACTCGACATGCAAAAACACAAAGGCATCTACGCCTCTCGAAGCACAAGGCGGCCACGCCTCCTGAATGCGGCTAGAAGACGATTCAAAGTCCTCGCGCATTACATCAAGCTGCGGCTAGAAGACGATTCAAAGTCCTCGCGCATTACATCAAGCTGCGGCTAGAAGACGATTCAAAGTCCTCGCGCATTACATCAAGCTGCGGCTAGAAGACGATTCAAAGTCCTCGCGCATTACATCAGCTGCGGCTAGAAGACGATTCAAAGTCCTCGCGCGTGGCATCAACCGCCGCCGGAAGACGATTCAAAGTCCTCGCGCGTGGCACCAGCCGCCGAAGACGATTCAAAGTCCTCCCGGCGTGGCACCAGCCGCCGCGAGAAGACGATTCAAAGTCCTCCGGCGTGGCACCAACCGCCGAAGACGATTCAAAGTCCTCGGCGTGGCACCAGCGCCGCCGGAAGACGATTGAAAGTCCTCCGGCGTGGCACCAACCGCCGCCGTAAGGACGATTCAAAGTCCTCCGGCGTGGCACCAACCGCAATCGAGAAGACGATTCAAGTCCTCGCTCTATCTCCGGCCGGAAGGCCTTAAACCACCCGATTAGGAAAATCGTAAAATTTCCATCCCGGGACACCACCACGTCCTCACAATTGACCTCGGCGGTCACCACATCTTAGGACACCACCCGTCCTTACCACGACCTCGGCGGTCACACACACTTCGGGGCACCACCACGCCCGCACTCACAAATTCACGACCTGCGAACTACGACCGGGCTTGATTCCCGCCGGGGATACGTAGGAATCCTATCACGGGGTCCGGCCATCGACCTATGCGGTCACCCGGGACACCACCACGTCCTTCCCATCGACCTATACGGTCACCCGGGACACCGCCACGTCCTCGCCACGGACCTCGGCGGTCACGCGACACTTCGGGCACCACCGCGCCCACATTCACAAAACACTCACCCCACACCCGAACTACGACCGAGGCTTGATTCCCGCCGAGGATACGTAGGAATCCTATCACGGGGTCCGGCCCTGCGGCCTATGCGGTCACACAAAAGGACACCACCGCGTCCTCACACTGACCTCCACGGTCACTTCCTCTCCCTGCACGCGATCCAGATTAGGACCCTTATCTTATCGGCGACCCCACTTCTTTCATAAGTGACGTCGTCGAGGGGCTTATGTAAGTACCCCAATCTGGATCACACCCTTTCACACACACGGGAAACACCGCAGACTCATCAACACAGTCTCGACGACCCCTCTCACTCAAAACCCTCTCTAAACCCCCAACCAAACCAAGGGAGGAGCCTTTGCAGGATAAAAAGGGATAAAAGGACCTTTCGGGAATTTTCAGGAAATTGGGAAAGCAATATTGGTCCGTACGGACCTCTTTGTTGTCATAATTCCTGAATCTCCTTAAAGTCCACAATATTCCCTCAAATCCCGGGGAAAATGATTACTCCCCTGCGAGTTGGTCCGTACGGACCTCTTTGCATGCAAGATGGTCCGTACGGACCTTATTGCTCGGGGACACCATAATTGCAAATATTCCTCCATCATCACAGATTCCCTCAAATCGAGGAAAACCAAAAAACTGGATTACCAGGGAGGTCCGTACGGACCTCTTTGCACCAAATCTGGCACTATAAATAGAGGGCTCCCCCTCCTCATTTTCACACACCTCCCACTTCTCTCTTCCTCCCTAGGCCTTCTGGCTTCCCCTCTAAGTCCTTTCGAGGCATTCCCGGCCCCTTTCGGATCCTTAGAGGCCTTAGAGCTCCCTTGTGGTGCTCAGAAGCCTCCCAGCGCTCCCGAGACGGCTCCCGCGCTGCCAGAGGCACTCTCGAGGTACTCTGAGGCCCCTCGTGGTACTCAGAGGCCTTGCACAGTCTTTCCACGGTGTCCGGCTCTTTCGAGTCAAGCCGACGATCCCAGGCCACGCGAAACTCTTGCCGAGTGACTCACGCCACCACAACGCACTCCGAAACTCTGCCCAGAGTGACTCACTGCCACCACAACGCACGCCGAACCTGCGCCCGAGTGATCCCGACGATCCCCACGCACGCCGAACCTGCCCGAGCGCGGCACTGCAACATCAACTCACGCCGAAACTCGTCAGCGGACAATAGGCCCCTCCCGAAGCAATCCCGATCCATGCGGAACGCTACTCCGACCTCAAACACCATTCCCCAGCGGAAGACAGACGCGAACCAACATTGGTAAGGCTTCCTTCCATTACTATTTCAATACATTTCCATACATAGCATACAATGTAGACATCCGATCTGACATGCATTTTTAAAAGCACACACACACACACACACACACAACATTTAAAGGATATTAGGGGTATCCGAAAGACTCGTTTTACGAGGCGACTCGGGTGAGCTCTAATATTCTAATATTCTCTTCCGGGAGTCATCGACCTCCGAACTCAAAATCTCATCACACAAAAACAGTTTAAAATTATCTTTAAGCGTGCCCTTTTCAATGTTTTGGGCTTAATAAAAACGGCGTGGCGACTCTACAAAATGCGAAAGCAAAGCGGCGAGAACGAAAACCGCTCCAACGCGAAAGATTGCCAGATGCCGGGGCCGCGAGGCCTTTCTCGGATCCGGGCTATTTCAATTGCTTGCTTAAATTGGAATCTAATCCATCTTGGTTCAAAATCATCAATCAAAGATTGTGCAAATTCAAATCTGATGTGAGCATAATTCATTTCTACTCCACAAACACTTGCCGTGGATGTCCCACTGGGGCTTCGCATCCGTGTCTTTCATGGACACTCTAAGGGGATATGTTATTCAATCCTCCAAATCCTCAAAATCCCCAAAGGTCCTCAGATCCTCGAATTTCAACATTCGTTCTCTTTTCATTCGGGATAGGCCCGAACTACGGCGACCTGAGCTCTTCATAATGGAGGGAACGTAGGCAACCATAATTGGTCCGGTCGAAATCACAAACAAATCACAAAAAAAAAAATCCGTTCTCATCAAGGATTATCCCTATACACTTTCCGCCCTTCCGAGCTTGATCCTCGATATCAGTTGGCTTTCTCCTCGTGATTAATCAAAATATTTGTTCATATCAGATTTAGGGATTGAATAACCCGAACATTAACAAAGGGTTTTAAGCAGCCTTGTGATCATCATGAATAAGACAAGTTTTCAAATGTCTCGACAAGTCTTCTCTTTCTACATCATAGGAAAATAGAGCCAAACACTGTCTTTCTGTCTGCAGGGGCTTCCATACACTTTTCCACACCTTGTGATGCTTATACTCTCTCAAAAGAGTCAAACCTAAAGCGAGTATGTATGCACAAAATCGGGATTCATTCCCACTTTTCGAAAGATGTGCCCCTGCACGTAAACATTTCTGAGTCTTGTCCATTGGTGATTGACTAAGATTTGAAAAGATGGGTGCCTCCTTGGTCACATGATGACTGTCTGCGCAATGGAATTTGCTCTGCAGATTTCTTCACACTGGGGCTTGCTAAGCGGTTCTCCCAGGTTCTCCTGTATCAGCTCTTCAAGCTGGAGCTTCTATAGTCATCTTTGGGTCCACATTGGGTCCTTCACTACGAGATAGATTCGCCAAGTCACTTCTTCAAAATCTGGACTTTGCCTACTCAGGATCCGGGGACTTTGTCAAGCTGGTCTTTTGGACCCGAATTTTATCAAGTCGCAAGAAAGAATTTCAGCTTCAGAACTTGGTACATAGCAGCTTCCCGTAGTATCGGAATTTGAGATCTGGGTTTCTCCCGGCATTAGCAATTTCATCAAATCATTCTCCGAACAAGGTTTCGGCCGAAGTCACAGCTCACCCAAATGAAAGAAGCTTCACTCATATCAAGGTGCTCTAGAGCCTGTCAGCATCAGCTTCAAATGACCAAGAGTGAGAGGGAAATTTTCAACCAAGACCCGGGATCCGAATCCAATCTCATCAAAATTGAGGTCCATGTGATACTGTTAACAAAACCTCATCAACAACCGCTGTTTAAAACACGATCGAGGTCTCTCACCCCCCCCCCCCACTTGCTCAAAATCTATTCCAAACAGTCTCCAGACACATATATCCCCTCTCATTACCATGCATCCCCACAAAAATCTCCCCAGGGCTCATGTAGCATGCACAAAACTTGAATCAATAGGAACAATCCTAAGTGATTGAAGATCATAAGTTCCCTGCCAAAAGCTTAGGCTAAGTGCATCTTCGAAAGCAAGTAAATGCATCATCTCGCACACATATGCAGTGATACTCTCACAATCTTTTTTGGCTCTATGCATGCATCTGTCATCATGAATGTCATATATGCATCTTCCTCTTCACTAACGAATGCAGGAATTCAAACGTGAAATCAAATCCCCCTTTTCGGCAAGGATGATCTTCACCAAAGACGACCTCCAAATGGATGAAGACAGCCTCCAGCATCTACAGTTTGGCAAAGACAAGCTCCGGCGTCTGCAACTTACTAAAGACGACCTCCAATGTCCACAAATGGATGAAAACAGCCCCCAATGAAGACCACCTCCAGTGTCTACAGTTCGGTCAGGGACGCCAAGTTCTCAAAATACAAATCGGTCAGAGACGCCAAGTTCTCAAATACAAATCGGTCAGAGACACCAAGTTCTCAAATACAAATCGGTCAGAGACGCCAAGTTCTCAAATGCAAATCGGTCAGGGATGCCAAATTCTCAAATACAGTTCGGTCAGGGACGCCAAGTTCTCAAAATACAAATCGGTCAGAGACGCCAAGTTCTCAAATACAATTCGGTCAGAGACGCCAAGTTCTCAAATACAAATCGGTTAGGGACGCCAAGTTCTCAAATACAATTCGGTCAGAGACGCCAAGTTCTCAAATACAATTCGGTCAGAGACGCCAAGTTCTCAAATACAAATCGGTCAGGGACGCCAAGTTCTCAGATACAATTCGGTTACAAACACCAAGTTCTCAAATGCAAATCGGTCAGAGACACCAAGTTCTCAAAAGCAAGAAGTCCCAATGTGAAGACAAACTCAACAACTTCTACAAGGTTGACGATCACCAGCAAGATGCAGACTCAACCAAACTTATCCTTCAGGTCAAAATGCCTCCAAAGATAGCAAATCGTTAGCAGAAACCGTCCCACGAACGGCAACCCAACAACTCTTCATCAACATCAGCCGTAGCCTCAGTCCTTCCGACAGCTACATGTAAGCACAGCACAGGTATGAAAGCATATCTTAGTCAACTACTTTTCTAAAAGAACATTATCACCAAATCTCAGGGCGACTTCCCAAAAACAGTCAAACCTCGGGTGACTCCCGAATACCGTCAAACCATCAAGGACCATCCCCAGCAGTTGTCGAACTACGTCCAGGCTTGACTCCCACTCGAGATACGTGGGTAGCCTACCATAGGTCCAGTCACTTGACCAACACGGTCACCCTTTTCCCCGGTAATCCTCGTAAGCTCGAATCTTCCCCAGCGAGAACGCCCTCAAACAGTCTCCCTCAGGTATAAAACCTCGACTTAGGATCATACTCCTGAACTGAGTCCCTATTTAGGTTCATACTCCTGAACTAAATCTCAAACTTAGGTTCATACTCCTGAACTAAATCTCAAACTTAGGTTCATACTCCTGAGCTGAAACCCCGACTTAGGATCATACTCCTGAACTAGGTCCCCATTTAGGTTCATACTCCTGAGCTGAAACCCCGACTTAGGATCATACTCCTGAACTAGGTCCCCATTTAGGTCCATACTCCTGAGCTGTAACCCCGACTTAGGTTCGTACTCCTGAGCTAAGTCCCCATTTAGGTTCATACTCCTGAACTGAAACCCCGACTTAGGATCATACTCCTGAACTAGGTCCCCATTTAGGTTCATACTCCTGAACTGAATTCTCATTTAGGTTCATACTTCTGAACTAAACCTCAGCTTAGGTTCATCCCCGATGAAAGTTAACGGAATTCCGATCCCTTCAAATGAAGTCCACCAAAAGACTGTTTATCCCCTCGAAGTCTGTCCCCAACGAAAACGAACATCGAAGGAAATCGTTTCAAAACAAGTTATCACCTCCAGATCACCCATCATCAAGGTTTGAGGCACCTAAGACGCCATCATTAAGGTTTGAGGCACCTAAAACGCTATCACACACAACACTAGGAAAGCGATAAATCGCAATTCGACAAACCGAAACCAACCATAGGGCGACTTCCCAAAAATAGTCAAATCATAGGGCGACTTCCCAAAAATAGTCAAATCATAGGGCGACTTCCCCAAAATAGTCAAGTCATAGGGCGACTTCCCAAAAATAGTCAAATTATAGGGTGACTTCCCCAAAATAGTCAAACCATAGGGCGACTTCCCAAAAATAGTCAGATCATAGGGCGACTTCCCCAAAATAGTCAAATCATAGGGCGACTTCCCAAAAATAGTCTAATCTTAGGGTGACTTCCCAAAAATAGTCAGATCTCAGGGCGACTTCCCAAAAATAGTCAAATCTTAGGGTGACTTCCCAAAAATAGTCGGATCTTAGGGTGACTTCCCCAGCAGAGCGGATATACAACTCAAAGGGTGATCGTGTTGGTTAAGTGGCTTGATTCCTCTTAAGGATACGTAGGTAGCCTATCATTAGGTTCAGCCATCAGACCGAAAATGGTCATTCCTATCCCCAGCAGAGCGGATATACAACTCAAAGCCATCAGACCGAAAATGGTCATTCCTATCCCCAGCAAAGCGGATATACAACTCAAAGCCACCAGACCAAAATGGTCATCTTCTATCCCCAGCAGAGTTTCTTTCCAGCAACCGACTGCAGAACTCGCTCATCAGGTTCGAGGCACCTAAAATGCCATCATCTCTAGGGTCAAAGACCCGAACTACGGCCGGCTTGATTCCTCTTAAGGATACGTAGGTAGCCTATTAAATAGGTTCAGCCACTCGATCACTTGATCATCCTGCCAAATATGGAGCCTTACTCTTATCGACGACCCCGCTTCCTCCGAATTGGGCAAGTTGAAAAACATAAACTGCTGGATTTTTGAATTTTATTCTTCCTGTCCAAAGCCTGGAGCTGCATTTAATGAACAGTGCACGTTTACAACCCAATCCGCGCGGACATGTTTGACATTTCCAGAGGCCTATAAATTGGACCCTCCTCTCTCAGTTTACACAACACAATTGGCTCATAGAAGCTGTATTCTGGCGAAAAATAGGGAGAAAACAGTGGGAATTCACTAGAATTGCCACCATTTTCTCCTCAATCTTTCCCAAACCCCTCTCACTCAAAATACTTTCAAAACACTCTCATACACACTCTCATACATACACTAATCCAAGCTCAAATCACCCCTTAGGAGGAGGATTAGAGAGAAAACATAGAGGACTTAAGTGTTATCTACTTGTTTTCTCTTTGACCAACTCTATCACCAAACCCTAAACACATTCAAGCCTTGAATCCACCCAAACACAAATACAAACACCAAATCTTGATACTCCTCAAGTCAAACACCAAATCTTGATACTCCTCAAGTCAAATTCCAAGCCTAGGAAGATAGGGTGTCACCATTGGTAAAGCCCTCCTTCTCTAAACCCTAAAACTCCCTTTTAACTTCTTGTTCATCTTGTTCTTCTTACTTTGATTTACTTTATGTCTAGTTTAACTTAAATCTTGACCTAAGATGGTCATCTTGAAGTTCATCTTCATGAATGACCATCTCAAATGGTCCACATTTTAAATCTCTAGTTGATTTTTCTCTTTAATTTCATCTCTACAAAATTCCCCTTCCCAAGCAAATGAAATGCTTAAGTCCTAATGTACCCCAAGGATGGTTTGATATAGTAGATCACCACTAAAATGTCTAGTGACTACTAATCAAAACCTAGGGAAATGGGGACAAGCATGGATGCAAAACCCCCTTTAAAATCACATTTTCCTTCTTGAGAAGTTGCTGTCCAGTAGCAATTTTCTAAGACCTCAGTCCATTGTCTAAATTTTTGGACACAGATAAACTTGGAATTTGGTGTTGACTACAAAATACTTTTTGTAGCCAACATCCAGAGATTTCCAGACATATTTTTACTTTATTTTTTGCGTGAGTAAAACTCCATTTTTCAAATTTTCCTTTAAAGGTCAGTTCATCAGTCTCTGGAAATCCATATTTCACATCTGAGATTTCCAGAAGGTTTTTGTCCCTCAAATCATCTCCAAAATGGGAAGTTCTTTTATAGAAACCTTATTTAAGGTGTTTTGAACATTTTTCATTCTCGGACTTTCCCCAGATTCTGGAGTTTTCAAGCCCTAAAGTCCATTTTAAAATCAAGTGTCCACTGCCTTTTTCATTCTGGCAGAAATGGTTTTCAACTTCCAAAAATCTTTTGAGTACCAAATCTCAACCCAAAAATCACACCAAAAATCATGGGATCTGTCCAAAGTCTAATAAAGAATTCCCAATTTTTACTTTCCTCAGTTTCAACTTATTTTGGCCAAAGTAACACACACACACACAAACAAATGGTTTTTAGCTTGGAAGACTCGTTTTACGAGGCATTCCGGGTGCACACTAACGTCCTTCCCGGCGTGTAACGTGACCTCCGAACCCAAATTTCTAATCTCGGGCATTTTTCAAAGTTTTGGCCCTTAAAACAAAAATGGCGTGGCGACTCCGTTTGATTTTTAAAAAATCGGGTACATCACAGAACTTGATAGCTGTGAGGATACAAGATCCATCTTGGTTGAGATTTTGGCATCAAAGAATGAGACAGAGTAATGGCTGTCTGAGGGACTGAAGCCATAGCTGTCAGATCATACCAAGGCTTAGCTATCAGAGATGATCTCTAATAAGGATTGAGATGCACTTGATGATCTTGATATCTTAGAGGGGGAATATGATTCATGTTATTGATTGATTGTAACCAATGTATAAGGTAGAATCATAACTGTCAGACTCACAGCTGTCAGATAAACTGAAAGATGAATATGACAGATTTCCTCTTTTGATATAAACCCTGTTCTATATATATATATTCCTTTATCAAAACCAACTAACTATGACATTGATCAAAGTTAGGTCCTAACAACATGAACACAAGGATTTCTTACGCTGATACTGATACTGTACTCCCGGATGAGATGGACGAGGAATTTGACACATTTCCTACTACACGACATTCGGATGTGGTTCGGAATTGGTATGATTGGTTAAGGAGTGTGGCCGGTCGGATTCAGACATTGGTGGGTGACATAGCCAGCCAAGGCGAGAGGGTTCAGGGGTTGTTGAGCTGGCGGGACCCGCGTGCCACGGTTTTATTCATGTTGTTCTGTCTCGTGGCTGCTTTGATGTTGTATGCAACTCCGTTCCAAGTACTTGTTGTCATGGTTGGATTCTATGCAATGAGGCACCCGAGGTTTCGACATAAACTGTCATCTGCACCACTCAATTTCTTTTGAAGACTTCCTGCAAGGACAGATAGTATGTTGTAAGTTGGAAAATGTTAACAAAGCTGGAGATTCCAGATCAAAAGAATCTAATTCTTGAACGCCTTCGATTCCTGTCCAGAAGATCTTTGCCCTTTTCGCTGTTATTTCTGGTCTATTTGCTGCAGTGGTTTCGGAGACGATTGAAATTAGAACATAATACTAAAATCTTAGTATGCCAAATGAAGTTTAATTTCAGACAGAGATTCCTGCAGTTTGATTTCAGACATATATCTTCATAAACCACTCTCTTCAAACTCTGCACCAGCAGTATGGTTTCACTTGTCCAGAAGATCTTTGCCCTTTTTTCGTATTGCATTAAAAACTTAATAGATTTTGAATATCCCAAAAAATACGAGTATAATCGAAGAAATCTAGTTCGGCTGATGAAGAATACTACTCTGTTCTTTCTGGTAACAAATGGTGCAATGCAATTTTTCTCGTTATAGCTGTTGAGAATTTCAATGTTCAGAATGGATCATGCATTTGGGATTGTATGTCATGTATTTGTCTGCTCTCAATATGGTGCCTCAGAGGTCATTCCAATTCAATTGGATCTTCTTCTTCTAGTTCAGAATTTACCATTGCTTTGTACATCAAAGGTGGTCCTAGTTCTATCAGATTTAATAATCTCAAAGTCAAAACTAGAGGCCAATTCTTCAATGATCGAACACTGTCATGGTGACAGCCACACTAAAGATAAGTGTTTCTATCTTCTTGGTTATCCTGATTGGCATAAGCTCCATGGAATCAAGCCTGATCATGCTAGAATGCCCAATAACTACAGAACCAAGTCTGGTTACAATACCTCTCATGCTCACAATGTGATATCTGTCTCATCTGAATCGGTTACTCCTATTTCTACTCAAGGCTTCACTCAAGCACAGATCAGTCAATTGCTAGCTCTCATCAGTCCCGGAGATCAACTTGAAAGTCCAGAATCTCATCTCTCTAGTATGCTTTTGTCTAGTCTGAGTAGTGTTAATCTTCTTTACATGAATCACTGCACAGATTGGATTATTGACACAGGTGCCACAGATCATATCACTTCCTCCTTCACTTCTCTTCTACATCCTATTGCTATACACTCAGTTATTCATCTTCCTATGGTAAAACATCCACTGTCACTCATAAAGGCACAATTCACCTCACAAATGATCTAGTTCTTTATAATGTTCTTTATGTGCCTGATTTTCACATTAACCTGATTTCTGGAAGTAAGTTTTCTCTTGATAACAATTGTTCTCTATATTTTTCTTCTACTCGTTGTTACTTCTAGGACCTAGTTCACAAGACATCAAAGGAGATTGGTAAAATGATGGGAGGTCTCTATAGACTCATCCTTCCTTCTAAAGCTACAAGTATACATATTTCTTCTGATGATAGTATGTTTGCTTCTGCTCATTCAAGCTCTGTAAATCATTCCATGTCTACTCACCTTTGGCATCTTAGGTTGGGCCATATCCCTTTTCCTAAGCTCAAATATAGTGACAGTATATGTACTTCTGGATATTCTCCGTGTAATAACATTGTGTGTGAAGTTTGTCACTTCGCTAGACAAACTAGAAATCCTTTTCCATTGTGATGTTTGGGGTCCTTTTCATACTCTTACTTTTAATGGCATGTCTTCTTTTCTCACTATAGTTGATGATTTCTCAAGGGTTACTTGGACTTATCTCATGAAATCTAAGGATCAAGTTTGTCATCTTCTTTCTTTCACACTCCTGTAGAACAGGTTAGGTCTGATAATGGGACTGAGTTCTTTAATGGCTCCATTTCTAAACTTCTTACTCCTCTTGGCATTGAACATCAGAGCACTTGCATTGCTAGAAATAGCTAGAGCTCTCAGATTTCAAGCTAATTTGCCTCTAAAATTTTGGGTTGGATGTCTGTTAACTGCTACATATCTTATTAACAGACTTCCTAGTTCTATTCTTCTCAAGGTTTTTGGTTGTTTGTGTTTTGCTGCTACTCCTGTTCATGGCAGGGATAATTTCTCTCCAAGGGCAAGAAAATGTCATTTCCTAGGGTATCCTTTTGTTAAAAAGGCATACAAATTGTATGACCTCGTTTCTCATACTATCTTCTATAGTAGAGATATTACTTTTTATGAACATCATTTCCCATTCTCTACATTCAAATCATCTCAGTCAATTCCTCTCTTTCCCATTGATTCTGATCTTCCTTAATGTTTTGATTTCAATTCTAGTTCATCTTCCTCTCCTATTATTCCATCTCCACCTCTGACTCATAATCATATTGCTTCTGCTCCTTCTCCTATTGAC
Source organism: Adenophora triphylla var. japonica (assembly GCA_022495995.1). NCBI lineage: Eukaryota > Viridiplantae > Streptophyta > Magnoliopsida > Asterales > Campanulaceae > Adenophora > Adenophora triphylla. Next base: position 532,981 of record JAFEMH010000913.1, read on the forward strand.
ATTTCTCCTACTCTTACTATCATTGATACTGCTCCTAGAAGATCTATGAACTGCTATCAACCTTAGCAATCTCTAATGAAGTCTCTTCATATTTATCTAAATTTTATTCTTATGCCAATCTTTCCTCCTCTTATTATTCCTTTGCCTTAAACACTTTTGTCATTGTGGAACCAAAAACTTACTCACAAGCTGTCAAAGATCCAATGTGGGTAGTTGCTATGCAAAGTGAAATTAATGCTCTTGAAGATAACCACACTTGGACACTTCAACCCTTGCCTTTTGATAACCATATTGTGGGTTGTAAGTGGATTTACAAGGTTAAATAAAATTCTGATGGTTCTGTAGAGATATAAAGCCAGGTTAGTGGAAAAGAGATTTACTCCGACCGAAGGACAAGAATATTTTGACACCTTTGCTCCTGTGGCAAAGATGACAACTGTTAGAACTCTATTTGATGTGACAGCTTCATCTAATTGGCCATTGTTTCAAATGGATGTCACCAATGCCTTCTTACATGGTGACCTCCATGAGGAAGTCTACATGGACTTGCCTCCTGGTTATTCTGTTCCTTCTCAGTTCACTACCTCTTCTTCTCAGCCTTTGGTTTGCATACTTCTCAAGTCCCTTTATGGTCTAAAGCAGGCACCAAGGCAATGGTACCAAAAGTTGTTCACCTTCCATAAGGATTCTCAGTTTGTGGCTCTTTTAGTTTATGTTGATGACTTAGTTCTCACCGGCAGTTCCGTTGAGTTAATTCAAACTGTTAAAGAATTTATGCAATCCAAGTTTAAGATGAAGGATCTAGGTGACCTCAAATTTTTTCTTGGTTTGGAGGTTGCTAGATCATCCACAGGGATTTGCTTGCATCAACATAAGCATGCTTTAGATATCCTTAAGGATACTGGTTTACAACATTGTAAACCATCCAAGATTCCAAATGACCAACATCACAGCTTAGCTGCTGACAAGGGTGATGTCTTAATTGATCATGGCCTATATAGAAGACTTGTGGGTAGGCTAATCTACCTCACCATTACCAGGCCAGACTTGTCTTACCCTATTCATGTGCTTAGTCAGTTTCTGTCTTATCCAAGAGCTCCTCATTTGGCTGCAGCTATGAAGGTGATTAGATATCTTAAAGGCTCTCCTGGTCAAGGGTTATGGTTCAACTCCCTCACCCCTCTTACATTACAAACCTTTTCTGATGCTGACTGGGGTTCATGCCCTCTATGCCCTACCACTAGAAGGTCCATCACAGGGTATTGTATTCTTCTTGGTTCTTCTTTGATCTCTTGGAAATGTAGGAAATAGATCACTATGTCTTGATCAAGTGCAGAGGCGGAGTATAGAGCCCTTGCTAAAACATGTTGTGAAGTCACATGGCTATTGGCTCTATTGAAGGATCTTGGTATTCATGATCTTACTCATGTTCCTTTGTATTGTGATAACAAGTCTGCCCTTCAGTTGGTGGCTAATCCTGTGTTCCATGAACGTACGAAACTGATGCAGCGGAAGACTTGGATAGATATCAATACTAGTAGAATTTAATCAATACTAGTAATCGATCTTCAAAACTCGTAGAATTTAATCGATACGGAGAGTCGGCATCCAAAAGGAATTTAATCACTTTTAGGAAATAAAGATTGATTACGGGTAGAAATTAATCAATACGCGAATCAATCCTTCAACAGCAGTCGAAATTAATCAAGACTACAAGTTGGAACAAGAAAACACTCAATTTTTATTAATCAACAACTGATTTTCGAAATTACACATAAAACTATTTTTATAGGTCTCATATGACTTGATAAACAAGTCAAACATATCTAAAAATACTCCTAACCTATAAGGTAACTTAATAGACACTTAAAATAACAATATAAAGTCCTAATCTACTTCTAATCCTGAAAATACTAATAATATATTATTAAATTCGAAAATAACAATAATAATTAGAATTAAAACATAAACAAATCCTATTATTGATCTTCATCATTCTCCTCGGCTTCGAAAAATTCGTCCTCGAATTTGCAATGAGTTGTAGTTGAATTTGTCGCAATACAAAGAGAGCATGTAACATAAGTATCCTTCCATTGTACCTTGATATTAGAATATAAAAATCCTTGAATCCTTGGCGAACTTGATATTTGCCAACTTGAGTAATAACTTCCATCCAATCAGTCCAATAGGACATAATATACGTTTGGAGTAATAATTTTATAATGTAATCAGCAGAAGACTTTGTAGAGGAAACATCAAATGGATCAAATGGATCATCATAAGGATTAACAATTTTGACGGCTTCAAAATTCCAAATCAATTCATCTTGTAGAAACCCGAAGCTAACAGTTTTTACACCAGTCAAGTCTGATGTTACTAGTTGACAAATTTCGCAATCACATTCGTCAAAAACAGGCGGTTTTGACCAATCGACAGGAACATCAACGCTTGAAGATTCAAAAAACGGCCCACCAAGATCAAACATTTTTTTTTTTTTTGGAAATTGTCTAATCTGAATATAAGGAAAAATTATTGATATATGAATACCTCAACGAAAGACGAGAATCCCTGATTTTGGCTCTGATACCAAATGATGTAGCGGAAGACTTGGATAGATATCATTACTAGTAGAATTTAATCAATACTAGTAATCGATCTTCAACACTCGTAGAATTTAATCGATACGGAGAGTCGGCATCCAAAAGGAATTTAATCACTTTTAGGAAATAAAGATTGATTACGGGTAGAAATTAATCAATACGCGAATCAATCCTTCAACAGCAGTCGAAATTAATCAAGACTACAAGTTGGAACAAGAAAACACTCAATTTTTATTAATCAACAACTGATTTTCGAAATTACACATAAAACTATTTTTATAGGTCTCATATGACTTGATAAACAAGTCAAACATATCTAAAAATACTCCTAACCTATAAGGTAACTTAATAGACACTTAAAATAACAATATAAAGTCCTAATCTACTTCTAATCCTGAAAATACTAATAATATATTATTAAATTCGAAAATAACAATAATAATTAGAATTAAAACATAAACAAATCCTATTGGCTCTATTGAAGGATCTTGGTATTCATGATCTTACTCATGTTCCTTTGTATTGTGATAACAAGTCTGCCCTTCAGTTGGTGGCTAATCCTGTGTTCCATGAACGTACGAAACACATTGAGATTGATTGTCATCTTACTAGGGAAAAGGTTGCTATGGGTATTGTTCATACTCTTCATATGATCAACCTGCGGATTTGTTAACTAAGGCACTCTCTGCGGATAAGATTGCTCACATACTTTCCAAGTTGTCCATTCTCAATTTATTTTCGCCTGTCAACTAGAGGGGGGATGATAACAGAGTACTGACTACGGCTAACATGGATACAATGGATGAATGTGTAATAGACAATTGTACAGTGGAAGTCAATGTAAATATAATTTAGGCAGTTACAAGTTGTTAGGGTGTTGTTAGATTGTTAGACGGTTAGTGGTTGGTTAGAATGTTCATATTGCCTTGTATATATACATTCAAGTACAGAGAATGCAGATTATGATTCATTCTCTCAAATTTCTGTCTCGTTATTCATTCTCCCTCTTCTAACAGAGAGCCAGGACGTATGATCTTGTTGAGCCAATGCAGTTTCTTTTTGTTCGAGTCGTGAAAGCACGGGACCTACCCTCCAAAGATGTCACGGGGAGTCTTGACCCTTATGTCGAAGTGAGACTTGGAAACTATAAAGGAGTCACACGTCATTTTGAGAAAACTTCTAATCCCGAGTGGAATATAGTTTTCGCCTTCTCGAAAGAGAGAGCCTTGTGTTTAAGGATAAGGATATGATGAAAGATGACTATTGATGTTGCCAGGATCTTCCTCAACAGCAACCTCACCGTTGTAGTCTATCCTCGATATCTCCGGCTCCTTCTTCTCCGACTGATCTGCACACAATAAACGTTAACTAAGCCGGGGGCGGCTCCGGCGTAAGCCCCTCCGGCGTGAGGATAAGTGTTTGCTTGGAAGGAAGGTAAACAATATTGAAAGGTGATTGTGTGTGTATCAATGGACGTACCTTGAAATGAAGCTTTCCCATCTTATTTATACCCCTCATCCTCGTGCCATGCATGTGACCTCCTCACATTTCATGCCTCCTGCCACGTGTCAACATATCATTGGTCCTTTATAAAGTAAACCCCCAACACGTGATCATCAATCCCAATGCATAACCGTCTAATGGGTCCCACTTGGTAGATATTTATATGCCGCCTCTGGTGAATATCAACTGGGATCCCTCTCTCGCCGGATAAGGTCACTTACTATCATGTCTCGCCTTGCCATCATGTCTCGCGTTTAATCTTTATCGCCGGTCTTCCTCATAATATGTCGCCATTTACTATCTTGATTTCCCCCCTTCTTAAGGATATTAGCGGGATATTTCCTATCTCGCCTCCCTATGATCCTCTTTGGGTCGCCTGTAATCTTATCTCCTTCTTGGGTCATATCCCACTTTTGTGCCCACGGGTTACTCTCTCGCTAATAGACTTGGGCCAGGCCCAATTGTTATTACTGGACAGCATCAGAAGCCCCTAAGTTTATGGCGAGATTCATTTATGGTCTCGCCAAAAACTTTATATTTAACGCCTCCTTATTCCGCGACACATAAATCCTTCTTCAAGAAGCTATCATTGAAATCTCCATCCATACACGTGTCCCTTTCAGGGTATCCTTTTAGATCTTATCAAGCCGTCATTTGGGAATTGTGCCAAATTGTGAGGGAAAATTTTAAAATTTTTCCCAAACGTCACATCAATCATTTCTTTGAAAACCTCTCTCATATAAATACCAAATCCCTTCCTCCATTCCCTTTTTTACTCTTCTTCATCCTCACTTGATTTCTTACAAACTCCGACGAAACCCCAACCTTGATTCCGACTGTTCTTCTTCATTTTCACCGTTCATTCAACGATTTTCTCCCCAAAATTGTTTCTTGACCTTTCTTCTGTTCATTTCTAACCAACTGGGCAGTGATTTGGTGCATTATTTCCCGATCCTCAGGACTCTACCTTCTTTTCCGGCGCCTGTTCATCTTTTCCTAGGTGAATCTTCATCTTTCCCAGGCCAGATTTACTCATCGTCGGGTAATTTTTCAAAACCCTTCATATTCTTTAAACCCTTAGTTTTGATTTCCATATTTTTGTCCCAAGTATTTGAATCTTGTTATTCCTTCACCCCATAAATTTTTTCCTAAATTACCCTTCATGGCTAGATATAAAACTTGTGCTAGGCGGGTTAGATACGGTATATGCCAGGTTTCAGGCGGTCTATATAGACGTCTGCGAACCACTTGGGCGAGATTGCCCAAGGCCGACATAATTAGGCTACTTGTTGAGAATTGGGTGGATCCTTCGATAATCGACTCTCTCGAAATCCAAGGCCGCTTCTTTCTTTCCCCTTCGGCCCTATGTCCCGTATTTTTACTTCACACACGTAATTAGTTCGATTTATTAAGGACAAATATGAACCCAATTTAAGCGACTCATCTGAATCCCATTGTGTCGCTGATCCTTTTTCCAAGCGTAGGATGCATTATAAATCAGTCCTTTCTTCTTCTTCTTCCAGTGAATCCTGCGAGATGACTGATAGAACGGCTTCTTCTCCGCGGCGGCTTCCAAGAATCCCTCTTCTTCAAGAGTTCAAAATCTCCGCTTGCACGAAGGTACCCTCTTTACCAATCCCGCCCATGCCGAGGCGGGATCATCACTCGCACCGGATAACGGTTCCCTTATTCCTAATCCCATTACAGATTGGCACGAGATCATACCACATAGATAGCTCTATTTACCAAATTTCGACTATCAAGGCGACCTATCTCTCGCTCATTTAAGAGAAATGCGTGATGGTATAGTAGTTTTCCTTCCCGGCTCAAAGCGGACTTAGAATTCCTCTTGATCCTTTCCTTTGCGAAGTCTTATTCAAAGCCCAAGCCACGATCACTTTGAAATTCATCCCAATGCCCTTAGAATCATTACTTGCCTTTATTGTCATTTGTCGCTCTCTTCGCAAAGAACCCTCTATTCTTGCCTTACTTACTCTATTCAAGGGCTACAAACAAACCGGCTTGACTTGAAGATGATGTAATTGAAACCCGTCTTTCTCTACAATACCAAAGAGGTCCCAAGGTCCTTACTCCCCTTCCTACAAAAGTTCATGGCGGATGGACGATCCCCTTTTCATTGTTTCTCGTGTGGGGTGGTCTCACCCCGCCGATCTTTACCCTATAAATCCCCAGATTGAGTCAAAACCTGCGCCCGTGGCTGGAGATAATGCTCTTATTGCCGCCATTCGCTCCTTAGCCACTCGTCCCGAAAATTCTCCTGCTAATACTCCCCAACCTCTCATTTCTTGGAGAGGCATTTTACGAGATAGAGGATTGCTCAACCAAGTGGGCATTGCTGACAACTTGCCCCGCGTTCAACCGCGAGTCCCCCTTAGCCATGTTCACTTTGATGGGTGGGAGCGACATACGAGGAATAAGTATGCTTATGAGTGCCGAGTCATGCAAGGGTACTCGTCACCGTTCCGCCATGAATAATGTTCTTTGTATGTTCCTTCTTGAACTTGGCTCTTTCTTCACATTTAATTCATATTGTCGTTTTTCTAACTTTTATCCTCCTTTTTCTTTTTTCTAGATCACAGAGCGAAATTAATGGAAAGTCGTCAAGCTGCCAACCTTGAAACCGACAACAGACGGAAAAGTCTTGCAAGCGCTCGCGACGCTGCTCTTGCCGCCCTTCCTGCAAATCTTCCTTTGCCCATATCTCTCGATGGCAACGACACGGAAAGAAATAGCATTAGAAAAGTCCCGAGAACACGGCCCAAAGCGAGCTAGGCCTACTAATGCTTCTGCTCGAGCCAAGCGACAAAAGAGAATCGCTTCCGTAACAACAAGTGTCGCTCCACCTCCACCAGAAGTCATCCCGCCTAATCCTATCATTGTTTCAACTTCTCCACCTACTGAAGCTATTATCCCGCCAATCTCTACCTCAATAACTTCTAATATCAATATCGCTCCCAATGTCATTCCGCTCTCTAATACCGCCCCTTTGCCAGAAGATGTCGAGATTTCCCCATCTGAACCTGTCCCAATTAATTCTCCTTCTCTGGAAGTCCACCACGACGAGCCTAATCAAACTGTGATTCCTTCTTCCCGCGAGACGGAAGTTTGCGACCTCACCAACATTTCCAGCTCTCCTCCCACTCCTCACGACCCAAATACTTCGTCCACACTTCCTCGGCCAGTGGCTCCAAGAAAACTTTTCAAAGCCTACCGATTTTGCCGGGCTTTTGAGCTAAGTAAGGAGATTGCTAAAGTCCCCCATATAAAGGGTGATTGAAGAAACTCGCGGTGCGGAAGATTGCATGCTAGGTAGCTGCTTTGATCCGAGCTAGCGACCAACTTCAAGTTCAACGTGTCGCCCTCATGGATCCCGATCACGCCGCTTGTCAGGCTGGACTCTATTTTTCCTTGGTACGTTGCTCTTTTTTCCCCTTAATAACATTTCCTTTATTTTCAGTTACTTTTTAACTTTCCTTTGTTACCTTTTTCAGCTTGGATCTTCTATCATGGGTATGAGCGAGCAAAATACTCGTCTCGATAATGAGTCTACGAACTTAAAGGCGACAAACCAAATCTTGAAGCGCGACAAAGATATTCTCAAGGGCAGGGTCACTCGGCGAGAAACTACCATCAAAAACTTGGAGGAAGAGCGCGACAAATTAAAGTCCGACCTGGCTACTTCCCAAGATCAACTTGACCGTACCTTGACTGATCTTAACACCGCCAAATCTGACCTCACCACTGCCACCAATGAACTCAACTCTGCTAAGGAGCATACCGCCAAATTGAGGAGCGAGAATGAAGCTTTAAAGGAAAATCATGCGGCCGACACTCAAACTTTACATGACGAGATTGCCAGGCTCAAAGAAGAGCTGGCTGGAAAGCCGCAGAAATTATCGCTCTCAATGCGACGTAGCTCAACTAACCGATGACATTTCTGACATTGGTAACCAGACTTCCCTCCAAGTCATGCGGGCCGCAGCAGCTGACGTTGATGAAATTCCGGCCATTACTATCGAGAAGCTTGCCCATTGGGGTTCAGAGCCCATTTTCAGCGAGGTATGTCGCCGTGGTCACTCCTTGGTTCCTTTTACTCCTGAGGAACTTAAAGATCTCGCTGATGAAGATGCTTTGTTGGGTAAATCGCCTTGGACTGCTCCTTCTGTTAAGAACCCAAATGCCCTTGCTTTGTGGGGCGACTTACTCGATCATAAACACAAGCTTTTAGATGACGCTAAAGCTCTTGCCATCGCGAATTCAAGTTCAACTCAAGCCGCACCAACTGATGATCCCAATGCCTCGGCTTAACTTCTCTTTAACATTTAGCTTTCTTCAAACAACTTTCGTAACTTGCCATGATGTCTAAACAATTTACTTTCTTTTCTTTTGGGGCCTGCGAGCCTATAAGCAATGTATATTCGCGGCCTTTGTCCTTGCCCCTTTGTTTTCATGTTTCACTTATTTCGTCATTCATTGTTTTGATAGTTTATCAAAAAATCTCTTTTGCATGACAGGTACCCTACACATATACTCCCATCGAAAAAGTGAAGTCGTCTTTAGGCGACTTTACTTATAATGTATATTGCGCGACTCATCTTGTCGCTGGCTCTAACCCTTTCTTAATCTTCTTTTGCTTCATACTTAACATAATTTCCTTCTTTTTGCCTTATCTTTCCTTTATTATTTCAGCGAGAGAATGATATCTTTCATAGCGACTTATGTTTATGCTCTTAAAGCGAGATAAACCTTTTCCTCATTCATAATCCAGAAACTTTCATTTTTATAATCCTTACTCTTACATTTTTCATCATCCATAAATTGACTCGCATCATTTATCACGACTTACATTGACTCGCAACATTTATAGTCTGCCGACTTTCAACATTTATAGTCCGTCGACTTTCAACGTTTATAGTCCGTCGACTTTCAACATTTATAGTCCGTCGACTTTCAACATTTATAGTCCGTCGACTTTCAACATTTATAGTCCGTCGACTTTCAACATTTATAGTCCGTCGACTTTCAACATTTATAGTCCGTCGACTTTCAACATTTATAGTCCGTCGACTTTCAACATTTATAGTCCGACGACTTTCAACATTTATAGTCCGTCGACTTTCAACATTTATAGTCCGTCGACTTTCAACATTTATACATTTGTTTCAATAATTCATCAAATATTGTTTTGATAATTCATCAAAAACTCTTTGCCCTCTTACCTTTAGCGAGATATCACCATACACATATACTCCCATCGAAAAAGTGAAGTTGTCTTTAGGCAACTTTACTCTTAAGCGATTTATCTACCATGTTATTGGCGACTAATCATACATGACTAAAAAATTTAATCCATGCAAGACACATACGAGGAATAAAATTTCGTACTTTCATTGTATTAAAACAAGTTCAACGTATATATCTTCTATTAGAATCATAAAACATATGGCTTTCCTTCATGATTAAAAAGTTCGTAGATTCATCAAAATGAATATGAAACAACTTTCATAAGAATGAAATAAGTAAGTTACCCTCATTACTTCAATGGTAATATTTCTTTAAATGATCAACACTCCATGCATTCGGGACATCTTTGCCGCCTTCTTCTTTCAAGTGATAAGTCCCTTCTCGCACAATCTTAGCGATTTGGAAGGGACCTTCCCATTTTGGATCTAGCTTGGCAAATCCCGCTGTTGCGCCTTTAACTTCACGGCTTCTCAACACCCAATCTCCTACATTGAATGACCTCTTCTTTACTCGCTTGTCGTGTTGTGCCTTCATCCTCTGCTTGTAATTAATCATCCTCATTCTCGCCCTAAGCCTCTTCTCATCACTCAGGTCTAGCTCGAAGCACCTTCTGTCGCCATTCATTATCTCGTCATAATAAGTTACTCTATGGGTAGGCAAACCCATCTCAGCAGGAGCCATTGCTTCTGAGCCGTAAGTTAAAGCGAAGGCAGTCTCACCAGTTGATCCCTTTACTGTCGTTCTAACATACCATAAAGCTGTGGACAACTCTTCCAACCAAGCTCCTCCTCTCTTTTCTAAGTTCTTACACAAAATCTCCAGACCTTGCTTGTTAGCGGCCTCTACTTGTCCATTGCATTGCGGCCTATACACTGCGGATTGCCAATGTTTGATATTCAAATTCTCGCAAAAACCATGAAACTTTTTTCTAAATTGCGACCCGTGATCAGAAATGATTGCCCGCGACATTCCATGGCGACATAGGATTTCCTCCGTTACAAATCTGATAATCTGGTCTTCAGTGGTAGAAGTTAATGCTCTTGCCTCTGTCCATTTAGTGAAATAATCAACAGCTACCACCACCATCTGTGCTCCTCCTTTGGCCTTGGGGAAAGGTCCTATAAGGTCTATCCCCCACATATTAAAGGGCCACGCTGCTACAATTGGGGTCTGCTCAGTCGCTGACTGCCTAGGAATGTTAGCATGTCGCTGGCACTGATCACATCTCCTCACATATTCCTCTGCATCTTTCTTCAATGTCGGCCAGTAATATCCAAGGAACATGATTTTACTAGCCAAAGTTCTTGCCCCTGGATGGCCTCCGCAAACGCCTTCATGTACCTCGAATAAGACATTATCCACCTTTCCTGGCTCCACGCATCTCATCAATGGTCGCGAGAAAGACTTGCGGTATAAGATCCCATCCTGTACAGTAAACCTTGGCGACATTTTTCTAACAATCTTCGCCCTATCTTCTTCTTGAGGCAGCTCTTCCTTTTCCAAATAGTCTTTCATTTCGCATACCCAATCTTTTTCGCCCGCTTCAATTTCCATTATCAGTGGCCTTTCAAATGCCGGCTCTTCAATAAATTCCACTACCACCTTCTTGGGCAACTCCTCTATTTTGTCACAAGCGGCCTTGCTCAACATGTCGGCTCGCTCATTTTTCTCTCTATCAATCTGCACCAGCTCCCAATAATCAAAGCTCTGCAAAATCTGTCTTACCATTTCACAATATTTTGCCAAGATTGTACTCACTACTCCGTATCTACCCTTCACTTGGTTGACAATCAACTGAGAATCAGAATGGGCAACTATTTGCTTTACTCCAATATCTCGGCATAGCTCCAATCCCGCCACCAACGCCTCATATTCTGCCTGGTTGTTTGTCATATTAAACTTAAACCTCAGGGCCTTCTCGTACATGCAATCCTTTTCTGGCGAACTTAATGAAATCCCAGCTCCTCCTTTGTCTTTAGCTGAGGATCCATCAACAAACAGTTCCCAACATCCTTCTGGTCTTTCTCGCTCCTCTTCTATCTCAGGGTCCTGCGACTTAGCCTTCCTTTTCTTGGCCCCTGAGTCTCTACTTCCTCCCTTTCATATGTAAATGAAGTTTCAAGAATAAAGTCCGCCAAAGCCTGCGCCTTAATCGCCTTTCTTGCCTCAAACTGAATATCAAACTCCGTTAATTCAATCGACCATTTTAAGAGCCTTCCCGCTGAGTCGAGTCATTGTAAAATCTTCCTCGTGGCGCATTAGTCAACACGGTAACAGGATGAGATAAGAAATAAGCCCTTAACTTCCGCGTCGCAATCACCAAAGCATAAGCCAACTTTTCAGCATTAAAGTATCTCGCCTCTACTTCATTTAATGCCTTGGAAACATAATACACCGGCTTTTGCATGCCACCATCCTCCTTTATCAATACCGCCCTTTGCCCAAATCGAAGCCGCCAAATAGACATATAATCGGTCTCCTTCTTCGGGCTACATAGGATGGGCGGCTTTCCCAAATATTCCTTTACCTTTTGAAACGCTTCTTCGCACTTTGCATCCCAAGAAAACTTTTTGATCTCCTTTTAATACTTTGAAGAACGGCAAACATTTCTCGCCGACCGCGACACAAATCGTCCCTGCAGCTATCACCCTACCATTTAACCTCTGAATTTCTTGAATGGTCTTGGGCGACTTCATATCAATTAACGCTGGATCTTCTCCGGATTTGCCTCTATCCCGCGGCGATTTACCAGAAAACCAAAAACTTTCCCGCCGTAACTCCAAAGGTGCACTTACTTGGATTAAGCTTCATGGAATTCCTTCTCAAATTCTCAAAAGTCTCCGTCGAGATCCGCCAAATGATCCTCCCCTTGGTTTTGATTACCATATCATCAATATAAGCTTCGACATTCCTTCCAATCTGCGATTTAAAAATCTTGTTGACCATCCTTTGGTATGTCGCCCAAAGATTCTTCAAGCCGAAAGGCATCATTTTATAGCAAAAATTTCCAAGGGGAGTTCGAAAATTTGTTTTAGCCTTGTCCTCTTCAAGCATCTTGATGCGATGATACCACGAGTAAGCATCAATAAAACTAAACACCTTGTGTCCCGCAATGGAGTCCACCAATCTATCAATCTTTGTGCAAAGGATAACAATCCTTGGGACATGCCGTATTCAGATGCGTGAAGTCTATGCACATCCTCCACTTTTTGTTTGCCTTCAACACTATGATCGGGCAGGCTAGCCAAACCTGGATAAGTGATTTCTTCAATAATTCCCGCCTTTAATAACTTCTCCACTTCTCCAATCACCGCTTTCTCCTTTTCCGCCGACTGTGTATCTCACTCTTCGCTTAAAAGGTTCTACATTTGGATCAGCATTTAAACAATGTAAGGCGACCTTCTCATCAACTCCGCACATATCCTCAGGTTTCCAAGCAAATACATCAATGTTATCTCGCAAAAAATCAATCAGCATATCTCGCTCATCCCTCTTCAATTGTTTCCCAATTTTAACTTTCTGCTCTGGGTATTCATCATTCACAATCACTTCTTCCAATTCTTCTGCCGCCTGAATATCAGGCTCATCCCGTATTTGCAATGTATCTATTTCCATTTCAGCCGCCTTTCTCCGATCAACACATTTCTTTATCTTCTTACCGCTACTTTCCCCCTTATCTCTCCCGGCAAGCGACATGCTCTCAGGGGTGTCCATCATGATCTCTTCATCACATTCTTCACTATCCGAATCTACTATCTCTTCAATAAGGGGCTCCTTCATTTTGACAAATTCAGCAGACCTAGACCATGCCATTTCAGCTTGCATCACCATTAGCTCCATCAAATTTCCTTCTGATTTTCCCCTCCACCATCTCTGTATCTCGCTCCTCATTTCTTTCTCGCACAACTTCATCTTCCGCCTTTTCTTCAATAACAATGATCGCCGACTTATTCTTCATGCTTTCGCTTCCTCCCGCTTCACACCCTCCTAAGTCGGTGATCATGTTAATTCTCGCATCTCGCACCACCATAGCTGTGGAGAGTGAACTTGTGCTAGCCTTGCCGCCGTTTGCATCTCAATCTTCTTTTGAATCACCTCCTTAACTTCACTCTTCAAGCAAGCAATCCCTTTTGGAGTAGGGAATTTGACTCGCTGATGCGGGATAGAAACCACCATTTCAAAAGACTGCATAAAGGGGATACCTACAATAGCGTTGTATGGCGACACCAAGTCAATAACCATAAATTCCACGGTGCGAGTTCTCACCTTCTCATCTTCTCCTACCTCTACCGCCAAAGAAATCGTCCCCTTAACCCGCACAATAAGGTGGTTTGTAAATCCTTCCAAAACCCTATATACGCACCAAATTGGCCTCTCGTATATCGCATCTTTTTAAAAGCATCATAATAGAGAATATTTCGCTTGCTCCAGAATCTACTAAAACCCGATGCAAAATACTGTTCCCTGGGCGATTGAGATTACAATCGGTTGGCATCCATGACTCGGCGTTAGAGCCGACTCTCGCCTTGAAAAGCGATCATCCTTTCTTCACTGGGTGGATAGGCGGGAATATGACAAGTATGGGATAGCGACATAATCTGATTACTTAAGCAAGTAATGCTTGTGGGCTCGTGAATTACCAAAATTTCATTCCTGTTACCATTTCCTCCTTGAGCCGCCCCATTTGGCTCTTGCCATACATACTCTTGCAACTCACCCCTTTCAACCTTCTTTTGAATTACTCTTTTCAAATTATAACAATTGTCGGTCTCATGACCCCTGTCCCGATGATAATTACAATATTGATTCATGTCAATCCTCCCAAGATCATTCATTTCAAAAGGTGGTGGCAAATCAACACTCGAGAATTTCACTTGGTGTAGCGGTCCACCTTGTAAACCTTACAATCCTCCTAACTCCTCGACCTCCATTTTGCCCTCCATTACGACCTCCAACGCGACCTCCCCCTCTACCGCCAGCAGGATTCCCTCGACCTCCTTGTTGAGCGGCATTCCCTTCCTTGACATACTCAATCCTATCCTTAACACTTTTCTTCCCAGTGTTAGAAGCTCCTTCATCAATATCCTCACCACCACAATACGCCTTGACCCTCTCATGCAACTCGCTCAAAGTCGCAGGTAATCTCATCCTTAACTCCCTCCTGAATGATTCGGCTAGCAGACCCGACATATACATCATTATAACATATTTGGGATCAATCTCAGCAATTTGATTGGCAATTAGCAAAAATCTGTTGGTGTAAGTAACAAGACCTTCTCCCGTCTTCTGTTTAATCCCAATCAACTCCTGCAGTACTACTGGTTGAGCTCCCACTGATCCAAATCTCGCCAAAAACTTTCTTTTGAAGTCTTGGTACCCCAATATGGAATTAACAGGCTGCTGCACAAACCAATCCAAAGCCTGAAGTTCCAAGGTGCTAGCAAAAGTCTTACATAATAAAGCATCATCCTTAGTCAAAATCGCCATTGTGACCTCAAATCCCGCTACATGAGTTCTGGCGGTAGTGACTCCTGCATACTTGGATAGAGCGGGCAAACGAAAATCTGGAGCTGGCTCAGCTTCCTGGATATATCTAGCAAACGGAGCGACAAAGGAGTCCTTCTCACTATCAATTACACCACCCCTTTCCAGTTCTGCCAATCTCCTTGCCATCTCAGCCATCTGCTTCCTGAAACCGTCTTCTTCTCCAAAACGACTAACTCCTATACCCTTCCCTTTTTCTACCGACTTGGGTTTCTCGCAATCTTTGAAACTTCTCACCTCTTTCTCGCCATCTTCAGCATCATTTGACGCAGTATCACCATCTTCTTCTTCACAATAGAGGGACGACACTTGGGAAGTGTGTGGCCAATGATAAACTTTAATCTTTCTTCCATTTTCCATGTACTCTCCCGCTTTTCTTTTTTGTGCTCCTTCTATTCGCTTTTGCGACCCTTCTATTCTCGCTTCTACTTCTTTTGGCTTCTCAGGCTCTACTTCCTTTTCTTGCTCCTCATTTACTACAATTACCTCCTTATTTGCTCCCTTATCTCCTTCTATTGTCGCCGTTAAAAATCCCTGCGGGATTGGAGTAGGTTTCTTCTTCATCGCCCTCAGTCGCTTGTTGTTTTCAATCAATTGCAAGATCAGAGTGTTATGGATCCTCAAACTTTCTTCCTCATTCTCTATTTCCTCCTCTTGTGGTGGCGGCATCACATTCCTCTCTCTCTCGTCACCAGTATCTCGCTCCACCTCTTCCGGGATTATTTGCTGCGAGGAAGAAGTATCTCTCGCTCCACCCATACCGATATTCCCAAACCCAGAAATTGAAGTGACAATGTTCCTTCCCGCTACAGTCTTCTGGCCCACTACCATATTCTTCTCTGGTGTTGACATTCTTTCTACTTACGTAATCACCTTTATGAACTTCAACAACGAAAACCTGCAAATCTTATGAAGATTTGAAGATCTTGCTCAAAAACCCAGAAACAACAACAATAAACCCAGTAATAAACCCTTTCTTCAACACCAAAACTTTCCACACCTTACCACCAAAAACACCCAAATCAAAGCTATTCGAAACAAAATAACTTCACAAATTCCAACTTCAAACTTTCACAACCAAACCCAGATTTGAACAAATCTTAACAAACAACTTCAAACTTTCACAACCAAACCCAGATTTGAACAAATCTTTAACAAACAATTTTGAATTCAACACAACTCCCACAAATTCTCTAGAAAACAGGAATCTACACCAACTCAGTTAAACCAAATTACCCTCTCCAAATATTCAACTCAAAAACACCAATTAATCTTAACAAAGAAACAAACGCCACTCACTTCCACCGATAATGAAAACAACAAAATTCCTCTTACAAATTGCCAATAATGTCAACTCAACCGTTAAATTCAATACTCCGCTTGAATCGTCCACCACACGACCCACCTTCGTAATCTCGTAATGAGCTCCCTCGATCTCAAGCCACCGCCGACGAAGCTTCAATCCTTGAAGAGAAAACAGGTCCCGGCAACGGAACCAATTGATGTTGCCAGGATCTTCCTCAACAGCAACCTCACCGTTGTAGTCTATCCTCGATATCTCCGGCTCCTTCTTCTCCGACTGATCTGCACACAATAAACGTTAACTAAGCCGGGGGCGGCTCCGGCGTAAGCCCCTCCGGCGTGAGGATAAGTGTTTGCTTGGAAGGAAGGTAAACAATATTGAAAGGTGATTGTGTGTGTATCAATGGACGTACCTTGAAATGAAGCTTTCCCATCTTATTTATACCCCTCATCCTCGTGCCATGCATGTGACCTCCTCACATTTCATGCCTCCTGCCACGTGTCAACATATCATTGGTCCTTTATAAAGTAAACCCCCAACACGTGATCATCAATCCCAATGCATAACCGTCTAATGGGTCCCACTTGGTAGATATTTATATGCCGCCTCTGGTGAATATCAACTGGGATCCCTCTCTCGCCGGATAAGGTCACTTACTATCATGTCTCGCCTTGCCATCATGTCTCGCGTTTAATCTTTATCGCCGGTCTTCCTCATAATATGTCGCCATTTACTATCTTGATTTCCCCCCTTCTTAAGGATATTAGCGGGATATTTCCTATCTCGCCTCCCTATGATCCTCTTTGGGTCGCCTGTAATCTTATCTCCTTCTTGGGTCATATCCCACTTTTGTGCCCACGGGTTACTCTCTCGCTAATAGACTTGGGCCAGGCCCAATTGTTATTACTGGACAGCATCAACTATGTTGGCTTTGTTCGTGTCAAACTTCATGATATACCGATGCGGATCCCACCAGATAGTCCTTTGGCTCCGGAATGGTATCGACTCGAGGATAGAAAAGGGGAGAAAACAAAGGGAGAGCTTATGTTTGCAGTCTGGATAGGCACACAAGCTGATGAAGCCTTTCCTGATGCCTGGCAATCAGATGCATCCATCACTGATAGCTCCGTCTCCTCCACATTTCTCCAGTCAAAAGTTTACCATTCTCCAATAATGTGGTACGTTCGTGCTAATGTGATCGAGGTCCAAGATTTGGTTTTAGATGATAAAGCTCGTTTCCAGATGTATTTGTAAAGGCGCAAATAAGTAACCATGTTTTCAGAACAAGACCTGTTCAAGCACGAACTTTGAATGCACTGTGGAATGAGGAATTCATGTTTGTTGCTGCAGAATCGTTTGAAGATCATCTGATCCTTTCCATGGAAGATCGTGTGGGGCACAACAAAGATGAGATCTTCGGAAAAGTTATTATACCACTAAGCACCGTTGATCGCCGTGCTGACGATCGTATTGTTCACTCCAAAAGGTTTAACCTCCTTAAACCAAATGCTACCGAAGTGGAGGAGAAGAAGAAGAAAGATAAAGATAAGTTTTCTACGAAGGTTCATCTCCGAGTCTGTCTTGACGGAGGGTACCAAGTTCTTGATGAGTCAACTCACTACAGCAGTGATCTCTTGCCAACTGCGAGGCAGCTTTGGAAGCCATCTATAGGGTATCTTGGACCTTGGGATTCTTAATGCTAATGGACTCCAGCCAATGAAAACCAGAGACGGAAGGGGAACAAATGATACTTATTGTGTAGCAAAATATGGTCACAAATGGGTTCGGACCCGAACAATCATTGACAGTTTGAACCCTAAGTTTAATGAGCAGTACTTTTGGGAAGTTTACGACCCCGCTACGGTTCTTACAGTTGGGGTTCTTGATAACAGCCAGCTCGGTGAATCAGGTTCAAATAGTACAAGAGACGCGAGAATCGGAAAGGTTCGAATTCGAATCTCTACTTTAGAGACGGAGCGAGTTTATGCACACACATATCCATTATTAGTCCTTCATCCTTCTGGTGTGAAGAAGATGGGCGGCCACACGTTTTCGGTGCACTTCTATGGTTAACATGATGTATACATACTCCCGTCCCCTTTTACCTTAAATGCACTATGTGAGGCCGTTGACCGTGATCCAACTCGATATGCTACATCACCAAGCTGACAATATAGTGTCTGCACGGTTAAGTCGAGCTGAGCCACCTTTGAGGAAGGAAGTGGTTGAATACATGACTGACGCGGATTCACATCTTTGGAGCATGAGGCGAAGCAAGGCGAACTTTTTCCGTTTAATGTCGGTATTTAACGGATTGTTTGCCGTCTCAAAATGGTTCGGAAGTTTGCGTGTGGAGAAACCCTATTACGACAGTGCCAGTGCACGTGCTCTTTGTGATGCTTGTCTGCTTCCCAGAACTGATATTTCCAACCGTGTTTCTTTACATGTTTCTTATCAGAGTATGGAATTATAGATTTAGACCGAAATACCCTCCTCACATGAACACAAGGATTTCTTACGCCGATACTGTACTCCCGGATGAGATGGACGAGAATTTGACACATTTCCTACTACACGACATTTGGATGTGGTTCGGAATTGGTATGATCGGTTAAGGAGTGTGGCTGGTCGGATTCAGACAGTGGTGGGTAACATAGCCAGCCAAGGCGAGTGGGTTCAGGGGTTGCTGAGCTGGCGGGACCGCGTGCCACGGTTTTATTCATGTTGTTCTATCTCATGGCTGCTTTGGTGTTGTATGCAACTCCATTCCAGGTACTTATTGTCATGGCTGGATTCTATGTAATGAGGCACCCGAGGTTTCGACATAAACTTCCATCTGCACCACTCAATTTCTTCCGAAGACTTCCTACAAGGACAGATAGTATGCTGTAAGTTTTATGGTGGTTTTCTGTCTACCAAAGTTTTTGCCTGAGATTAACTGAGGCAAAAAAAAACACCAGTGAGAGTGTATGTTGTTCGTGGGAGCTCTTGTATCACCCCGTTTTTTGTCTCTACTGTATGGTGTGTAATCTTTACTTTGTGTTCTGTGTGTCTTGTACAAGTGTCTATATCGATTCTGGAAACAGTATATTCGTGCATATATATGTGAATCAAATTTCGGCATGGTATTTGGTGTGTGTGCCAATCTATTTCTCGTGCTTTGTTTTGTACTTTCCGGTTAACTCACTCCTTTTTTTTTTTTTTCTTTGTGTGTGTGTGTGTGTGTAATCTGTATAAGAATCTGAGCCCCTAATAGGCATGTATTCATAGATCAGTATATTTCTTCTGTTTCAGAAGGAGCAGCCATGGAGTTGAAAAATGTTAACAATGCTGAATTTCAGATCAAAAGAACCTAATTCTTGAACGCCTTCGGTTCTTGTCCAGAAGATCTTGACTGCCCTTTCCACTGCTATTTCTCGTCTATTTGCTGAAGCGGTTTAGGAGATGATCAAACTTTGAGCATAAAATGAAGTTTAATTCCTGAAGTTTGATTTTAGACAGCTTCATAATGAAATATATTTATCCATCCATGTGTATTTGGAGATACGAAGCAATTAAATGAGTCTTCCCAAACATAAATGGAGGTTGACGAACACAATCTTTGTCCTTCCCATAGTCATTGATTTTTGCCCCCATTAATACTGACACTGCCGGAGCATGTTTTTGTATTTTGAAGCAGCCAAGAAGATGGGGCCACAATTGGAAAGTCATGACGATGAAAATTGACTGGCACAGTTTTTCCTCCTCCTTAAAAATGCTGAGAATATCAATGTCTTGAAAAGATCATGCATTTGGGACAGTATGTCGTGTATTTGCCTGCTTTCAATGTGGGGCCTGAGGCAGCTCCTTCCCTTCATTCTTGAATTTTAATCGCAAGTCTCTGCTTCAACATTCAAACAAGATAAAATTAAGAGAATGGCATGTATGAAGATGAGTCCGGGTTTTTTTAATAAATGAGTTAAACTAACCTTTGACAAGAAAACAAGAGGGACATGAAAGAACAAATTAGATAGAGTATGATTGCAATGTAGTTTGACCTGCATAATTCCATGATCCTTTTCCTTATTTCGCTTCTTGGTCATAGCCTCCATGCACATAAGCTCAGTAGCCGCCAGCTCATAAATCACGATCCTGCGAGAAAAAAAACATATATGTAAACAAAAGGAATATTATGAGGTCCTGATGAAGAAGGCCGGAGAACCTGCAGTATTTACATCAGGAATATGCATAGCATCCAAACTTTTGTTTACTTATTCCGAAGCTAAATGAATAGGGTATCCATTAGAGATTAACATATTAATGAAGTCCGTTAATCAAAAAATAGTACATGAGCATTAGTTTCTATTAAAGATAATATAGTATATGATCGTATTTACCTTTATCATTCGTTCAAAGTGCTTCATATGCCTCAATTACATTTCTGGGGAATCGATAATCACATTTGCTATTCTGCAATAGAGATCTTCCGTAAAGTTGCTTGCACCCAAAGACATGAGACTTAGATAAAGTTCAGGAAAGGAGAATGATCGTGAAATGGCAATGAATATGTGCATGAGAATCTAGCAACTTACCAATTAAGAACAAGAACTACTGACAAACCTTGTCAGGCTCCCAACTCCCCCAAAACCTAACAGAAAGAACTTTGACAGCGGTGAGCTGCTTTTTGCTCATGGCAAAGGATATCAGATATGAGCTATGTCCATGGCCCCATACTAGTTTTCAAATCTCGGCTGCATCATTGCTGATGTGGCAAGTTCTGGAGCTTCCCCCAATCATAGATGGTCAATCCTGAGAGACGTTAGCCTATTCCCATAGTTACAAAATACAAAAGGCTAAAGAATGCAAAGAAAACAGGAACAGGGGGGTATTTTATGTAGGCAGAAGTTGAGAAATTTTGGCAGGACTATAAAAGGCCAAAATCAAGCAAG
Organism: Adenophora triphylla var. japonica; assembly: GCA_022495995.1. NCBI lineage: Eukaryota > Viridiplantae > Streptophyta > Magnoliopsida > Asterales > Campanulaceae > Adenophora > Adenophora triphylla. The sequence goes on from JAFEMH010000913.1 coordinate 554,124, forward strand.
AGCAAAAAATGAAAAGGACAAAATCATAGATGACTGAAATATGCAAGCATAATTTAATTTGAAAATTAAATGAGTACTAAGATTTTCTCATGTTTACTATATATAGATACACACATATATGTATATAATGCACAAACACAGTACACAGGTATCACTCATGTAAATGTAATAACAGTTGAAATAGAAAAGATGCGTACCTGGAGTAGGATTTAGAAGGTTACGATCCCCACATTAATTTTTGACATACGTAGATGCAGGGGATGTGGGATATTTTGGGCCAATAATCAATGAATTTCAACCTTCTCGAGATTAGTGAATTCATATTCTCCGAGTCTTTTGTCGCTCCTACTGCTTTCCCCCTGCTTTTCAATTTTAAGCTCCAAATATGTTGTTGATACCAAGCTATCTTTCAGCTTCTTACACTTATAGATGTTCAATCGCCTCAGAGACGTGAGATTGTTTTGCCAATTCGGCATCTTCTCAAGCTTATCACAATGCCATAAATCCAAACTCTCAAGATTGTGAGGTAGCAGTTGCTCTTCATCTCCCAACAATTCTAGTTCTTCACAACCATATATAGTAAGCGATTTCAATTTCCTTAGTATCTGACATGCAACTTCTTCTTCCCACAAATATCTCAGTTGCTCACAACCTCAAACAGTTAGATCCTCAACTCCTCCCAAACACTCAATAATCCCTTCATCTAGTTTACTGAGCCCTGATATATAATTAATCTCCAACTTCTTAACAGAGCCAACCCCAACCATACTCCTTAGAATCATCTCCCCACAACCACCCAATTCTAACGATACAAGTGATGGAATCTTTGGAAGTGAAACCTTTTTAAGTTTCCTACACCTGAACATTTTCAGCTTTTGTAGGCTTGGGAACGCTCCTAAATTTTCATCAACACACCATTCCTCCAACCCTTTCATAAACCTAAAGCGTAGATCTATGAGTGACTGGAAAGCAATAATATGAGGAGAGCAACTTCCCAGAAACTCCGGACCGACTACTTTCACCCCATCCATGTCTTCAATGAACAACTCCTTGAGTGAAGTTAGTTGTCCTAGTGGCGGTAAATATGTGCAATTTTTGCAACCAATCAGTCTCACCTTCACCATATCACAGAACGAGTGATCCCCAACCCAACTAGGAAATTTCTGACCACCATAGAATTCAATTTCCAGACTTGCCAATCCTGTTCGAGGCTTTAGCGCTTCAAGTACTTCGAGCTCAAGTCGTCCTTCTCGAGTACCACCAAAGTTGTTACTCCAGTTCATCTCCAATCCATGAAGACCCTCCTTGCACAATAAATTTGCCTCCTTAGCATCTTGCACGTTCATCACCTTCTCAATGCCAATTATTGAAATCGTTCCTTGGAGATGGTGTAGTCCCTTCAACTCGGTTATTTTCTCCCCATCGCCCTTGCCAATAATAAACTTTGACAGTGTGCGAAGGTGAGTCAGCAAACCAATCCCCAATGGCATCTCTTTTAATCTTGGTGTATAAACAATGTCTAGATGTCGTAGATTGATCAACTTATGAATGTTTGAGGGCAACTGAACAAGATTACTGCAGCCATGTAATAATAGTGTTTGCAAGTTATAGAGGTCACAAACAGATTCCGGCAAGTCTGTGATGTAAGTCCATGAAAAATCAAGATATCGGAGGTGATTAAGATCACCTATTGATTTTGGAACCTCACTTATGAAATACCCATTAAAAGATAGTGCTCGTAAGCACGGTAACTTTGGAAAGTCTTTGAAAACTAGACTACTTAAGTAAGATTGATCACCTGACATTCCCCGTATTGGTAAAATGGTGCGAAGACCCCGAGCTGCATTAAGAGCCTTGAATGTTTTGAAATCAGCATAGTCATGGGAAATGAATGAAACGTGTCGTGCCTCTTCAGAAACCTTGTACTGCTCATTACTCACCATTTTATCATCCAAACAAAGATATGTTAGGCCAGCAACAAACTGAGCTAGATCATTGTTGAGATCATGCATCAGATAGCTTGATTTAATTCCAGTTGAAACTTGGAAAAATGACCTTGATAGCAGCTCATCAAAATACTCAGAACCCAACTCTTCCATCTGCTCCTGCTCTCCTGATGACTGCTTCAAGAAACCTTGCGACATCCATAACATAATTAGCTCCTGCTTGTTGAACTCGTATCCCTTTGGAAACAATGAGCAGTATACAAACAAAGGCTTCAAATACGGAGGAAGATGATGATAGCTTAACCTTAGAGCAGGGATAATCTTATTGCTTTGTAGCTCCCATATCTTGCTACTTGAAACTTTTACCCACTGCTTTACGCTTCCTTTAGTGCGGAGGAGGCCTCCCAGTGACTTTGCTGCCAAAGGCAAGCCTTTGCATCTCTTTGATATCACCTCTCCAACTTTTTTAAATTCTGGATGACCGTCAAAATTTGGTTTCTCAAAGGCATGTTGAGCTAACAGAGAGAGACAATCCTCATCGGATAGCACCTCCAACTCATACACTTCCTTAGAACCCATGGTTTTTGCAACATCGCGACTGCAAGTAGTGACTATGATCGTGCTGCCGGGGGCACCACCATAAAAAGGAGCACGTAGACTGTGCCATTTTTCATAGTCTTGATTCCATACATCATCTAAAACAAGAAGAAACTTTTTATTGGAAAGCTTCTCCCTTAGCTTCACTTGAACCATATTCAAGTCATTGAAAGTGCAGCTCATCCTATACACCTCCTCATATATCATCTTGCTTACCTTGAGAACATCAAAATCTTCTGGAACGCATACCCACGCTCTATCATGAAAACAAACATTCACTTGCTCATTATTGTATAGGGACTGAGCCATAGTGGTTTTACCTATACCACCCATTCCCACTATGGAGATGACGCGAACTTGGCCATCGTGATCACTTGCTTTGTCCTCGAGCAACAATTTGAGGATTGCACTGCTTTCTTCATCTCTGCCATAAACACGATCCGGCAAGGACGTTGACGGAAGCTTCTGATATCCTGGCTTTTCAGATTTTCCACCAACGCACTTTTGCAACTTCATAATATTCTTTCGTTCTTCAAGTTCTTTCAAACTATCAGAGATCTCACCAATCTTCCGATCCAAATCATAATTGAAGCTAATATCTTTAGGACTGAATATAGAGAAAATCTTACGCAGCTTACCGGAGCGGCTTGATTCAGGTGTTGCTATCATCTGGCGACGCCCAGCTTCAGTGAGCAAATCATCTACGACGTCCTCGATTTCAAAAGCCAGCTTCTGAACATCTTTCAGCCACAGTTGAATATGCTTGTCATTTAACTGCCTGTCTTCCGCGTCCTCCAGCACCGCCTGAATCGTCAGCAGCATGTCAGTCCATTTCTTGAGCTTGGGATGATTTCCGCCAGAGGGAATGAAGGACAAAGCAGAGGAGGCCAAGTTCTCTATCAGCATCGACACTAACGGAGAGACAAACATTTCAGCCATTATAAGAAGATAAGAAGGAAGAAGAGAAGCAATCAAGGATGAGAAATATTCAGAAGTAAGGTGGAGAGAGAGAGAGAGAGAGAGAGAGAGAGAGAGAGATATGAAAAGAAAGGGAGATGCTTTTTTTAGATCTAAGAGGGTGAAGGGTAAAAGCAATCGTAGAAGGAATTGCTTTGAGAGAGAGTAAACGCTTCTTTATTTAAAAAGATGACCCACACTCAATTTTAAAATTTTTTTTTTTTTTACCGAGAATGTTTATATGAATACATTACACTATGAAGGATTCATCGTGAGAATTTTTTCTTCTCCATTCAAAGTCACTCACTTTTTGTTTTAAAAATAAAATACCACTCACCTCTCTATATGTTATTCTCCAAATATTATGAAATTGAAGAGTCTCTATTCCTATTCGAAATGTTTTAAATATTTGTTTGTTTTCAATTTTTTTTTTTAGCACATAAAGTTTAAGTTTTTATAATCGCGTGGATACTCATCATAAACCCAAATATTTTAATAATACTGCCAAATGATTTACCTAAACTTATATTCTTAAGATAATAAATTTTGCACAAATTTGTTTGTTATTCATTACATATTTATTGTAAAATATTCATAATTTTGATATATGTTGCTTAATTACTTACATATTTTATTAACTAAGTTATTGCAAAAGGAATATTAATATATAGGGATTGCAATTTTTTTATGTAATTGTTAAATTAAGAAATTATTAATATAAATCTTATTTTTCCCAAATATAACGTAATATATATATTTATCATTTTTTTGGCAATAAATATTATATCTCACAGTAAAAATTATTAGTTTATATGATATTGGCGTGCAATTTGTTTTTGGCCCACACTGAACCGAGATCCTGGATTCGCCACTGCCTAGAAGGATGAACTTTATAGTAAATCCTTAAAAGAAAATTTAGTTTTTACTATAATAGTTTAAGGGCGGCAAATTGACAGACCAAAGCTTCCCCGCATAGTGAGGTACGGGGAAGGTCCCCACCACAAGGGTGAATTGTAGGCAAATCTTACCTTGCATAAATGTAATAGGCTGTTTCTAGGACTTGAACTCGTGACCTCAAGGTCACACACGGCAACATTTTACTATAATAGTTTCATCCACCAATATATATATATATATATATATATATATATATATATATATATATATATATATATATATATATATATATATATATATATATATATATGTTTATATATACTTATTAAAGTTGGTGAGGAGGCCTAAGGATTCGCCACGTAGACATGTTTAGGCAAACTCTTGCTTTTGGAGAAGCCACCTCATCACCATTCCAAAATCTAAAGACTCTTGATATTCTCCTTATTAGCTAATACTAATAGTTAATAATAATAGTTATTATATAGGTTAACTATTACTATTAATAGTATTAGTTAACTATAATAGTTACTATATTAGTTAACTATTACTATTAATTGTATTAGTTAACTATAATAGTTACTATATATGTTAACTATTACTATTAATAGTATTAGTTAACTATAATAGTTACGATATAAGTTAACTAATACTATTAATTGTATTAGTTAACTATAATAGTTACTATATATGTTAAATATTACTATTAATAGTATTAGTTAATTATAATAGTTAATACTATATATTAACAATTACTATTAATAGTATTAGATAATTATAATAGTTACTATATAGATTAACATTAATATTAATAGAATTAGTTAATCATAATAGTTACTATATAGGTTAACATTACTATTAATAATATTATTTAATCATAATAATTACTATATAGGTTAACTATCACTATTACTGTTATTAGTTAATTATAATAGTTACTATATAGATTAACTATTACTATTACTATTATTAGTTAATTAGAATAGTGACTATATATGTTAACTATTATTATTAATAGTATTAGTTAATCATAATAGTAATTATATAGGGTAACTATTATCATTTAGTTTAATATAAGCTAATATTATTAGTTAAATATAACAATTACTATAACTATCACGGTGAACTTAATGAATATGTCAAATAATCTTACCAAATAATAATTGATGAAAACTAAATACAAATTTAGTAATAAATGGAGATAATCAAAGGTATTAGTAAAAAGAGTTACAAAAAGGTTAATAAAGATGATTGATGAGGAATATAAAAAGTCATCAAGTAATTATTGGTGAAAACTAAATCTATACTATATTATTTTAAAGTAGACTAAATATGGTGATGACACATAAGACCCGAATGGCTTTATCTAATTTCTCAAGCTTCCACGTCATATGTCTTTTTATTCGTATGCAACTATTTACATTCTTACAATTAACTAATAACTTTAGTAGATAACTTATAGCTATGCGAAGAGATAATATGTAATAAAGACATATTAGAAGTAACACATACTCCCTCCGTCCCGCTAATATTAGCACACTTTCCTTTTTGGGCGTCCCGCTAATATCCGCACACTCCCAAAAAGGAAACTTTATATTAATAAAATATTCACCCAACCCCACTCATTCTCTCTCCTACATTATTTTAATACTCACAACACCATTATAATTTATTACACCCTCCACTCATTCTCTCTCCACTCATTCTTTTACACTCACAACATTTTATTAAAATATCATATTCCTTAATTCCCGCGCAAACAGTGTTTGTGCTAATATTAGCGGGACGGAGGGAGTATTAAGATGTAATATAAAGAGCCACTAACAAAATATAATAACCTAAATGTTTACATATGTAAAACGTTATTTATAATAAATTCTACTATACATCGGGTAACTATTAATATTTAATTTAATAGTTACTATACTCCGTATTCGGTAAATATTAGGTATTAAACTTACTATACTATATCACTATTCTCATATAACTTTCTAATTATATTGACTAATCATAATATGTGTATGTAGTATAAAATCATTAATTATCAAAGATATTTAATATTATTAATTCAATCATCTATAAAATTAGAAGTTAACTAATTACAATAATAATTTATTGTTATTATTCAAATTTTAATTATCATAATAAGTACAAACTATATACAACAAAGGCTAAAAGAAAAAATTCTCCTGAATTTATAAATGTAAATATTTTGATTGATATAAAATAGATTTATATCACCAAAAAAATGTTATACTACTTTATCAAATAAAAACATAAAATAAGTAATATAAAAAATGGCAAATTAATTTTCAGTGCGGAGCACGGGCTACCCACTAGTGTTAGTAAAAGTCATTCCCTTACTCTTAGACGATGGCTGATCAGCAAGCAAATGCCGCCAGACAATACACCAAAAAAGGGAACCTGGGGCTCCCACTATGCGTGTGGTCTAGGGAAGGCCGGGTCGGACCCACATGGGCTTAAGTAGACATCTTCCCTTTCATTTAAATGCTATAACCATTTTCGTTGCTAAACAATTTTAACTTTATCGGTGGAAGCTATTGATATTTAGATTGATTTAGTTTATAATCAAAATCAAGAAAATCCAAACCTTACAAGATCATTCATTGGTTCGGCAATATTGATTAAACCTGCACTAATGTTGAAACTAAGGGAACTAGGAACTTGCCACGAAGTTGGGCACTTGGAATACAACTTTCAATAACATAAATTAAAACACAACTGGTGTTTAAGAAATATATTTTCTATTGCAGTAACAATTGCTCTATTCCTTTAATATATTAGTTCTGTGGAATTTTATGAGCAAATAATCTTGAAGGCATAACTTTATTAGTGCTAAAATTTAATTAGATTTATTTAGTGTATAATCGAAATCAAGAAAACCATACATAACGAGACTGTTTAGTTATGCAATTTTAACTAGAATTGCGCTAATATGTTTTATTTTTTGTGAAACCAGAACTGTGTTTATGTTAAAGTGAAGGTGGTGATGGCCAAACGGGCCGGCCTGGTCCCTACGGATCAATCCGCAGGCGGGACGGGTTGAAGCCTGTGAGCCCGTTTGATGAAACGGGCCTAAACTCGGCCCTGCCCGTCCTACTTACCATGTCCAAGCCCGCCCGTTTGGCCTGGATCTGAAGATCAACGGGTCAAACGGTTTTCCTTTTTTGTTTTTTTTTAAATCAGGTCCGTACGGATTATCATTTATTTAATTTTATTTTTTTATTAATTTTTTATTGACTAGAAAATAATATTTTAGACTTTTTTTATTAGTGATAGTTTTTCCAAAAGGTATACAAAAAAGATAAAAAAAAAAAAAAAACTAAACAAATGAAAGTATATAAAAGAAAAGAGGGACAAACTATCCTTTATTTATTTTTATTTTTTTGTTAATTTTTTATTGACTAGGAATAATATTTTAGACTTTTTTTTATTACTGATATTTTTTACAAAAAAGTATATAAAAAGATAGAAAAAAACTAAACAAATTAAAGTATATAAAAGAAAAGAGGAATGGACTATCCTTTATTTATTTTTATTTTTTTATTAATTTTTCATTGAATAGGAAATAAAATTTTAGACTTTTTTATTACTGATATTTTTTACAAAAAGGTATATAAAAAAGATAGAAAAAAAACTAAACAAATGAAAATATACAAAAGAAAAGAGGGACGGACTATCTTTTATTTATTTTTATTTTTATATTAACTTTTTTATTGACTGAAAAATAATATTTTAGACTTTTTTTGTTGCTGATATTTTTTACAAATAGGTATATAAAAAAAGATTAAAAAAACTAAACAAATGAACATATATAAAAGAAAAGAGGGACATACTATCCTTTATTTACTATTAATTTTTTATTGACTAGGAAATAATATTTTAGACTTTTTTTTATTACTGATATTTTTTACAAAAAGGTATATAAAAAAGATAGAAAAAAACTAAACAAATGAAAGTATACAAAAGAAATGAGGGACGGACTATTCTTTATTTATTTTAATTTTTTATTGACTAGAAAATAGTATTTTAGACTTTTTTTATTACTGATATTTTTAAAAAATAGATATAGAAAAAAAGATAGAAAAAAACTAAACAGATGAAAGTATATAAAAGAAAATGAGGTAATAATGTAATCAATTTAATAATAGAAACTCTATGAATATTTATTTCACAATATTTAACTAGGGAGTAAACAATTAAATACTTATAACAATAAGATTACCTTAAACTCTTACGATGTAATCACAAACTTTGCTCTTGAAAATATTTTGATGATTTAGTTCGAGAGAATTCTATATGATTGATTGAATTTGTTTTGTGAGAAAAATGGTAAGATTTTCTCTTCTATTTATACTGATTATAATTTCACAAACAGTCCGTACGGACCTACCCGATAAATGACCGTTGTGTAAATTTGACCAAAATACCCCTAAAAACAAATATATTTGAGAGCATTTTAGACATTTATAAGGAGGTCCGTGCGGACCTCTTTGATCCACGGGCCACGGACCAAACGAATCTTCCGATCCGCGGGCCAAAGCCCGGCCCGTGCGGACCTCCTTAATCCAAGCTCGTCCCGTATGCAAAGCGAGCTGGGCGGGCTATGGACCACGGGCTGGACGGGCGCGGGCCTCGGGCCGCAAGCCACGAGCCGGACGGGCTGCCCACGGGTTTGAGCCCATTTTGGCCATCACCAATTGAAGGGAAGGAAGCTAGGAACTTATGAAGAAGTTGGCATTACACCTTCAATAACATAAATTAAAATACAACTTGAAGTGATTATGAAATATGGATTGGGCTTGAACAGTTCAAAGGGTTCAATGGGCTTGGTAGGCCCAATGGCTCAAGATGGGCCGTAGATATCAAGGAAGATAAATAATAATAACGATAAGTAATTTTCTGCCTTAAATATGGCGAGAAAATGTATCACGTGACAGTGGTGCGACATATGACGGGAAAAGAGAGTAGGCGGGAAGTACAGGAAGCGAAAAGACAACCTTAACTACCCCTGATCTTGGGTGACAAGGGCGTAATTCAGGTTAAACGAACAAGCATGTTTTGCCGCTGTGGAGGTTTTGTCGCCAGGCGATAAACGTGGACGAGGGGTAACAATTGACTGGGACATCGACACGTGGCACCCCCCCCCATGATGTACAACAGTGTAACATGATGGGATGGGTAGTACTTTTTACTGACTTTGAGGGTAGTTGGTCTAAAGTGGGTGAATGAGTGACATGTGTCCTTTAGGGGCATGGTCTATTTTTCTGATTTAATATAAATACAAGGAATACATCATTATTAGGTAAGTTCTATTCCCTCTAAAAACTCTCTCTTTTCTCCATTAATTATATATAACTTTTCTTTGATCTGAACATTGGACTGATTCTCACGCCGGAGGGGTTTCACCGGAGTCACCCCCGGTTTAGTTCATTGTGACTTGCGTGTGTGTAGGTCCCAAGGTGAGCCATCCCAAGAAGATCTGCCGGAGTATCCATTGGAGCAGCTGGAGGTTCAGTTCATGTGCAACACCATTTTTCATGGTAGCATCAGTTGGTTCCGTTGCTGGGACCTGAATGTTCTTCTTTGGGTGGTTTGGTGGAGTTTGGAAGATTGTTGGTGGCTGTCGGTGGTGAGTGAGGAGGTGGTATATTATTGTTGTTCTCTTGGTGGAGCCTAGAAGATCTATATTGTCAGCTTGGTTGAAGAAATAAATGCTAGTTGGTTAAAAATCAAGAAGAATCCCCAGGTGATGCTTGTCAGAAGTTGTGTTTTGGATTGTTGTTGTATTTATCTTAGGGTGTCATAAAAGTTGTCCTTGGTTATAAAGGTTGTAGGATTATTAATACGTGGTGTAAGGGTATTTTTTTGTCAGAAAAGGAACTGGTAAGGTTGTCAGAATTAATGTTTATTTGTTAAAAGGTGTTGTTTGGTTTTGAGTGTTTGTCAAAGTATTTATTTGTTGGTTGACCATATAATATGATGGGGCAAGATAAGGCTACGCCTTCCAAGGCGGCTCAGAATTTAACGTTGGCAACCCCTAATGCTAAGGAAGCTCGTGCGGGGGCGGGATCTGAAAGAGAGGTGGAGGTGCATACCTCGGATACCAATTCCAGCATCAGGCGGGCTAGGGAGCAGGAGGAAAGGACGAGAGTGGAAAGAGTTAAAGCAGTAGATGAAGGGCAAGTTCCCGCGAAGTCGAAAAATGCAGAAGTAAGAGAGAGGATTGAAAAGCTGAGGGCGGACAATGAGGCGTGGATGCGTGTTCTTGCCAATAATCAACAATTGAAGGAGCTAAATGCGGAGCCTTCCCATATTCCTGAGGGGTTATTGAATGGGCAAGCGGGAAGGTCCAATCTTGGCGGGCAAAATCGAGATGTCAGTGCCAGTGTGGCTAATAGGCCAAGGCGAGAGGTGGATATGTCGCCACCCAGAAGATTGGTGGAAGCCCGTAGGCGGGATGACGGCTTGGGAGCGAGAAAGAAGAAGAAAAAGAAAATTTACCATAAGGCAGGCAATTCTAAAGAAGAATCTTATTATTTCGAATATGATAGTAATGAATCCAGTGGTTCGACGCACAATGAGGGATGTGTTCCTGGTCAAGACCATTATGTAAAAGAAAGGACCCAGTTATCGCGACATCATGATGATAGGCGGAATCGAGAGAGATCTCAGAGGGAAAGAGAGCGGAGGCGACAAGGAAGGAAGGACAGAGAGTATGAGAAGGAAAGGGACCGGAGGGCCGCCGAGGCGGCAAGGGTGGCTGAGGCCGAGAAGTTTGCAGATGCCTTGAAGGCCGCAGAATTGGCCAAGGCTAGTGAGACAGAGAAGGCTATGAAGGAAGAAAAGGAAAAGTGGAAGAATGAGATGGCTGAGATGGCAAGGAAAATTAAGGAACTAGAGGCGGGAACGTAGAAAGTGGAAGGAAAAAAGCCGTTTTTGGCTCCGTTCATTCAGAGTATCAAAGGTGTAGCCCCAGATCCGAGTTTTCGCATGCCAACTTTGTCAAGTTATTCTGGAAAGACTAGAGCAATAACCCACGTTGGAGGATTTGAAGCGACAATGTCGCTATTGACTGAAAATGAGGCAGTGTTGTGTCGAGCGTTGGTGAGCACTTTGGCAGATCATGCATTGGAATGGTTTATAGCGCAGCCTGAAGACTCTATAATGGGGTATCAGGATTTCAGGGAGAAATTCTTAGCGAGGTTTAGTGCATCAGGATCACAGCCAGTCCAAAAAACGGAGTTGTGTAGTCTCAAGCAAAGGGACGGAGAGGGGATTGCGACGTTCACAGACAGGTTTATGGGGGTTGCGAACCAAGTCGCGGACATCACTCAAGGCGAGATAATCATGTTGTATAACACCAGTTTGCAGCCAGGTCACTTTAAGCAGGAGTTAGGAATGAGGTTGCCAAAGACTACGGGGGAGTTGTATGAAAGGGTCAGAGGATTTTGTAGTGGAGCTAGAGTTAAGACGAAGGGAACCCCCGCGACAAACCAGGCGACCAAGAAAGTGGCTAGCAAAATGGTGGAAGTAGTGCGGGATGAAAAGAGAGGATCAAGCGAAAATAGAGGTATGAGTCAGGCGGGAGGAAGCGAGGGTCGAGGTGATGGGCGCACGGGGGGGCAGAGAGAATTTAAGCCAAAGACGGCCATTAAGTATAGCCGATTAAACACTCCCATTAGCGAGATATTGAAGAAAGTAAATTTGCCTAAGCCTTTTCCCATTGTAATCGGAACGGATGCGGCGAAAGACCAGAATAGTTACTGTGAATTTCACAAGGATAAGGGACACAAGACTGATGATTGTTATAATTTGAGGAGATTAATTCAGGGAAGAATTGATAGAGGTTTCCTACAGGAGTATTTAGAGGAGAATGTGGGGCGGGATGATCAACGTAGGCCAGAAAGAAATTTGGTGGATGTCATCCATGACCCATTACCCAGTGTGTCCCAATTGAATACCCAAATCATGACTTTGACGCATACTTTTGAAGTTCCCCAGTTTCCCGCTAGCCAGGACAGAGTGATCAGCTTTTCTAGGCGAGAATTGGATGTTACTAAAAGCCATGGGAGTCAGCCAATTATCATCACAATGTATCCAGGCAACAATATTGTGCAGCGAGTTATGGTAGACTCTGGAGCAAGTAGGAATGTGCTCTATTATGATGCTTTTAAAAGGATGAATTACATACTGAGGCAAATTTGGTGCCTCATAAGGGATACCTTGAGGGCTTCACCAATCATTCTGTCAAGGTCAAGGGCACCATCATGTTGGATGTTGAGATAGGCGAGGGAAAGTTAGCGAGATGTGAGAACGTGGAATTCATGGTGATTGATCTTGTGTCTCCTTACAATGCCATAGTGGGAATTCCGTTCATGTTGAGTTTTGAGATGGTTTTGTCAATTCCTCATCAAAGGGTGAAATATCCCACCTCTAATGGAATAGGTTGTTTAAAGAGTGAAGCGGTAACAGTAGTAAGAAAGCAAAAGGAAATGTTGAAAGCTAAGATGGAGAGTACAACTTCAATGACTACCAAAGTTGAATCCAGTCCATTGAAGATAAACATGGTCAAGATTGTGGAGGTGGCTGGTGATGATTCCAAGTGGGAGATGACAGACAGTATGAGAAATGGCACGGCTATGGTGATGGCGGGGACAAGCCATGTATCAGAATTGGCGACATGGAAATTTGTAGGAGAACGGGAAATGGGCATGATGAGTGAGCAGGAGTCTGATTTCAAAACTCAGCGAGAAGGCGAGTACGAGATGGAGAGATGGCGAGAATTGGATTGCGGCATGGGTAGGCGAGATGAGGCTGACAAAGGAAGTTACTTGGCAATGGAGATGGTGGATGTGGCACCCAACATAAGTTGTGCCAGGATATTGAGGATGGTATGTGTGGATGAGCCAAGAATTGAAGAAATTATTGAGGAAAATGTTGAGGTGCTTGTAAATGATTCTGATGATGATTGTGAAGTTATTGAGGTGGAAGATGCTCAAGGGAAGCCTACAGGAAATACTTTTGAAGATCCCAGAACGTCGGTTGTCTCTAAAACATTGAAAAGGAAAAGAATAGAGGTGGAGACCCTCCAAGTGCGGGATGAGCCAGATATCCAGGTGTGATGATGTGTCGCCATTTCGCGGGAAAAAATTCGATTTTTCGCGTTTCTTTGAAAAAAACCAAATAAAACCCGGGAAAAAGAACGGAGTCGCCACGCCATTTTTGTTTTAAGGGCCAAAACTTTGAAAAAAGCCCGGGATCAGAAATTTGGGTTCGGAGGTCATGTTACACGCCGGGAAGGACGTTAGTGTGCACCCGGAATGCCTCGTAAAACGAGTCTTCCAAGCTGAAAATCATTTGTGTGTGTGTGTGTATTTTGGCCAAAATAATTTGAAACTCAGAAAAGTAAAAATTGGGATATCTTTTTAAGACTTTAAACTGATCCCATGATTTTTTGGAAGATTTTTGGATTGAGATTTGGTACTCAAAAGACCTTTTGAAGTTGAGAGCCACTTCTGCCAGAATGAAAAAGGCAGTGGACCTTTGATTTTGAAATGGATTCAAGGGTCTTAAAACTTCATAATCTGGATAAACTCAGAGAATGAAAGTTGTTCCATAAACCTTAAATAAGATTTGTGCGAAGGAATTTTCCATTTTGGAGAAGATTTGAGGGGTCAAAACCTTCTGGAAACCTCAGATATGAGATCTGGATTCCCAGAAGCTGATGAACTAGCCTCTGAAAGAAAATTTGAAAAGAGGAGTTTTACTCACCCAAAAAATAAAGTAAAAATATTTATCGAAAGATCTGGATGTTGGCTACAAAAAGTGTTTTGTAGTCAACACCAAATTCTACATTTATCTGTGTCCAAAAAATTAGACCATGGACTGAGGTCTGAGGAAATTGCTACTGGACAGCAACTTCTCAAGAAAGAAAATATGATTTTAAGGGGGTGTGAATGTGTGCCCAAATTCTTTTGTTTATTGGAATTCACGCGAGTTTGAAGACATCCGAGTTATTTGAAAAACGGAGTCGCCACGCCATTTTGATTACCTCAAAACTTTGAAAAAAAGGTTTTATGGGTTCGGAGGTTAAGTTACCCCTTGGGAAGAACGTTTGGCGTTCACCCAAAGTGCCTTGCCGGAGCAAGTCTCCCTAGATTTCATTAATCGTGTTTGCTTGCGTGCTTTCTTTGTGTGCATGTGTTTGAAAAGGGGGGGAATGTCCCAAGTTGTCTTCCGGACGTACAAACCATTTGTTGGTTGTCGCTCGGGATTCCTTGGAATTTATGTATTTGGGATTATGATCCCGTCCTCATCTTATGACTTGTGATCATCGCATTTTAACCTCGGGACCCTCGGGACTTGCGTGATCGAGAGAATGACTCTCTTTTGGTCAAAGATGAGGTTCCTTAGGAAGGAATGTCCTTAGCCCATCAATCCTACGCTTTAAGACGGTCGAGCTCGTATAGAGGCTTCATACTCATTCTTAAGCGATAATCGGAGATATAGGGTTCAAGGTTATCCTTTTCCTAAAGAAATCATGAACCTTTAATGGAAGGAACGATGCAAAGATGAGAACTTTTACACCGGTCCATTCCAAGGTTGGGGAAAAGGGAAATGCATGTAAAAATGATATTTTAGCAAAAAGATGGCATTTTGGTTTGAAAATGATGCATTTGATTGCAAATGGATGTTTTTTATGTAAAGAAATGATCTTTGTGCAAAGAGTGCATCTTTAATGTGAAAAGGGATTTAAAATGGAAAAGGAATGATTTTAATGCATGAAAAATGGGATTTAGGTGTAAAGGATGCACCTTTATGTATGAGAATGATATTTTAATGAAAAGATGACATAGTATGTACATAGATACTATCTAAATTGCGAGATAGACATCAGTTATAGCTTAAAGGGGTTTAACATCAGATTACGGCTTGAAAGCTGTGGAAGCTTACGCAACCGGCTACTTATGTCGCGTGACATAGGCCGCCTATGTCGCGTGACATAACTAGCCATTTTGCGAAGGCTTTACAACCGAGATTTGCAGAGGTAACAAGGCACCAAAATGGTCAAGTTACTTCACAAACAAATCTCGGGGAGCATGTTTAACAATAATGAACACTTCAAGAGGGTGTGGATATGAGGGATCCACGCTCATCTTGAGTGTTCATGCAAAAACCAAGTCAAAACGAAGATTTTATATGAACTGTAATGAAATAAAATGTGGATCAGGTAATATGAAGCTAAAGCATGCAACTTTAATCAGAATACTATATTATCAATGCATGTAACACATAGATTTTATATTCAAAGGAAAATAGAGAGTGGAAAAGGGGTAGAAACTCGTTACCCTTGAAGATCCACAACTCCTATATCAAGTTAGATATAGGAACCTTCTAGCGTCCTCCTCCGGAGGCGAGTTCAGACCTTGGATCCTTGGGAACTCCTTGATTTCTTGATGTATGTGGGAAGTGTGTGTGTGGGAAGTGTGTGTGGGATGGATTTGGGAGGATTGAGGTGATTTGGGGGGTATGTGAGGAGAGAGGAGGCTTCCTGGGTGTATTCCTATAGAGGGGGACTGAGGGGTGGAAGAGGTGTGTCAAAATGAGAGGTGAAGGCCTCTATTTATAGGCTGCCTGCATGGGCTTGTTATGTCGCACGACATAACAAGCCATATTATATTCCTTACGGAAACATGCAAGGTGGCATGGTTCTAGAACTTTTCTGGCCGGTTATGTCGCACGACATAAGTAGCCACTTCAGATTCTTCTAGAAACATGCAAGGTGGCGTGTTTCTAGAAGGTTTCTCTGGCTGGTTATGTCGCACGACATAAGTGGCCAGATATGGCTTCTTCTAGAAACGTGCAAGGTGGCAGCCTTCTAGAAGGGTTTTGGGATTAAGAAAAAACGTGTTTCTTAATCACCAAGCATTCCCTTCAGCCCTTAAAAGGCTTGGAACAGTTCGAAATTGTTCAGGAACTTTAGGAAAATCCGAGGGAATTCTGGAAAAATTACCGGAATTGCCGGGAAAATTAACCGGAAGGCATGAGCCGGTTGGGTACTTACGAAGCCCCTCGGCAACGTCACTTGCGGGCGAGTGGGGTTGTCGATAGAAAGGATCCAATCGGCGAATGCGAGACGGATTGGGTGACCCAGGTGGTCGAGTGGCTGAACCTTTTGGAAGGCTACCTACGTATCCCGGAGGAATCACGCCAGGCCGTAGTTCGGAATTAGGATCCGCTGGGGAAGGAAGAAGAGAAAATGACCTAGGAGGTCAAGCAATTGATCCTACCGGGGATATGCTAGGAAGTGACCCAGTGGTCGGATATACGAACTTCTATGAGGGCGCTTTATCACCGAGGAGTGACAAAGAAACGGGGTGACCAAAGTGGTCGAATGGCTGGACCTTTTATAAAAGGCTACCTACGTATCCCGGAGGAATCAAGCCTTGATCGTAGTTCAAGCATCACTAGATAGTTAGGAACGATGTCTAGGATCCTTGAGATTTTGACAATTCGGAGGCTGTCACCTGAAGAAGCTAGAGCTTATGGCACTATCTCTTTATGACGGAGATAGAGGTAACTTAAGTTGGGAAACTTGAGCATTCGTCACTATTCGCGGATAGTGGTAGCACAAGTTGAAATGATTTGGGCATACGCCACTATTCGCGGATAGTGGTAGCACAATTTGAAATGATTTGGGCATTCGTCACTATTCGCGGATAGTGGTTGCACAAATTGAAATAACTTGGGCATTCGTCACTATTCGCGGATAGTGGTTGCACAAATTGAAATAACTTGGGCATTCGTCACTATTCGCGGATAGTGGTTGCACAAATTGAAATAACTTGGGCATTCGTCACTATTCGCGGATAGTGGTTGCACAAATTGAAATAACTTGGGCATTCGTCACTATTCGCGGATAGTGGTTGCACAAATTGAAATAACTTGGGCATTCGTCACTATTCGCGGATAGTGGTTGCACAAATTGAAATAACTTGGGCATTCGTCACTATTCGCGGATAGTGGTTGCACAAATTGAAATAACTTGGGCATTCGTCACTATTCGCGGATAGTGGTTGCACAATTGAAATAACTTGGGCATTCGTCACTATTCGCGGATAGTGGTTGCACAAATTGAAATAACTTGGGCATTCGTCACTATTCGCGGATAGTGGTTGCACAAATTGAAATAACTTGGGCATTCGTCACTATTCGCGGATAGTGGTTGCACAAATTGAAATAACTTGGGCATTCGTCACTATTCGCGGATAGTGGTTGCACAAATTTAGAGTTCTGACCTAACATTATTTCATTCTAACGGAAGCTAAAGCTTACGACGTTATTTCTTTACTAAAGCTAGATGACTTTATTTCTTTATGACGGGAAAAAAAACAGAGACTAAAGAAGTAAGAAGGACTCGATGATTTTTTTGTAAAGAAAGTAGGACGTATCCTGATAATTTTTGTAAAAGAAGTGAATTAAAAATGCCAAAGGCAAATAAAATGAGCCACGAGGGGGTAAATTTGTAAAATAAGCCTCGGGAGGCACTGGAGGGAAAATTTAATTGAAAATGTTTGAAAATGCCAGGGACACAAAGGGTAAAACAGTCCTGCGGGGGACAAAATTGTAAAATGAAGCCTTCAGGGGCAAAATTGTAAAAACAAGCCATAGAGGCTTATTATGTCGCACGACATAATAGGCCAGGTGAACAGATTTATTAAAAATACGCACAGTCGCCATTTGAAAATCAATTGAACTTGAAATTGAGAGGGAGGCGACAGTGAGAAAAGAGAGAGCGACATCAGAGAGGGAGATTCGAGGGATATTGAGTGAAATCAAACACTTCTTAGTCCGATTCCATTGAAGAATGCCTCCTAGGCTCTATCCGACCAAGAGGGCTTCTCAACATGCCAACTTAGCTACTCGGAGGAAGGGGGTGCAAAGGAATCAACGGCCGTTTCTTCCGGAAGCACCAAGGGGAGATTTTTACCCACAGCTCGATGAGCATACTTCGGATGTCACGAAGAAGGAAGAGGTAAGAAACCTAGGGTTTCTTGAAAAATTTTCAATTTGGGCGAAATTGATTTGAACTGATTTTTTTTTAGACTCGTGCTATTGACATGAACTGCATGTGAACATAGATGAATCTAGGAAATGTAATGCGTAAATGCATGCCATACATTGATCCATTTTGACCTATTTTTTGCTTGAGATGATTTCAAGAAATAGCACGAAATATTGATACTTGTGCCATGTTTTCTTGCAGTGGATTGCGCACCCGTGGCTCCCCGAGGTGATTGGCGAGCTATGGGATAGCTTGCCGGGTAGCCAGGAGCAGTGTGGACTCGCCTAAGGGCCTGATTTACTGGCGCCGGGCTAGGGCAATTTTTGAGATGGCGAAGGCCATCGGGGCACTCGTAGGAGTGTGGATCTAGTGAGGGCATTCGAGAGTTACGGTGGGAGACCACTCACTCATTTCACTTCTCTTGGGGTGAGACGACAAATCCACTCCGCCGGACTTTGCGGTCATCACAGGATCGCCTTTTACGGATGAGCCACTCTACATAGAGGAGCACATGTGGAGTTGAGCCCCACTTATCACGATGATGATTTTATGGGCTTACTTGGTTTCGTTCCCGGATCAAGAAGGGGAATGGATATGAAGTTAGGGGTGCTACATGGCCTGATTCGAGGGCAGAGCAGGACTACACCGTGGTAGATGATCCCATTGAGAGCCGGCCGAGAAGCCGAGAGATTGGCTAGAGCTTTTGTATGGGTGGGCTTTTCCGACATCTTTGTTCATCAACAAACGCAAGATCTACCGCTTTCTGTTTCACTATTGGAGCTTTTGAGAGCACGGGATACCGTCGGGAATCTGTCCCGGGAGAGGCGGGCTTAGCCGAGATGTATTTGGCCCTAGATGACGTCGGTCGAGGAAGGCGAAGTACTTCACACGTTTCATCCGGCTTTCGAGGTATTCTCTCACCTTGATCTCTTTTCCTTAGCGCATTTCATTATATCCCTTGTTTTCCCTGTTTTGACTTCTTCTTCTCCTTTTCGTGCTTGGGCATACGAGTATTTTAGGCACATTATGAGTGGCGAGATCAAGGATGAGTTTCCTCGCCACCACTTTTTCCCGCTCTTCGTCGGTGGACGAAGGATGCCGAAGCAGAACCCGGGACGCCGGAGGGCTCGAGGTGCAGGATTACCGCTTCTTATCATGATACGTTGACATGCCCGAGAGGGGTTCCACGGAGAGGATGAGCTTGTTCCCCCGGTACTCGGTCGTTATGGCGCTTTGGATTTAGATCACGCTGCGCACTTCACAGAGTGTCGCAAGCTCAATGCGGCTTGTCCGGAGACGCCTTGTATCTAGGAGAGAGGGTGTATAGACAAAGATGGGCCGAATAGGCACGCTCGGATCCCCGATGATCCTCCGCCTAGGATGTGGTTGCCTCGCCGGTTGGAGAATGTAGATGCTTTGATCGTAGGCATGGCGGCACATCTTTACACACGAGAGGGGACTATACTATGTACGTGGCCATGCATCTTCGGTCTCCGCGAGACCGGGGTTGGTTATGGCGCTCATAGCGTGGGGCCTTCGGCGGCTATGTTGCTAGAGCCTCCTTTGCCCCCGACTTTCATTGATTATCGTGGTGGCGGTCGCATGAGGCGAGCTCACATTGATATGTCCCACTCATCCTCATCCGGTGCTCCCGCGAGGTTCTAGATCCGTAAGTATTGCTCCTTACGCCTCTTTGGATTGCTTCGCATCTCTCTCTCGTTATCAAGAACCGTATTCGACACTTATTATGTCATGCTTGTAGCAGTGTCGGCTCGAGGCTTACGAGGCACTTGACCAGGGCATATACCGGCGGCGTGGGCATGATTGGCAAGCTCCGAAAGGCATGAGTTTCCTCTGGAAGAATCGGTCTGGTGCCACAGGGTTCGATTGATATCTCTCCACCTCGGCCAACCGAGAAGGAAGAAGAGCCGCTACGATGACGTGGGCACCAGCAGAGAGCACTAGAGGACCGACGCCTCGACAAAGATCGCAAATGTGCCTCTTTACTGCACCCATTGAGATTGATGATGATGATGAGGATGAGGATGAGGATGAGGACGGAGCTGAGACGGCCACGGACTATGAGCTTGACTCCACTGTTATCACCGAGCTCGACGACTATTACCGCACGGAGACCATAGCCTACGAGGCACCTTCGGACGATCCTGACGATGAGCCGAGGAGGCCGAGGATGACGACGAGGATGGAGATGAGGAGGGTGATGAAGAGGGTGATGGAGAGGATCTCGAGTAGCCCCCTTTCCCCTTAGACATTTATGACCTTTTGGCTATTGTACCCCCTTTGGGGAAAACACATGTTATTATTTTTTTATGCACAACTTTTGGACTTGATCTACTTTGTATGTACAAATGGTTTGAATGGATGACTTGGATGAATTTTTAGCTTGTAAATGAATGCATGAGTGTATACGGGGTAAATGAACCCTCCCCTATGCATCTGAGAAGTGAATGGATGGTATTTGCAGTTATTGACAAGTCGGGGAGTGCCCTGGGGAAAGCAGGAAGTTGCTGATGTCTGATGTCTGATGTGGCTAGTTATGTCGCACGACATAAGTAGCCAACCGCGCTTTGTCGCGTGACATAAGTATCCAAGATCGCATTTCTCTTACCTTTTGGCCTTGGGTAGGAATTGCCGACACGAGGTTGGAATTGGGTGACCAAATAGGTCACAAACACAGTCTCCTTAGGACAATGGCAAAGAGATATTGGCCCCTTAAGGATGGAAATGGGGTGACCTAGGAGGTCAAGCAACCAATCCTTCACAGGAATGTTCCAAATCAAAAGAGGTGGCCCATATGGTCACAAAATTGGACTTTTATGAAAAGCTCACGCTCCCTTGGAGAATGGAGAAGGGAAAAGGTGACCAACGTGGTCGGATGGCTGAACCTTTATGAAAGGCTACCTACGTATCCCGGAGGAATCAAGCCTTGATCGTAGTTCAAACTTTACCTAGACAGTTAGGAATGATGTCTAGGATTTTCGACGTTTTGACAATTAGGAAACTGTCGCCTAGAGTTATCTCGGAAGTAACGGAGGCGCTTTTGGGATAAAATGTTATCATTAGCAATTGGCACGTTACTTGAGCCTAGGGATGATTTTTCTCTTGGAAACATGGTAGGGGCCGGGTGCGGATGTACATATGGAATGTATTTGGGAATTGTTTGAGACGGGTTTCAAACGGGTGGGGTTGTATCCTTGGGTGCGGATGAACCGTTGCTTTGTTGTCAACGTGGACGAGAATTCCCTCTTGGTGAGGCCAGGTTTGAACCTCGGGTCTCGTGACTATTCTTTTCTCACACTCTAGCATTTGAAGTTGATGCTAACGGATGTCGAAGTGACCAATCCTTTCTTCTAGGGATGGATGCAACTTATCGAAGCCCCGGTCTAAGGAAATACTCTCTGCAAAAGCCCCATATCTTGTTGAAGTAAGGAAAAATTCTTTCATTGGCAAAACCTTGGTTGAATGAGTGAGCAAGCGAAGTAACTTGGCGAAGCCCGATCACAGTGACCTAATAAAAATCCCAATCGATTGGTATTGCGAACGTGATTACGAAATTGATCGACCAAGGCGAATCCATCTAGGGACCTAGTGAAGAGCCCGATGCGAACCCAGAAAATGGCTAAAGAAGCCCCGGTTTAAAGGAATGCTTTGACAGAGTTTTCGAGCGGCCTAATGCGAATTGTAGCGAGAAGAGGAAAACCTATCCTTTTCCTTCCCTTTTTTTTATTTTTTTTTTTAGTCACTCAGTCAACCTTAAGGAGACGGACAAGAGAAGAATTTTAGGAAGATATGTACATGCGGGGGCATATTTTTCAAAAGGTGGGAATAATCCCGATTTTGTGTTATTTCGATGGCCTTATTCGATGTAGGCACAAAACTCGCTTTGGGTTTGACTCTTTTGAGAGAGTATAAGCGTAGAAAGGTTGGTAAAAGTGTATGGAAGCCCCTACGACGGAAAATCGATGTTTAGCGCTATCTTTCCTAAGATGTAGAAAAGGAAGACTTGTCGAGACATCGAAAACTTGTTTTATTTACAATGATCACAAGATTGCTTAAAACCCTTTATTAATGTTCGGGTTATTCAACCACTAATCTCGATATGAACAAACATTCTTATTAATCATGAGGAGAAAGTCAACCGGTGTCGCGGATCAAGGTTGGTGGGTGTGAAAGAAAGGTTTGTGTATAAGGAGGTCATTGATGAGGCCGGGTTTTACGGGATTTATTTGTGTCCATGGGAGAGGTCATTTGATGAGACCGGGTTTTCGGTAATTTGGATATGCTTATGGGAGAGGTCATTTGATGAGACCGGGTTTTGGAATTTGAATATGCTTATGACCAGGACCATTCTTTGGTTGCCTACGTTCCCCTCATTGTGAGGAGCTCGGAGTCGCCGTAGTTCGGCCTTGGCCGGGTTTGTTTGGGAAATGGGATTTGTGGTTCCTTTAGTGAAAAGGCTAGGATGAGAAAGGCGGATGATGAGGCATGGGCCTCGGGATGATTCCTTGACCAAGTCATTCTTGGACGGGTGCTTCAATTGCTTGCGATTCTCGTCTTTCATTGGGGGAGAAAGGACTTGCATATGCCTAAAGGCTCATGAAATGCTTACGCTTTTGCTTCGACCGCCCCATTGTTATCGACAACTTTCATTCTTTGAGCTTTGATTTTGCACATCGTCAAGCTTTTGATGGGCGGTCTTTGGGTCACTTGGCCTCATTTTCTTTTTCTTTTATTTTTATGTGCAACCCTGTTTTTGCCTAGACCGCCCTTTTTTGGGATTTTCGGCCTAGTGGGCATTACTCTTTTGCACTAAGATTTTTCTTCTTTTTTTTTATGTGCAACCCATTTTTTTTGCCTAGAAATTGCCCTTTTTTGGGATTTTCGGTCTAGTAGGCATTACTCTTTTTGCACTACACACATTTTTCTTTTTCTCTTCTTTTTTTATTTTCTAGAGCACCCAGAGGACCAAGGCGAGCCCTGCTTGAACATTCTTGATACCCTTGAAGTCTAAGCCAAGCCCCTAGGTTGTTGTCGACACGGGGTCAATCTTTCGAAGTGAGTGACCTTTTTGTCGTTCCTTGATGTTGTCGCCGTCGTTGACTTGAGTCAAGATGAAGGTGGACATGGTTTGGGAAAGTGTATGGCTTTGATGAAGGCCTTTTGTGGGGTGAGGAAAGTGTATGGCTTGATGGCATTAGTTGACTTTCTCACACCGATTAATCGAAACGTTAATTATTTCGAGAGATTGTTTGTTGAGCAATGCAAGTGATCATATAAAATAAAACCATTTCATTAAATGTAATGTAGGTGTGCAAATAATGTCTTAAGTCTAGCAAGAAAAGAAGAAGACTCTTTTATAGAAAATTGAAGATTAAATACAATGTCAGTAGAGGACTTAATTGAAAGGAAAAAATACTAGGACCTACGAAGGTTGGCGAGAGACTATTTTTCTTTTTCTTCCTTTTTTTTTTTTTTTTTAAGGATAGGTAAACCCTAGTCTAGTTACTCTTCGCGGGTTGGGTTTGCCCGGGGAGCTTGAGCTTTCCTTCGTAGATCGGCCCATTTGAATTTCTTTCTTCGACTCCACACACTTGTGCATCACATGACCATAATGCTTGTGGTACTCACGGAACTTGGCCCTGTCAACTCTACTTGGGTTTCTTGGCTTATGATTCTCGAGAGGTGTGAGAAGGCTTCGTTTCACCAAATCGTTGAAAACTTTGCTCATGGGCATCCCAAAATCATCGGTGACGTTTTGGACCTTGCACTTCTTGAATTGACCTCTTGTCATAACTTTTGTCTTTGGCCCATGGAGGTTCTCCAAGCTTCCCATCTTCTATCAACTTTTGGATCTCATGCCTCAAATAGGTGCAATCATCGGTGTTATGCCCATGATAATTGATGGAAGCGGCAGTGTTTGGTCTCGTCCATTACGATCTTTGGGGTTCTGGGCTTCCAATTCTCCGGTGGCTTTATCGGTTTTTCTTTCGCTAGCTCTTCCAGAATCTTGCTTAAAGGCATCTGTATTGTTAAAGTGAAAGGAGCGAGGTTTTCGGGGACCTTGTTATTCTCGGGACTCAGATTCCCATTGTCCAATTGGTTCCCTTTGTTGGATTTGGTGAAGGAAGGCTGTGACATTCTTTCCTTTGTGAGTGCGGTCTTGAGCCGGATACGATTCTTTGCTTGGTATTGGGTTATGCTCGGTGGAGTCATTTCCTGGCACAGTTCGACATCTTGGGTCAAGGGAGTATTGATACTCATCATGAGGTCAAGCTTCTCTTGCATCTGTTTCACTTGCTCCATCAATATTGCCACATAGGGGTCAACGGGGACTCTTGGGCTATCGGGCGCAGCAAGGACTTGTAAGTAGCGAGCCGACGGCTGAATTCATTAAGTCCGGTAGGTAACGGTGAAAACTCGGTTCATCTTTTGGTAACTCATGATCACATTCGAGGCGGGTATAGGGGCTTGAGAACATAGCCACATATCTCGGCGATTATGTGAGGTTGGAGCATAAAGCGGCGGTATTCTTTGAGGCGAGGGATAAGTGGGGTGAAATCCAATCCGTTACGAGGGTGAGGGCGATGGGGCCACGATGGTGGGATGTTGGAAAGGGCCGAGGAGAAGTGGTCCTTGGCAAGGGATCATATGTGGATGGAGGAAGGTATTGGTTATAGGTGGGAGGCGAGATGGCTACTCACAGAGTCTCATCTTCGACCACTACCGGAGAAGCCGTTGGACTCAATTGTTACTTGGACTCCATTGCGGTGAAGAGCAGATAAGCAATGACAGTACATTCTTCATGAACCTTGGGCATTTTCCAAAGCCGGGACTAACTCTTCCTTCCTAATCATCGATTTCCCATACCCTGTTTGTTTTACATCCAAATATGCCATTACGACTCTACGGGCGATGAGCGTAGGCGAAAAGCCGGCGGCCCAGTACTCTCGCTCACTTCTTTTCTGCGGGAAAGGGATAGGCAAGGTTTAGACTCGGGGATAGGTAAGGTTTAGACTCGAAGGATAGGTAAGGTTTAGACTCGAAGGTAAGTGTTTAGATTGAAGGCTCAAGTAACACGAACTTATTGCTTAACTTTTGCTCGAAACACATTTTCTCCTAATCCTAATTGATCGAAAAAGATGGGACCTTGAAAGGTCAAGATTGGAAGTAGAGATCGGACCGAAGGGGGGGGGGTCATGATTAAGGATTTGACCATGAAAGGTCGAGATGGGAAATCGAAAATTGGACCGAGGAGGTCTCGATTAGAGATTGACCATGAAAGGTCGGGATAAGAAAATCAAAAATCGGACCGAAAAGATCTCGATTAGGGATTTGACCATGAAAGGTCGGGATGAGGAAAACGGAGATCGGACCGAAAAGGTCTCGATTAGGGATTTCAGAGATAGGAACATGCAATTATGATTACACTAATTGTTCAAGTTTACTTAAAACAATGTCTTTTATTTATTTCTATTTGGTTGGAAAAGGGGTTACGCCCTTCTTTTTCACAACTACTCTAGATCTGGATCGGTGGGTTCCGTCACTACGTCTATAAGCCCCTCGTATTCCACACGTATTTCGACCTCCCGGGGTGGGCGGCCCGGGCGAGGGTCTATAGGGCACGCGGATCCCACCGGCCAGTAAAGAAACGCTCCTATCGGGTCTAGCGGGTCATAGGACCTTTCAACGCACGAGCGATGCGGATTATAGTCAAGGCAATACCGGGAAAGTCTCGTCTCTACGCCTTGACGGATCTTTGACGAGTTTCGCTTGAGCGAATGACGTTTTTGACTTTCGGTAATGTCAGAGAATATAATAGGCATGGGTCGGGCGGCAAAAGCCGGATGACCTTGATGTCACATTGAACTTCGTTGCATACGCGGTGCGTGAGTCGGAATCGAAGTCAATGCGGTCAAGATCTTGCCAATTTTTCCTTGTCGGAATTTTGGCGAGCTTCGCTTGAGCGAAAGATCTTTTGATTTGTTGGCAAAGACTCGGTCTTGACTCTTACGCATTCCGTGCGGGTCAAGGTCAATAGTCAATGTCGGAGTCGAGATCTCGCCAATTTTTCCTTGTCGGAATTTTGGCGAGTTCTTCTTCCGTTATGAACTAAGGTTTGACCTTTACGAGGGTATGCCTGGGCTATATGACACGGACTAGACCAAAAACCAACCAAAAGTCACGGTTTTGAAACGTGTGACACGGGTGTGCATTGGTCGACAGCTGTTGCCATGGGGAGGTTGGGATGATTCCGTGCGCGCCGGGAGCATCGTAAAGGCTGTCCCGTGGCTCAGCTGGAACCACCCTCGGGTTTGAAGGACGTGCGTGCAAAAGTGTACGGGATATATCGGGTGCGCGTAGTGTGCGGTCTCCTAAAATTGTTCCTTTTTGAGTTAAAATAGAGATTTTCATAATGTGTTTTAAAGGAATGATTTTCGGGACGGGGAAAATGCAACACATAAGCACGTAAATTTTAAGGAGCCCCGATCGATCATGGAGCTGAATAGCCCCAGTACGCTAGGGCGCCCGGTTAACCATGATTTTTCTGGTGGAATTGCCCGAGGTCGTATGGTCGAGAATCCTATGAGGATTGAGCCAGTGCGAGCGCATGGATCAATTTTCCGAGTTCCACTCCTTTTTGCTATTTTTCGGGTTGTTTCCCGTTCAAAGTATGCACAGATTCCAAGATGCAAATGATGCAATGCATGGTAAAAAGCGAAGCACGATTAATGAAATCGGCGATGGGAGTCTAACCCGCTCAAAGGGAAAAGCTTTCTTATTATTTTTTTCAAATTTTTTTTTTTCAAAGGGATCTTGAGGTACGTGGGATTGTTAAACCACCTTTGGTTATCCCAAGCCCGGGTTAGGGAAGCGATACGGGAAGGGTAAGTGGGGTCCACCTATATACCAAGTATCGACTTTTGTTTTGAAAATAAAGCTTTTCTCCTTTAGGATGATCCCAGTAGTCGCCAAGCTGTGAATGTGTGCCCAAATTCTTTTGTTTATTGGAATTCACGCGAGTTTGAAGACATCAGAGTTATTTGAAAAACGAAGTCGCCACGCCATTTTGATTACCTCAAAACTTTGAAAAAAGGTTTTATGGGTTCGGAGGTTAAGTTACCCCTTGGGAAGAACGTTTGGCGTTCACCCAAAGTGCCTTGCCGGAGCAAGTCTCCCTAGATTTCATTAATCGTGTTTGCTTGCGTGCTTTCTTTGTGTGCATGTGTTTGAAAATAAGGGGGAATGTCCCGAGTTGTCTTCGGACGTACAAACCATTTGTTGGTTGTCGCTCGGGATTCCTTGGAATTTATGTATTTGGGATTACTGATCCCGTCCTCATCTTATGACTTGTGATCATCGCATTTTAACCTCGGGACCCTCGGGACTTGCGTGATCGAGAGAATGACTCTCTTTTGGTCAAAGATGAGGTTCCTTAGAGAAAAGGAATGTCCTTAGCCCATCAATCCTACGCTTTAAGACGGTCGAGCTCGTATAGAGGCTTCATACTCATTCTTAAGCGATAATCGGAGATATAGGGTTCAAGGTTATCCTTTTCCTAAAGAAATCATGAACCTTTAATGGAAGGAACGATGCAAAGATGAGAACTTTTACACCGGTCCATTCCAAGGTTGGGGAAAAGGGAAATGCATGTAAAAATGATATTTTAGCAAAAAGATGGCATTTTGGTTTGAAAATGATGCATTTGATTGCAAATGGATGTTTTTATGTAAAGAAATGATCTTTGTGCAAAGAGTGCATCTTTAATGTGAAAAGGGATTTAAAATGGAAAAGGAATGATTTTAATGCATGAAAAATGGGATTTAGGTGTAAAGGATGCACCTTTATGTATGAGAATGATATTTTAATGAAAAGATGACATAGTATGTACATAGATACTATCTAAATTGCGAGATAGACATCGGTTATAGCTTAAAGGGGTTTAACATCGGATTACGGCTTGAAGCTGTGAAGCTTACGCAGGCGGCTACTTATGTCGCGTGACATAGGCTGCCTATGTCGCGTGACATAACT